>JAUJYZ010001012.1:130000-184194 GCA_033675265.1 Actinostola sp. cb2023 | reverse complement strand
TTTGGAAATGTATAAAAAAACCATAAGCGCATTTTTAAACGTCAGTGTTTCTTGCCTCAAGGTCACGTTACTACGAAAAAGTCAACATCTATCAAGCTTAAAATATTCAAAGACTCGAATGTCACGTCATAGCCAAACATCAATTTAAAAGCTATAGCTTCAAAACTGCATGGAGATATTGATGAAAATTTGTTTTTTCATGAACTGAAAACATACGTAAAAATCACACATGCCTTCAGTTAAACATGCTTGAGTATGGTCCATGTGGTTTCCATGTAGGGTCCATGTGTTGCTATCCATGTGGTTTCCATGTAGGGTCCATGAGTTCCATGGTGGATTTCCATGTAGGGTCCATGTGTGTTCCATTGTGGTTTCCATGGAGGGTCCATGAGTTCCATGTGGGTTCCATGTAGGGTCCATGTGTTCCATGTGGTTTCCATGTAGGGTCCATGGTGGTTTCCATGTAGGGTCCATGTGTTTCATGTGGTTTCCATGTAGGGTCCATGAGTTCCATGTGGGTTCCATGAAAGGTCCATGTGTTCCATGTGTTCCATGTGGTTTCCATGTAGGGTCCATGAGTTCCATATGGGTTCCATGAAAGGTCCATGTGTTCCATGTGTTCCATGTGTTCCATGTGGTTTCCATGTAGGGTCCATGTGTTCCATGTGGTTTCCATGTAGGGTCCATGAGTTCCATGTGGGTTCCATGAAAGGTCCATGTGTTCCATGTGTTCCATGTGGTTTCCATGTGGGTTCCATGAGTTCCTGAAAGGTCCATGTGGTTTCCATGTAGGGTCCATGAGTTCCATGTGGGTTCCATGAAAGGTCCATGTTCCATGTTCCATGTGTTCCCATGTGGGTTCCATGTAGGTTCCATGAGTTCCATGTGGGTTCCATGAAAAGGTCCATGTGTTCCATGTGTTCCATGTGGGTTCCATGTAGGGTCCATGTGTTCCATGTGGTTTCCATGTAGGGTCCATGTGTTCCATGTGGTTTCCATGTAGGGTCCATGAGTTCCATGTGGGTTCCATGAAAGGTCCATGTGTTCCATGTGTTCCATGTGGGTTCCATGTAGGGTCCATGTGTTCCATGTGGTTTCCATGTAGGGTCCATGTGTTCCATGTGGTTTCCATGTAGGGTCCATGAGTTCCATATGGGTTCCATGTAGGGTCCATGTGTTCCATGTGTTCCATGTGGGTTCCATGTTGCTAGGGTCCATGCGTTCCACACCTAATTTAAATACATAGAAAATGAACTAGAAGTTCTTGTTTGAGATGCGTGACACTTACTTTTTAGTTTATTAGTGATGAAGGGCTATGCCCGAAACGTCTGTAATAATACAATTGACACTTAAAATAATTTTGTTTACCATTGTTTTATCTAATTTAAATACACCCTGCATAAATTACTTCCTGCACTTCGCAAGAAATCTTGTAAGACTACAAGTTGGGTTTCGCAACCCTGCCGACCCACCCTCATAATCTGTGTTCGGTGATCGATGGCTTGATTTACTTCATCCTTCAGCGTCAGGTTCTTTTGCGCGGGAAAGAGTTATGAACCTATATGCAGCAGCGACAAAAACGACACTTCGCGTCGTATTAACTTACGAACCGGAATGTTTCTCCCCATATCTAATTATCATAACAATAAAGAACAAAGAATATAATAGTATTCACGGTGAGCATAAATGACCCTAAAATCGTCAGGTGAAAAAACCCATTTTTCCAAAAACATTCATATTTTCAAAAATCTTCAACAAACTACTCGATGGCAAAATCTGATGCAATGATAATAATAAAAAGTTACAATTGTTGTGAAAATTTAGCTTAAATACAATGATAAAACAAAGTGCATATTTTGAAAGAGAATAACATCTTGTGCACTTCAATTCGGTGAAATTTTCATAACGTTCCGATTATTAGAACCCGTGTTATAAAGGATTTAGTTGGTTGAAGACGTCATTACATATGACGTCATCAATTAAAGAAAAAAGCTGTTTTAACGGCCAGAAATCAGTGAAATGCCTTTATTAACACTTACTATTATTGTTGTAGGAGTATTTTAGTTCTACATAATGCTGGATTTTTATGTTCATTAGGCTCTATTAGAGATATTTTAAAATATATGTGACGTCATAATGACGTATAAATTTTTTTATTAGTTTTTAAAATATATTTTTGAACTACTTGCACTCAAAAAAAATCAAAATTCTAAAAACATACGATTTTCCGCATGTCATAGTTCTTTCAATATGCTAAGTATGACGCTAAAATGTTTTCAAACCAAAAAGATGAGCTAGTGAAGAAGTGATTTTACCGATGGTTTTGTATGAATTATTTCCCGTCAAATATTCCCGGGAAAAAATATCAAGTTAAAAATATTCATAACTCTGATTGCCTTCGTCCAATTTCAAAACGGTTGTCGATATTAGGGTAGTTATCATGAGAAGAACGAAGCAACATCAAATTTTGCGATATTCCAAAAATTTAAAATGGGCGATTTTAGGGTCATTTATGCCCAGCGTGATTTTGTTCACCATTCTTGTTCTTTTTTTATCAAAAATCCATAGTTTCGGTGTATCGCAATGTTTTCAACACCAAAGTTGAGGAAACGTTTGATTTCAAGATTGTTTTAGATATTCAGTTTGAACAGCCGTGCACCATAAAAAGTTTGCAATCAGTTGATTGGTAGCTAGCCGCGTGCTGTACAAAATGGTGCATGCACGCCTAGCATCCAATGAAATCGTGCGTTCTTAGGATGTTACCAATGTTTATATTATAAGCAAAAATGATGCACCCCTGAGCTCTTGAAATGCTAGCTGAAGTGGATGCACGAGCGATAGCGAGTGCATTCAGTTGCACTCAAGAGCTCAGAAGTGCATCATTTCATAGAACATAGAACTGAGCCATCTTCTATTTATTTTAACTGTAACTGAAAAACCCATATTGGGAGGTACAATAAACGATGTATGTATGTATTTTATAATATAAAAAGTAAAAAATTATGGAGTATTTCACTGGAAAAGACCAACATTCTGAAGTTGTTGTAAACGTTCGACATAAGTTTATGTAAATTAGAAAATGACATTCCAGCGTGCAGCGCGCGCACTTCAACTAAAATTATATTCAAAAACACAACAGAATCCTCAACCTTCTTGCCATTTTGTTCACCATTATTCTTGTTCTTTTATTGGCTAAACTTCAGAATACCCCGCAACTAATATGCCTAACAATAGAACCTATTGTATTTTGCGTCGTTTTCAAAGAATGCTGCTATAAGAGGCTTGACTAGTTGCGGGGTATTCTGAAGTAGCTCCCTTTTTTATCAAAAATCCATAGTTTCGGTGTATCGCAATGTTTTCAACAACAAAGTCGAGGAAACATTTGATTTTAAGATTGTTTTAGCTATTCAGTTTGAACCTAAGCTCACAGCCGTGCACCATAAAAAGTTTGCAATTTAATTGGTAGCTAGCCGTGCACCATACATTTAGATCTAATATATAGCTATAGCTAATTGCATAATCGTTGTCGGGTTGAAAATCATGAAAGCTATGACCAAAAGGAATTCTGGGAAATTAAAACTCTCAAATAACACTGTCAAATCATCGACCTTTTTATCCAGACTTGTAGTATCTTAGTTAAATAGCTCATATACCTTCAAAACTACGAGAACATTGAATATATCTGTATGTAATGCGGGTCATGAACTGATTTCCCATCCATCCTTGCGGTCTCAGCTTCTATGATTTATGATTTTCAACCCGACAACGATTATGCAATTAGCTATATATACGTACATTAGATGCAACGTTTTCTGGCAGGATATTCGTACACGGCTTATTTTGCTACTTCTCAAGTCTTCACCATAGAAACACTCCTACAAAATGGTGTACGCCTAGCATCCAATGAAATCGCGCGTTCTTAGGATGTTACCAATGTTTATATTAATTATAAAACTACAAAACTACTATTGCACGCGGGGTATGAGAATTTGAACAACCTCAACTTCAACACCGGTTCAAATCGCCGGCGGGTTACCCGGATTGTGGAGGGGTTTGTAATTTGTACATTTGGAAATTAAGGTCTCTGATTGCATGTGAATTCGTGATTGTAAATGCCAATTAATTAAATATCTTTTTCTTGAATATGGCTGGAGTTGTACGGGTTATAATACTAGTAACACTGAATTGTTCTCCGGTCAAATAGCTTTTTCTGCCGAAGAGAGCAAAACCGAGGATGGTCGGCACCCGTCACCGGGGATACTCCCTTATAAACGGCTATACGGGATACTGGTATGCTTTTTGTCAGTCTTCATGGTCTGGGATAGGGTATCGTATTTCAGTATTCTTTTAGACCTTTTAGTCTGGGATAGGATAAGCTAGGATACCATTTCAGGTCTGATAGAGTATCTATTTTGGTCTCGGATAGGGTATGGGTTTTGTAATAACGCGCCACATTACACCAGGAGGTTTATTTCAATCGGACATTTAGGTTCGTATCACGTGATAACCACATGATGTCAAGTCCTTGTGCGCAAGCACATTACTGTCTTGTTCTGTAGAATCCAAGATGGCGCCGGGACCGGGTGATTTGATGGACTTATCTGCAGACAACGCTGCAAAACAACACATTGCAGCAGTTACTCGAAACTACATATCACAGCCTAGATTAAGTAAGTCTCTGTCTAGCTGTTGGTGTCAATTAGATAGGTATATGGTGTGATCTGAGTGTATACGCTTCGAAGCCGTCATGGATTCACGTGATTTATGATCCAATTTGTGTTCACGTTCCACAGCTTACAAGACTGTTTCTGGTGTGAATGGGCCTTTAGTTATCCTAGATAATGTCAAGGTTAGTTACAACTATACAATAACTGAACGTACGATAGAACAATACAGTGATCGTCAACTAACTTTAGCATATTTGACATAAGATCTTACATAATTTTGTACTTGTAGTTTCTACCTTAGCTAAGTAAGCTTACATGTACATTGTACGTAAGGCCCTCTTGCAAATTCATTACCTTTTAAACTTAAGTTTCTCCTTTGAAACACGGACTATATCTTCTTGTTTTGTCATTGGTAGTTGTATATCTTGTCTCTAATTGTAAAACAAATTCGATGTGTGGCTGTTGTATATGGTGATCACTTGAAATGATGAATAATTGATTTCTTCAAATTTGACCAAATGGAACTACATTGTACTATAAGCTTAACCCTTTGACACCCAGAGATTTTTTGAGTTTTTTTTAGCGATTTTCTGGACCTAATCACGCCATAGGAAATTTCGATTCCATATAAGGGGTTTCCATGGAAATCTTGACAGTTCTGAAAGCCCACGGGCTCAGGTTCTGACGTAATCTTTCTCTTTTGGTGAATCTCCTCGAGGAACAGCATCTCGTAGCTACTAGGATCGGTCAATTTTGCATTTTTAGAGTGTTTATAGCCATTATTCACCACAGAAGCCCCCAGGACAGCATCATTAAGCTTGACTGGTGTGGTAGAGACCGTTCTCCTGGAAGAACTCAGGAGTTTAGATACGAATTCACGAACAGATTTCGACTTTGCCGTTTGGAAATTCAAAATGGCGGACTCAATTGTGAAATCGTCTCTCTGGTCTTTCTGTGGTGGATTCCAGGACCTACAAAGGCATTTTTGGCGACTTTGGACTTGTAAAGAATGCAACCGGTGCAATATTTTGCCTGTAGGACCGAGTGGCTCGACACTCTATATATTCTTAAAAGAGGGATTTTCGGGGGAGATCTATGCCGAAATTCCCGGATGTTTCCCGGCATCCTTTTCGGGCGTGCAGAAGGAAAACACGTGTTAGCGAAAGTGGTCCTAAGGAAATGGCTATTGTTCGGCGAGTTAAGGAAAAGAGAGGGCAAAATTCACGACTATATCAAGAAGAGAGATGGAAGTTTGCTGAGAAAGTGGCGTTTTGTTTCGCAAGGATGTATTTTGGAAGAAAATCCAAGTCAAATGTCGTTCATTTTCGAGGTGTAAAATTGCGTCAAAAACACGCATTTTTGATTTTTATGGCAAACAAATTGAACTAATGCCCAGAAATCGGACCTGTAAGTCAGTTTACTTGAGGTTAAAATATGAAGAGTTATCTAGTTGTCACTAATAACTGGCCATGAGATCGATGTTACGAAAATTCAGAAAGTTAGAATTTTTCAAAGCAGTATCGATTTTTACGGGCGGTTTCGGGCGCCGTGGGAGTCAAAGGGTTAAGGTGGCTCCATATAGTTTAAGCGCGCGCGCGCGCGCAAGACCATGAGCATGCGCAATAATGGAACTTGAATAATTTTTATTTTGATGACGTCATGCGCGGGCGATCTTTTTTGAAAAGAAACTCCAAAACTAGATGGTAAAATATTTTCATAATTTTACAATTTATTTGTAATATAAAGCTACAGTAATTAACATAATAGAGTCGTTTTCGTATGAGTGGGAAGTAGCTACGGTACAGTTCATGCCGTACCGTGACCGTATCGCGCCATCATCGTGCGGTATCCAAGCATTCTGATTGGTTGAGCGATGATTACGCGCGCTGTGATTGGTTGAATACAGTGTCTTCGATTCCGTACCGTGACCGTAACTCCGTGCCGTAGGTTTCCCACTCATACGAAAACGACTCTATGAAGAAAATTGGTACTACAGATTTTTCATTATTTTGCAAAATCGATATTTTGCAATATTTTGGATTCTGTAATGCGGAATGTTTCAGTTCTTTGTCAAATGATAGGTGAAGTGTAGAATTTTCATAATGGAAAGTATTAAAAAGATTCACCGTGTAAACCGTGCGTTTTTTATTGATTTTATGAGAAAAATTACCTTTGTTAAAGCTGGCATGGCGTTGCTATGGTAACCTTTCGAGTGATCATTTTCATATAAAACGATTCCCCAACTCATGATCTGTCATATGGTTGGCTGAACGGGTGTCAAATTATACATTCGTATTAGCTATAATACGCTTTGGCCCTTTAAACTATATGGAGCCACCTTAAGTTAATCAATCCCTGGATATTTAAAGTACAATGACGCAGTGGCCACGTTGGTGGTACAAACAAGAGAAGCTACTGAGAAATGCTTTGTTTTCGGCACAAACATGGCTGCCATGACGTCATGTGCAAACCAGCAATAACTTAGAGACTAGCTTAATAGTGAGCGAGTCTAGCAAAGCTAGTGTGTTGTACATGAATACCTATGGTATATAAAGCATCTTTTAGGGAAACATTCTTGTTATTACTATATGCACCCTTTCAAAGGTGAATACATGTACATTGTACAGCACTTTGATTGGCTGGGACGTATCATACATTCCATCATATTCACTTGTTGAGAGATGAATATGAGCATCACAAGCGAGATTATACATGTACATGTAACTGCCATGTACTGAAATGAAATTGTTTTTGAAGATGCACAGTACACAAACTAATATTTAATTACCCTTATGGTAATATTAAAGACTAATTTCTACTGTAGATAGATAGAGGGATAGATAGAGCCACAGGGTTATCGGCGTAAGCTGTCACATGTCACCCTCTTTAAATAAAGTCATTATTTACTTACTAATTTCTACTGTGTCATTTAGTTTCCCAAGTTTGCAGAGATTGTGACGTTGACATTGAATGATGGTTCAAAGAGAAGTGGCCAGGTTCTAGAAGTCAGTGGATCAAAGGCTGTTGTCCAAGTAAGTTGAAAGAGGTTTGAACATGTACATGTATGTCTGTCCAAAATGCCTACTGTACTAGCTACATGTACATATTAAATATCAAACTAAACAAGTTTGATGCTTGCAGTTAGTGATATACATGTAAGCATAAACACAAGCAACATAAGCAGACCCAGTAATGTATTGCTCATTACTTGTGCTTGTCTAAAAGTTCCTCACAGCTACATGTACATGTGTTGATAAATGGTGCCCTGAGTCTGATATGTGTTGCCTGTGTTTATGCTTATAGCTCGCTGAAGTTCTAGTGTAAACCAGGCTTATGAGATGCTCTATATAAAAGAGTTGTCACCCACATTAAACATGAAGTGACTCACAAGCCCAAATCTTAACTCTTTCTTTCAAGAGCAAACCTTGCTAGTTTAGAATGCCTACTCCCCCTGTGGCATGTTACTGTTAAATTAAGAGATCATTCCCTAATCACATACATGTCTAGATCCTTTTTAAATTATGTTTGCTCACCAAATTATATCGTGTTCATAACAGGTATTTGAGGGTACATCTGGTATTGATGCCAAGCATACTACTTGTGAATTCACTGGAGATATTCTTAGAACACCAGTATCTGAAGACATGTTAGGTATAATGAATTCTTTATACAACCAATACAATAGAGCAGAGTATGACTGTGAAAAACATACATGACACAAACAATGAGCTTGTGTCACCTGTCACGTGCCTTTTTTAAGTTTTCACCGAAGACAAATGAAAATACCATAACTGGAAAGAGCATGCTAAAGTTAGTATTTAAAGGTTTGAAGGGAAGTTAGTAAATAAGGCAATAGTTACAGGCATTCAAACTTTGCCTTTTTTGTATGGAAAAGCAACAGCTTGTTTTCCAAGCGAAAACCCCACACAAATCCTTGTCAAGGCGAGAAACTTTGAAAGTAAAATTAAAAAGTCACGTTACAGGTGACACAAGCCCATTGCCATGCTGCCGTGCTGTGCCACTTACAAGAGGTTATGTGTGGTCGCATAATTTTCGCACAAACCATTTTCTCAAACATCAAATTTTCTGGATTTTTTAAAGTTGAAAATTCATGAAATTAAAGTGTCATGAAGCATTCACATAGTCCTTGTTATTGTATATTCAGTTAAATTATAATCAATGTTCAATGTTCTAGGGCGAGTGTTTAATGGTTCAGGCAAACCCATTGACAAAGGGCCACCAGTATTAGCCGAAGACTTCTTAGATATTCAAGGTATCTAAATTTAAGCCAATCATGGTGTAAAAAAAGGACTGAAGTTACTAATGTTTTGGACGTTAGTCCTTTATCCGAGTAAAAGAAAAGGACAAAGTACTAACATTCGAAATGTCAGTAGGCTTAGCTACATTATGCTCGAAAAATCGAGCATTATGCTTTTTTGTGTCACCTCAAAAAAGGACTATTATGCTCAAAGTGATGCTCAATAATTGTAGGTATTATGCTCAGAATTATACCTGGAAATAAACCCCACATACAATGAAAGTGGTTGTTTTTCCAGTACCAGACAAAGTGGTGCCACTGCCTGGCATGCCCACGGACTGTATGTGTGTCAATAATAATTGTCGATTTCAGCTACATCCTTCAAAAAAACATAATATATTCATACCGTAAATCTTCTATTAAGCACACCCCCCTAAGACCTCTGAAATGTAGTAAGTGCCCCGGGTACGTAATAGAAGATTTACGGTATGCCTAACTGATATTTTTTCAAAAGTCACAAAAACTCTATAATTATGCCAGGAAATTCAACTATTATGCCGGAAAATGGACTTTTATGCCGGCGTAATTCCCGATTCCCAAACCATAGTATTATGCTCGAAATTATGCCGGCATAATGTAGCTAAGCTTAAATGTCAGTATACATTTAGTTCTTTTTTACACTGTTAAAGTTTGATTCTACATATGAGTTTGTCTCTCAAAATGCTGGCAGTGTACATTGCCATGTACATGGCTGCATGTATGATATGTAAATGCAATGCAGTTCTTATATAGAGCTTTGTCTCAATGCACTTTTACATAATATATAATTATATACATGTAGAGGTTATTACATGGATAGTTGTACTTGTGTAATACCACTGGATATTTTTACCAGTCATGCCGTATTTTGACGAGCCTAGGCGAAAAAAGCGCGCAGTCATATAATAATAATAATTTTATCAGACTGATATATAATGATGTACTTGAGGTGTGTTATGTGTTATCAGGTCAGCCTATAAATCCCTGGTCTAGAATTTATCCTGAAGAAATGATCCAAACTGGAATATCAGCTATTGATACCATGAACAGGTTGGTAATGGATTAGTACAGGAAATCACACGATCTCGAGTGCAATCCATAATAATTATGGATTTTTTATATTTTATATTTTTTATATTTTTTATTTATATTATTATTGCATACCATTTTAATGCGCATTTGAAAATTTGTACGATTGATATTTGCGCAATATAAATGAATAAATTATTATTATTAATTATTAATAGATATGAGTGACGTTTTGAAAGTTGTTCGTAATTGCACAAGCAAAAAAAAAAGGGAAAAAATAAATAAAACGTGAAAAAATGTGCTTCATCACATGATCTTTTGTGATTTAGTAACCAGGCAGTTGGCAAGTTTATTTATGTAATTGTAGGTCACCTACAGTATTAGCCATTTCAAAAACGAGTGGAGGACTGGGAACAAGTTTTTAGAATTAATCTAATTAAGAAATGAATCCCATCACAAGAAAGAGCATATCAAAATTAGTAAGATTACAAAGTTTCGATAGGTTTAGTTATATATCGAACGAATAACAGCTTTCCAAACATCTCAGAAATTACAAAGAAATGTATGTTTACCAGGGACAAGTGTCCCCTGTAACCATACATTTCTTTGTAATTTTTACAGTTTTTAAATGTCTACAGTTCATTTGCTGCTTGTCCAAACCCTATCAAACTCCTGAAACTTACTAATTCTGATATGCTCTTTCTTGTGATGGGGTTCATTTCTTAATTAGATTAATTCTAAAAACTTGTTCCCAGTTCTCCACTCGTTTTTGAAATGGCTAATTCTAGAATGTCCCATGTATAAGCATTCAAAAGATTATTTTAGGTGAGAAGGTGTGCCAGGCTATGGGCATTTATGGAAGTTGAACATGACTTTGTGGCTAGTCATGTAGCTGTCCGCTAGACTAACATCTACATGTAGGTAAAGTGACGTAGGAAATAAACTATCAATTCCCTTTGCAGCATCGCTCGTGGGCAGAAAATCCCTATCTTCTCAGCAGCAGGTCTACCGCACAATGAGGTACAGACCATCATATATAGTTTAAAATAAGTTATACAATAGTAGAAACCAACTAGCATACTACCTTCAATTTTATACCAATATTTATTCATTTCTCGCTTTGGTTTTCGTTCAAAATGCTGGATTTTTCGCTACTCACTATCTGTCACGCAATAGACAGTGAGTATGTTATCCAATCGGATTCAAGGATTCAAGGATTCATGATAGTGTGCTATATTAAGTTGGTTTCTACTAAGTGTACATGTATAGAAACTTTTTAATACTTTTTTGCCTGGTCTAGATTGCTGCTCAGATCTGCCGTCAAGCTGGTCTTGTCAGGTTTAAGAAAGGAGTTGTTGATGACCATGAAGATAACTTTGCTATTGTCTTTGCTGCTATGGGAGTAAGTCTGTCTAGTCACTTACTCTGTGATATTGAGGCCTGGGGGGGGGGGGGGGGGGAGTACTTGGTCTGGGCTCTGATTGGGGTGTCCCACTGGGGTCCGTAAACCCTGACCTTATCTAAATATAATTGTACATGTGTAGCAAATATATGGGATTTCCCCCCCGGGTATTGCGGTTGCAAACTCATAAATTAAAATACAAGGTTCAAATCACAAAGTACTGAACCCTGGATAACAAAATGTTGTCAGTACTGTTCATACACCTGTTTTCAGAAATGTTGTCCATGGTGAATAAATGAAAAAGGAATAATCATTGTTGTCTTAACAAGAGCAGGAATAAATGCAGTTAACTTGTAACAGCCATGCCAAAGGTACATATATGTACATGTGTGTGTACACATTGTATTCGTAGGACCTCCGAAATATCGTCAATTCCTGAAGTTCAACAACGCAGTGTTTTATCGGGTTTAAAACCATGAGGTGAAGCCATGATCTGCGAGTTTATTGAACAGCTTCAAAAATGATCTTCCAACATAATACATTTTTGGATGATTTCAGTAAAAAACAGCAAGAAAAACACAAACACAGCAGTATCGTGTTGCTTCTAATGCCTCACACGTGCACCAATACTCTAAAAAAGATCCCACATTTGAACAATGGTCCGAAAGTGTGACCAAGGAGCAATCTTTCCAGACAACATAGATGTCATGACAACAATTTTGTATCTTCAACCTTAGTAAGCCCATCTTCAGGGCAAAATGCTTAAAATCTAATTACAACGACATTAGATTTAACATAGATGTCGTCCCATACAGGGAACTGGGAGGTCAATGATACGACACCAATGAGACCTTCCCTTATTAGTATTCTTTATATAAAGAATACTAATAAGCAGTGCATTACCGGGTATAAAGGTTCATGCACGTGATGGATTTTGTCCTTCTGATTGGACGAATTGCTCATTAATTATGCATGAGTTTTTGAAATATGTATAAAGTTCTAAACTAATTGCCCTATACCACTATGACGTCAAATCAAAACAATCTATTGTTTAAATGCTAAGGATCATGGTCGCTAGAGGGGGACAAAACAGCAACAACACAAAGGATTTCCCAAATAAATGTATTTTACAGACGATCTGAAAGCGATAAAAGTCACCAAACAACACAGTAAATATTGTGGGAAAAGTATCGATGAACATAATATCTGGAAACTAGCCAATTTGAAATCAAGCGAACCTCAGCAGAGCAGATTTAGTTCAAATTTCTATTGTTCTTCACGATTCTGTCCCCCTCATAAATAAGCCGTTACGTCATAATGGTATAGGGCAATTAGAATAGAATTGTATTTGCCAAGTTTCTACTATTTACACTAACTATTTGAAATAGGACAACGTTTCTGAAAATAGACCTGTGGATTTTAGTGGATTTTTATAATAATCAAATAACCTGGCTTCATAGGCACTTTTAAGTAATGGCCATCTACAGTATATGTTTTAAGTTTATTAAATTGTTGAACTCCACTTAGGCCAACATGGAAACAGCTCGATTTTTCAAACAAGATTTTGAAGAAAATGGTTCTATGGAGAACGTGTGCCTGTTCTTGAACTTGGCTAATGACCCAACGTAAGAATACATGTAATATATATGTTGTAGTTCAATATGGATTCTGGTACAATTTGTTTTGAATTGGTACAATTTGTTTTGAACTGGTACAATCTGGCATTTTTAAAAGGGATTTTATTTTTGGGACTCATTAAAAAAACAGGGGCTTGGATTTTTTTAGGGGGTTCTCAAAAGAACTAGACGACTTCCTGGCACCCACCCCTCACTTCATTCTCTCCCTACCTACCCCTCCTTTCCTTTCCTGTCTGCCTACATTAATTCTGTCTATCTGTCTAGATGTCTATTTAATACCATATTAACATATTTTTTTCAATTTTTGTCTTACCTTGTCTGGGACTCGAACTCCGAACTCTGACTGTAGACCAGCGTTGACCAGCGCATTAACCAACTATGCCATCGAGGATTTCGATGTTGGTTTAGCATCACATTTACATTTTATTAATGTTATTCATTTTCTATTACGTCATTATGTCATTTAAATTCACGCATGCGCGCTAGATCAAAACGTGGACTTGGCAATATGGCGGATCACGAACCATGGGTTGATCGTGAGGCTTTCTAACGAGAAATAACAACCTGAAACAGGAAACTAAAAGTAAAAATTTGCTTGTGATTTTCGTACTTGAAGACAAATTTTATGAAAAGGTAAAGAAATTACTAAACCTTCAAAGCATACCTGTCTTGTTCTATAGTGGCGCCTTGTTCAATTCACGGACCGTGCGCGAGTTATGTTGTGAGCCGGTTCGTTCTCTCCATTGCTTCGATGAATTTTCTCCGGGTACTCCGGTTTTCCTCCCTCGGTAAAAACGAACTAGTGAGATGAGTGTTGGGTGTACAGAATATATAATGTAGTAAGAAGTGAGTGTGAGAGTCTTGTCCCCACTAGCCATACTGATATCAACGCTTGACACGTTAAACATGATATTTATTTATTTGTATTCACATCAACGCATGCCTGTATCGCTCTCTAGTAGAACGAAGTAGGTTGTATTCATGTCAACGTGTCAACGCTTCCCTGTCTTGCTCTCTAGTAGAACGAAGCAGCTTGTATTCACGTCAACACGTACTCGAATGTACATGTACCTGTCTTGCTCTCATAGTATAGTAGAACGAAGCAGCTTGTATTCACGTTAACACGTACTCGAACGTACATGTACCTGTCTTGCTCTATAGTAGAACGAAGCAGATTGTATTCATTCCTACCAAGTCTACCCCAATACTAACCCTAAACCTAACCCCAAGGTACTTGATTACTATATAGAAATAAAATACAAAGTCTTCCCTATCCCTAACCCTAAACCTAACCCCAAGGTACTTCATGATTATAATAAAATACAAAGTCTTCCCCAATACTAACCCTAAACCTAGAACCCCAAGGTACTTCATGATTTTAATAAAATACTTTAGTCTTCCCCAATACTAACCCTAAACCTAACCCCAAGGTACTTCATGATTATAATAAAATACAAAGTCTTCCCCAATACTAACCCTAAACCTAACCCCAAGGTACATACTTCATGTTGTACCAGTTCAAAACAAATTGTACCAGTTCAAAACAAATTGTACCAGTTCAAAACAAATTGTACCAGTTCAAAACAAATTGTACCAGTACAAAACCAAATTGTACCAGAATCCATATTGAACTACAACATATATATATATTTTTTATTTAAACATATTTGTTCTCTACGTTTGCCCCAAGAATAATATATTGTACAATGTACATCCATGTTGTTGTTTAGCATGTCACATGTTACTTTATAGCAGTACTGCTAGTACGACTCTCACACTCACTTCTTACTACATTCTATATTCTATACACCCAACACTCATCTCACTAGTGGGGACACGACTCTCACACTCACTTCTTACTCATTCTATATTCTATACACCAAACACTCATCTCACTAGTGGGGACACGACTCTCACACTCACTTCTTACTACATTCTATATTCTATACACCCAACACTCATCTCACTAGTGGGGAAACGACTCTCACACTCACTTCTTACTACATTCTATATTCTATACACCCAACACTCATCTCACTAGTGGGGAAACGACTCTCACACTCACTTCTTACTACATTCTATATTCTATACACCCAACACTCATCTCACCAGTGGGGACACGACTCTCACACTCACTTCTTACTACATTCTATATTATATACACCCAACACTCATCTCACTAGTGGGGACACGACTCTCACTCTCACTTCAATACATTCTATATTCTATACACCCAACACTCATCTCACTAGTGGGGACACGACTCTCACACTCACTTCTTACTACATTCTATATTCTATACACCCCCAACACTCATCTCACTAGTGGGGACACGACTCTCACACTCACTTCTTACTCATTCTATATTATATACACCCAACACTCATCTCACTAGTGGGGACACGACTCTCACACTCACTTCTTACTACATTCTATATTCTATACACCCAACACTCATCTCACTAGTGGGGACACGACTCTCACACTCACTTCTTACTACATTCAATATTCTGTACACCCAATACTCATCTCACTAGTGGGGACACAACTCTCACACTCACTTCTTACTACATTCAATATTCTGTACACCGAACACTCATCTCACTAGTGGGGACACAACTCTCACACTCACTTCTTACTAGTTACTACATTCTATATTCTATACACCGAACACTCATCTCACTAGTGTAGACACACTCTCATACTCACTTCTTACTACATTCTATATTATATACACCCAACACTCTTCTCACTAGTGGGGACACGACTCTCACACTCACTTCTTACTACATTCTATATTCTATACACCCAACACTCATCTCACTAGTGGGGACACGACTCTCACACTCACTTCTTACTACATTCTATATTCTATATTCACACCCAACACTCATCCCACTAGTGTAGACACACTCTCATACTCACTTCTTACTACATTCTATATTATATACACCCAACACTCTTCTCACTAGTGGGGACACGACTCTCACACTCACTTCTTACTACATTCTATATTCTATACACCCAACACTCATCTCACTAGTGGGGACACGACTCTCACACTCACTTCTTACTACATTCTATATTCTATACACCCAACACTCATCTCACTAGTGGGGACACGACTCTCACACTCACTTCTTACTACATTCAATATTCTGTACACCCAATACTCATCTCACTAGTGGGGACACAACTCTCACACTCACTTCTTACTACATTCAATATTCTGTACACCGAACACTCATCTCACTAGTGGGGACACAACTCTCACACTCACTTCTTACTAGTTACTACATTCTATATTCTATACACCGAACACTCATCTCACTAGTGTAGACACACTCTCATACTCACTTCTTACTACATTCTATATTATATACACCCAACACTCTTCTCACTAGTGGGGACACGACTCTCACACTCACTTCTTAGTTACTACATTCTATATTCTATACACCCAACACTCATCTCACTAGTGGGGACACGACTCTCACACTCACTTCTTACTACATTCTATATTCTATATTCACACCCAACACTCATCCTACTAGTGTAGACACACTCTCATACTCACTTCTTACTACATTCTATATTATATACACCCAACACTCTTCTCACTAGTGGGGACACGACTCTCACACTCACTTCTTACTACATTCTATATTCTATACACCCAACACTCATCTCACTAGTGGGGACACGACTCTCACACTCACTTCTTACTACATTCTATATTCTATACACCCAACACTCATCTCACTAGTGGGGACACAACTCTCACACTCACTTCTTACTACATTCTATATTCTATACACCCAACACTCATCTCACTAGTGGGGACACGACTCTCACACTCACTTCTTACTACATTCTATATTCTGTACACCCAACACTCATCTCACTAGTGGGGACACAACTCTCACACTCACTTCTTACTACATTCTATATTCTGTACACCCAACACTCATCTCACTAGTGGGGACACAACTCTCACACACTCACTTCTTACTACATTCTATATTCTGTACACCCAACACTTATCTCACTAGTGGAGACACGACTCTCACACTCACTTCTTACTACATTCTATATTCTGTACACCCAATACTTATCTCACTAGTGGAGACACGACTCTCACACTCACTTCTTACTACATTCAATATTCTGTACACCCAATACTTATCTCACTAGTGGAGACACGACTCTCACACTCACTTCTTACTACATTCTATATTCTATACACCCAACACTCATCTCACTAGTGGGGACACGACTCTCACACTCACTTCTTACTACATTCTATATTCTATACACCCAACACTCATCTCACTAGTGGGGACACAACTCTCACACTCACTTCTTACTACATTCTATATTCTATACACCCAACACTCATCTCACTAGTGGGAACACGACTCCCACACTCACTTCTTACTACATTCTATATTCTATACACCCAACACTCATCTCACTAGTGGGAACACTACTCTCACAGTCACTTCTTACTACATTCTATATTCTGTACACCCAACACTCATCTCACTAGTGGGGACACGACTCTCACAGTCACTTCTTACTACATTCTATATTCTATACACCCAACACTCATCTCACTAGTGGGACTCACTCCTTACTACATTCTATATTCTGTACACCCAACACTCATCTCACTAGTGGGGACATGACTCTCACACTCACTTCTTACTACATTCTATATTCTATACACCCAACACTCATCTCACTAGTGGGACTCACTTCTTACTACATTCTATATTCTATACAGTATATGTACTATAGCTAAATTTGTGTTATTTTATTTCAGTATTGAGCGTATTATCACTCCACGTCTTGCACTAACAGCAGCAGAATTCTTGGCTTATCAATGTGAAAAACATGTCTTGGTTATTCTGACTGACATGAGCTCTTATGCTGAAGCTTTACGAGAGGTAAGCCTGCGGTCATGTGACCAATAATAATTGCACTTTTTATTAATAAAAACGAGATAAGAAATTATCAGGTATTTGTTGAAATTATTATAATTTATATTTTTCTTCACAGATACAACTATGATAAGTTTGGAACTAAAATATATAAAAGATAATAATTATTCTCAATCTATTTGACGTTTTTGTCATGTAGGTTTCTGCTGCTCGTGAAGAAGTGCCTGGTCGTCGAGGTTTCCCTGGTTACATGTACACTGACTTGGCAACCATATACGAGGTAATACAGTCCAAAACCACCTATATAACATGTAACATGTATACTGATATCAACTGCTTTCTGCCATTTAGCGTGCTGGACGTGTTGAAGGACGTAATGGCTCCATCACACAGATCCCCATTTTGACTATGCCTAATGATGGTATGATGCCTTGTTTATAGTACTTTAGTATAGTATCATAGTAGAGTAGTAGTATAGTAGTAGTATTTATATCCCCATAGTCAAACTCATTTTCTCATTGGTCGAGAGCATGTCACGTGGCGGGCGTCAAATCTTAATAACTCCCGCGCGGGCAATAAGTTCACGTGATCGAAGCGTGAGAGGGGAATAAACGCACATGATCAGGTCAAAATCGATGGAAAATACTTGTGGCGCCATTGTTAACAACAATTTTTTTCAGTGTTTGACTATGGGGGTTTAATAAAACACTTAATGACTGTTCCCTCGGAAAAACAGTTAATTTCTCAATGTTAAGAATCTCAATGTTTCCCGAGACGAAGTCGAGGGAAACATTGAGATTGTTGGGAAACAAAATTAACTGTTTCCCTAGTGACCAGTCATTAAGTGTTTAGTAGTGTATAGAACAAAAATGACTGAATTTAGACGGACCATGACATTAAAATAAACAAGTAAAATGCAATGGAATAATAAATCCCTTATTCCATGGTCTGATAGATAATACTAGTATGAACCAAGACATATAAATAAACAAGTACAATGTAGTGGAATAATAAATCCCTTATTCCATGGTCTGATAGATAATACTAGTATGAACCAAGACATATAAATAAACAAGTACAATGTAGTGGAATAATAAATCCCTTATTCCATGGTCTGATAGATAATACTAGTATGAACCAAGACATATAAATAAACAAGTACAATGTAGTGGAATAATAAATCCCTTATTCCATGGTTTGATAGATAATACTAGTATGAACCAAGACATATAAATAAACAAGTACAATGTAGTGGAATAATAAATCCCTTATTCCATGGTCTGATAGATAATACTAGTATGAACCAAGACATATAAATAAACAAGTACAATGTAGTGGAATAATAAATCCCTTATTCAACGGTTTGATAGATAATACTAGTATGAACCAAGACATATATAAATAAACAAGTACAATGTAGTGGAATAATAAATCCCTTATTCCATGGTTTGATAGATAATACTAGTATGAACCAAGACATATATAAATAAACAAGTACAATGTAGTGGAATAATAAATCCCTTATTCCATGGTCTGATAGATAATACTAGTATGAACCAAGACATATAAATAAACAAGTACAATGTAGTGGAATAATAAATCCCTTATTCAACGGTTTGATAGATAATACTAGTATGAACCAAGACATATATAAATAAACAAGTACAATGTAGTGGAATAATAAATCCCTTATTCCATGGTTTGATAGATAATACTAGTATGAACCAAGACATATATAAATAAACAAGTACAATGTAGTGGAATAATAAATCCCTTATTCCATGGTCTGATAGATAATACTAGTATGAACCAAGACATATAAATAAACAAGTACAATGTAGTGGAATAATAAATCCCTTATTCCATGGTTTGATAGATAATACTAGTATGAACCAAGACATATAAATAAACAAGTAAAATGCAATGGAATAATAAATCCCTTATTCCATGGTCTGATAGATAATACTAGTATGAACCAAGACATATAAATAAACAAGTACAATGTAGTGGAATAATAAATCCCTTATTCCATGGTCTGATGGATAATACTAGTATGAACCAAGACATATAAATAAACAAGTACAATGTAGTGGAATAATAAATCCCTTATTCCATGGTCTGATAGATAATACTAGTATGAACCAAGACATATATAAATAAACAAGTACAATGTAGTGGAATAATAAATCCCTTATTCCATGGTTTGATGGATAATACTAGTATGAACCAAGACATATAAATAAACAAGTACAATGTAGTGGAATAATAAATCCCTTATTCCATGGTCTGATAGATAATACTAGTATGAACCAAGACATATAAATAAACAAGTACAATGTAGTGGAATAATAAATCCCTTATTCCATGGTTTGATGGATAATACTAGTATGAACCAAGACATATAAATAAACAAGTACAATGTAGTGGAATAATAAATCCCTTATTCCATGGTCTGATAGATAATACTAGTATGAACCAAGACATATAAATAAACAAGTACAATGTAGTGGAATAATAAATCCCTTATTCCATGGTTTGATGGATAATACTAGTATGAACCAAGACATATATAAATAAACAAGTACAATGTAGTGGAATAATAAATCCCTTATTCCATGGTTTGATAGATAATACTAGTATGAACCAAGATATATAAATAAACAAGTACAATGTAGTGGAATAATAAATCCCTTATTCCATGGTTTGATAGATAATACTAGTATGAACCAAGACATATAAATAAACAAGTACAATGTAGTGGAATAATAAATCCCTTATTCCATGGTTTGATAGATAATACTAGTATGAACCAAGACATATAAATAAACAAGTACAATGTAGTGGAATAATAAATCCCTTATTCCATGGTTTGATAGATAATACTAGTATGAACCAAGACATATAAATAAACAAGTACAATGTAGTGGAATAATAAATCCCTTATTCCATGGTCTGATAGATAATACTAGTATGAACCAAGACATATAAATAAACAAGTACAATGTAGTGGAATAATAAATCCCTTATTCCATGGTCTGATAGATAATACTAGTATGAACCAAGACATATAAATAAACAAGTACAATGTAGTGGAATAATAAATCCCTTATTCCATGGTTTGATAGATAATACTAGTATGAACCAAGACATATAAATAAACAAGTACAATGTAGTGGAATAATAAATCCCTTATTCCATGGTCTGATAGATAATACTAGTATGAACCAAGACATATAAATAAACAAGTACAATGTAGTGGAATAATAAATCCCTTATTCAACGGTTTGATAGATAATACTAGTATGAACCAAGACATATATAAATAAACAAGTACAATGTAGTGGAATAATAAATCCCTTATTCCATGGTTTGATAGATAATACTAGTATGAACCAAGACATATATAAATAAACAAGTACAATGTAGTGGAATAATAATAAATCCCTTATTCCATGGTCTGATAGATAATACTAGTATGAACCAAGACATATAAATAAACAAGTACAATGTAGTGGAATAATAAATCCCTTATTCAACGGTTTGATAGATAATACTAGTATGAACCAAGACATATATAAATAAACAAGTACAATGTAGTGGAATAATAAATCCCTTATTCCATGGTTTGATAGATAATACTAGTATGAACCAAGACATATATAAATAAACAAGTACAATGTAGTGGAATAATAAATCCCTTATTCCATGGTCTGATAGATAATACTAGTATGAACCAAGACATATAAATAAACAAGTACAATGTAGTGGAATAATAAATCCCTTATTCCATGGTTTGATAGATAATACTAGTATGAACCAAGACATATAAATAAACAAGTAAAATGCAATGGAATAATAAATCCCTTATTCCATGGTCTGATAGATAATACTAGTATGAACCAAGACATATAAATAAACAAGTACAATGTAGTGGAATAATAAATCCCTTATTCCATGGTCTGATGGATAATACTAGTATGAACCAAGACATATAAATAAACAAGTACAATGTAGTGGAATAATAAATCCCTTATTCCATGGTCTGATAGATAATACTAGTATGAACCAAGACATATATAAATAAACAAGTACAATGTAGTGGAATAATAAATCCCTTATTCCATGGTTTGATGGATAATACTAGTATGAACCAAGACATATAAATAAACAAGTACAATGTAGTGGAATAATAAATCCCTTATTCCATGGTCTGATAGATAATACTAGTATGAACCAAGACATATAAATAAACAAGTACAATGTAGTGGAATAATAAATCCCTTATTCCATGGTTTGATGGATAATACTAGTATGAACCAAGACATATAAATAAACAAGTACAATGTAGTGGAATAATAAATCCCTTATTCCATGGTCTGATAGATAATACTAGTATGAACCAAGATATATAAATAAACAAGTACAATGTAGTGGAATAATAAATCCCTTATTCCATGGTTTGATAGATAATACTAGTATGAACCAAGACATATAAATAAACAAGTACAATGTAGTGGAATAATAAATCCCTTATTCCATGGTTTGATAGATAATACTAGTATGAACCAAGACATATAAATAAACAAGTACAATGTAGTGGAATAATAAATCCCTTATTCCATGGTTTGATAGATAATACTAGTATGAACCAAGACATATAAATAAACAAGTACAATGTAGTGGAATAATAAATCCCTTATTCCATGGTTTGATAGATAATACTAGTATGAACCAAGACATATAAATAAACAAGTACAATGCAATGGAATAATAAATCCCTTATTCCATGGTCTGATAGATAATACTAGTATGAACCAAGACATATAAATAAACAAGTACAATGTAGTGGAATAATAAATCCCTTATTCCATGGTCTGATAGATAATACTAGTATGAACCAAGACATATAAATAAACAAGTACAATGTAGTGGAATAATAAATCCCTTATTCAATGGTTTGATAGATAATACTAGTATGAACCAAGATATATAAATAAACAAGTACAATGTAGTGGAATAATAAATCCCTTATTCCATGGTCTGATAGATAATACTAGTATGAACCAAGACATATAAAATAAACAAGTACAATGTAGTGGAATAATAAATCCCTTATTCCATGGTCTGATAGATAATACTAGTATGAACCAAGACATATAAATAAACAAGTACAATGTAGTGGAATAATAAATCCCTTATTCCATGGTTTGATAGATAATACTAGTATGAACCAAGACATATAAATAAACAAGTACAATGTAGTGGAATAATAAATCCCTTATTCCATGGTCTGATAGATAATACTAGTATGAACCAAGACATATAAATAAACAAGTACAATGTAGTGGAATAATAAATCCCTTATTCAACGGTTTGATAGATAATACTAGTATGAACCAAGACATATATAAATAAACAAGTACAATGTAGTGGAATAATAAATCCCTTATTCCATGGTTTGATAGATAATACTAGTATGAACCAAGACATATATAAATAAACAAGTACAATGTAGTGGAATAATAAATCCCTTATTCCATGGTCTGATAGATAATACTAGTATGAACCAAGACATATAAATAAACAAGTACAATGTAGTGGAATAATAAATCCCTTATTCAACGGTTTGATAGATAATACTAGTATGAACCAAGACATATATAAATAAACAAGTACAATGTAGTGGAATAATAAATCCCTTATTCCATGGTTTGATAGATAATACTAGTATGAACCAAGACATATATAAATAAACAAGTACAATGTAGTGGAATAATAAATCCCTTATTCCATGGTCTGATAGATAATACTAGTATGAACCAAGACATATAAATAAACAAGTACAATGTAGTGGAATAATAAATCCCTTATTCCATGGTTTGATAGATAATACTAGTATGAACCAAGACATATAAATAAACAAGTAAAATGCAATGGAATAATAAAATCCCTTATTCCATGGTCTGATAGATAATACTAGTATGAACCAAGACATATAAATAAACAAGTACAATGTAGTGGAATAATAAATCCCTTATTCCATGGTCTGATGGATAATACTAGTATGAACCAAGACATATAAATAAACAAGTACAATGTAGTGGAATAATAAATCCCTTATTCCATGGTCTGATAGATAATACTAGTATGAACCAAGACATATATAAATAAACAAGTACAATGTAGTGGAATAATAAATCCCTTATTCCATGGTTTGATGGATAATACTAGTATGAACCAAGACATATAAATAAACAAGTACAATGTAGTGGAATAATAAATCCCTTATTCCATGGTCTGATAGATAATACTAGTATGAACCAAGACATATAAATAAACAAGTACAATGTAGTGGAATAATAAATCCCTTATTCCATGGTTTGATGGATAATACTAGTATGAACCAAGACATATAAATAAACAAGTACAATGTAGTGGAATAATATAAATCCCTTATTCCATGGTCTGATAGATAATACTAGTATGAACCAAGATATATAAATAAACAAGTACAATGTAGTGGAATAATAAATCCCTTATTCCATGGTTTGATAGATAATACTAGTATGAACCAAGACATATAAATAAACAAGTACAATGTAGTGGAATAATAAATCCCTTATTCCATGGTTTGATAGATAATACTAGTATGAACCAAGACATATAAATAAACAAGTACAATGTAGTGGAATAATAAATCCCTTATTCCATGGTTTGATAGATAATACTAGTATGAACCAAGACATATAAATAAACAAGTACAATGTAGTGGAATAATAAATCCCTTATTCCATGGTCTGATAGATAATACTAGTATGAACCAAGACATATAAATAAACAAGTACAATGTAGTGGAATAATAAATCCCTTATTCCATGGTCTGATAGATAATACTAGTATGAACCAAGACATATAAATAAACAAGTACAATGTAGTGGAATAATAAATCCCTTATTCCATGGTTTGATAGATAATACTAGTATGAACCAAGACATATAAATAAACAAGTACAATGTAGTGGAATAATAAATCCCTTATTCCATGGTCTGATAGATAATACTAGTATGAACCAAGACATATAAATAAACAAGTACAATGTAGTGGAATAATAAATCCCTTATTCAACGGTTTGATAGATAATACTAGTATGAACCAAGACATATATAAATAAACAAGTACAATGTAGTGGAATAATAAATCCCTTATTCCATGGTCTGATGGATAATACTAGTATGAACCAAGACATATAAATAAACAAGTACAATGTAGTGGAATAATAAATCCCTTATTCCATGGTCTGATAGATAATACTAGTATGAACCAAGACATATATAAATAAACAAGTACAATGTAGTGGAATAATAAATCCCTTATTCCATGGTTTGATGGATAATACTAGTATGAACCAAGACATATAAATAAACAAGTACAATGTAGTGGAATAATAAATCCCTTATTCCATGGTCTGATAGATAATACTAGTATGAACCAAGACATATAAATAAACAAGTACAATGTAGTGGAATAATAAATCCCTTATTCCATGGTTTGATGGATAATACTAGTATGAACCAAGACATATAAATAAACAAGTACAATGTAGTGGAATAATAAATCCCTTATTCCATGGTCTGATAGATAATACTAGTATGAACCAAGATATATAAATAAACAAGTACAATGTAGTGGAATAATAAATCCCTTATTCCATGGTTTGATAGATAATACTAGTATGAACCAAGACATATAAATAAACAAGTACAATGTAGTGGAATAATAAATCCCTTATTCCATGGTTTGATAGATAATACTAGTATGAACCAAGACATATAAATAAACAAGTACAATGTAGTGGAATAATAAATCCCTTATTCCATGGTTTGATAGATAATACTAGTATGAACCAAGACATATAAATAAACAAGTACAATGTAGTGGAATAATAAATCCCTTATTCCATGGTCTGATAGATAATACTAGTATGAACCAAGACATATAAATAAACAAGTACAATGTAGTGGAATAATAAATCCCTTATTCCATGGTCTGATAGATAATACTAGTATGAACCAAGACATATAAATAAACAAGTACAATGTAGTGGAATAATAAATCCCTTATTCCATGGTTTGATAGATAATACTAGTATGAACCAAGACATATAAATAAACAAGTACAATGTAGTGGAATAATAAATCCCTTATTCCATGGTCTGATAGAT
Organism: Actinostola sp. cb2023; assembly: GCA_033675265.1. Taxonomy (NCBI): domain Eukaryota; kingdom Metazoa; phylum Cnidaria; class Anthozoa; order Actiniaria; family Actinostolidae; genus Actinostola; species Actinostola sp. cb2023. The sequence continues at coordinate 157,998 of JAUJYZ010001012.1, read as the reverse complement.
AATACTAGTATGAACCAAGACATATAAATAAACAAGTACAATGTAGTGGAATAATAAATCCCTTATTCAACGGTTTGATAGATAATACTAGTATGAACCAAGACATATATAAATAAACAAGTACAATGTAGTGGAATAATAAATCCCTTATTCCATGGTTTGATAGATAATACTAGTATGAACCAAGACATATATAAATAAACAAGTACAATGTAGTGGAATAATAAATCCCTTATTCCATGGTCTGATAGATAATACTAGTATGAACCAAGACATATAAATAAACAAGTACAATGTAGTGGAATAATAAATCCCTTATTCAACGGTTTGATAGATAATACTAGTATGAACCAAGACATATATAAATAAACAAGTACAATGTAGTGGAATAATAAATCCCTTATTCCATGGTTTGATAGATAATACTAGTATGAACCAAGACATATATAAATAAACAAGTACAATGTAGTGGAATAATAAATCCCTTATTCCATGGTCTGATAGATAATACTAGTATGAACCAAGACATATAAATAAACAAGTACAATGTAGTGGAATAATAAATCCCTTATTCCATGGTTTGATAGATAATACTAGTATGAACCAAGACATATAAATAAACAAGTAAAATGCAATGGAATAATAAATCCCTTATTCCATGGTCTGATAGATAATACTAGTATGAACCAAGACATATAAATAAACAAGTACAATGTAGTGGAATAATAAATCCCTTATTCCATGGTCTGATGGATAATACTAGTATGAACCAAGACATATAAATAAACAAGTACAATGTAGTGGAATAATAAATCCCTTATTCCATGGTCTGATAGATAATACTAGTATGAACCAAGACATATATAATAAACAAGTACAATGTAGTGGAATAATAAATCCCTTATTCCATGGTTTGATGGATAATACTAGTATGAACCAAGACATATAAATAAACAAGTACAATGTAGTGGAATAATAAATCCCTTATTCCATGGTCTGATAGATAATACTAGTATGAACCAAGACATATAAATAAACAAGTACAATGTAGTGGAATAATAAATCCCTTATTCCATGGTTTGATGGATAATACTAGTATGAACCAAGACATATAAATAAACAAGTACAATGTAGTGGAATAATAAATCCCTTATTCCATGGTCTGATAGATAATACTAGTATGAACCAAGATATATAAATAAACAAGTACAATGTAGTGGAATAATAAATCCCTTATTCCATGGTTTGATAGATAATACTAGTATGAACCAAGACATATAAATAAACAAGTACAATGTAGTGGAATAATAAATCCCTTATTCCATGGTTTGATAGATAATACTAGTATGAACCAAGACATATAAATAAACAAGTACAATGTAGTGGAATAATAAATCCCTTATTCCATGGTTTGATAGATAATACTAGTATGAACCAAGACATATAAATAAACAAGTACAATGTAGTGGAATAATAAATCCCTTATTCCATGGTCTGATAGATAATACTAGTATGAACCAAGACATATAAATAAACAAGTACAATGTAGTGGAATAATAAATCCCTTATTCCATGGTCTGATAGATAATACTAGTATGAACCAAGACATATAAATAAACAAGTACAATGTAGTGGAATAATAAATCCCTTATTCCATGGTTTGATAGATAATACTAGTATGAACCAAGACATATAAATAAACAAGTACAATGTAGTGGAATAATAAATCCCTTATTCCATGGTCTGATAGATAATACTAGTATGAACCAAGACATATAAATAAACAAGTACAATGTAGTGGAATAATAAATCCCTTATTCAACGGTTTGATAGATAATACTAGTATGAACCAAGACATATATAAATAAACAAGTACAATGTAGTGGAATAATAAATCCCTTATTCCATGGTTTGATAGATAATACTAGTATGAACCAAGACATATATAAATAAACAAGTACAATGTAGTGGAATAATAAATCCCTTATTCCATGGTCTGATAGATAATACTAGTATGAACCAAGACATATAAATAAACAAGTACAATGTAGTGGAATAATAAATCCCTTATTCAACGGTTTGATAGATAATACTAGTATGAACCAAGACATATATAAATAAACAAGTACAATGTAGTGGAATAATAAATCCCTTATTCCATGGTTTGATAGATAATACTAGTATGAACCAAGACATATATAAATAAACAAGTACAATGTAGTGGAATAATAAATCCCCTTATTCCATGGTCTGATAGATAATACTAGTATGAACCAAGACATATAAATAAACAAGTACAATGTAGTGGAATAATAAATCCCTTATTCCATGGTTTGATAGATAATACTAGTATGAACCAAGACATATAAATAAACAAGTAAAATGCAATGGAATAATAAATCCCTTATTCCATGGTCTGATAGATAATACTAGTATGAACCAAGACATATAAATAAACAAGTACAATGTAGTGGAATAATAAATCCCTTATTCCATGGTCTGATGGATAATACTAGTATGAACCAAGACATATAAATAAACAAGTACAATGTAGTGGAATAATAAATCCCTTATTCCATGGTCTGATAGATAATACTAGTATGAACCAAGACATATATAAATAAACAAGTACAATGTAGTGGAATAATAAATCCCTTATTCCATGGTTTGATGGATAATACTAGTATGAACCAAGACATATAAATAAACAAGTACAATGTAGTGGAATAATAAATCCCTTATTCCATGGTCTGATAGATAATACTAGTATGAACCAAGACATATAAATAAACAAGTACAATGTAGTGGAATAATAAATCCCTTATTCCATGGTTTGATGGATAATACTAGTATGAACCAAGACATATAAATAAACAAGTACAATGTAGTGGAATAATAAATCCCTTATTCCATGGTCTGATAGATAATACTAGTATGAACCAAGATATATAAATAAACAAGTACAATGTAGTGGAATAATAAATCCCTTATTCCATGGTTTGATAGATAATACTAGTATGAACCAAGACATATAAATAAACAAGTACAATGTAGTGGAATAATAAATCCCTTATTCCATGGTTTGATAGATAATACTAGTATGAACCAAGACATATAAATAAACAAGTACAATGTAGTGGAATAATAAATCCCTTATTCCATGGTTTGATAGATAATACTAGTATGAACCAAGACATATAAATAAACAAGTACAATGTAGTGGAATAATAAATCCCTTATTCCATGGTTTGATAGATAATACTAGTATGAACCAAGACATATAAATAAACAAGTACAATGCAATGGAATAATAAATCCCTTATTCCATGGTCTGATAGATAATACTAGTATGAACCAAGACATATAAATAAACAAGTACAATGTAGTGGAATAATAAATCCCTTATTCCATGGTCTGATAGATAATACTAGTATGAACCAAGACATATATAAATAAACAAGTACAATGTAGTGGAATAATAAATCCCTTATTCAATGGTTTGATAGATAATACTAGTATGAACCAAGATATATAAATAAACAAGTACAATGTAGTGGAATAATAAATCCCTTATTCCATGGTCTGATAGATAATACTAGTATGAACCAAGACATATAAAAAAAACAAGTACAATGTAGTGGAATAATAAATCCCTTATTCCATGGTCTGATAGATAATACTAGTATGAACCAAGACATATAAATAAACAAGTACAATGTAGTGGAATAATAAATCCCTTATTCCATGGTTTGATAGATAATACTAGTATGAACCAAGACATATAAAAAAACAAGTACAATGTAGTGGAATAATAAATCCCTTATTCCATGGTCTGATAGATAATACTAGTATGAACCAAGACATATAAATAAACAAGTACAATGTAGTGGAATAATAAATCCCTTATTCAACGGTTTGATAGATAATACTAGTATGAACCAAGACATATATAAATAAACAAGTACAATGTAGTGGAATAATAAATCCCTTATTCCATGGTCTGATAGATAATACTAGTATGAACCAAGACATATAAATAAACAAGTACAATGTAGTGGAATAATAAATCCCTTATTCCATGGTTTGATAGATAATACTAGTATGAACCAAGACATATATAAATAAACAAGTACAATGTAGTGGAATAATAAATCCCTTATTCCATGGTCTGATAGATAATACTAGTATGAACCAAGACATATAAATAAACAAGTACAATGTAGTGGAATAATAAATCCCCCTTTTCAACGGTTTGATAGATAATACTAGTATGAACCAAGACATATATAAATAAACAAGTACAATGTAGTGGAATAATAAATCCCTTATTCCATGGTCTGATAGATAATACTAGTATGAACCAAGACATATAAATAAACAAGTACAATGTAGTGGAATAATAAATCCCTTATTCCATGGTTTGATAGATAATACTAGTATGAACCAAGACATATATAAATAAACAAGTACAATGTAGTGGAATAATAAATCCCTTATTCCATGGTCTGATAGATAATACTAGTATGAACCAAGACATATAAATAAAAACAAGTACAATGTAGTGGAATAATAAATCCCTTATTCAACGGTTTGATAGATAATACTAGTATGAACCAAGACATATATAAATAAACAAGTACAATGTAGTGGAATAATAAATCCCTTATTCCATGGTTTGATAGATAATACTAGTATGAACCAAGACATATATAAATAAACAAGTACAATGTAGTGGAATAATAAATCCCTTATTCCATGGTCTGATAGATAATACTAGTATGAACCAAGACATATAAATAAACAAGTACAATGTAGTGGAATAATAAATCCCTTATTCCATGGTTTGATAGATAATACTAGTATGAACCAAGACATATAAATAAACAAGTAAAATGCAATGGAATAATAAATCCCTTATTCCATGGTCTGATAGATAATACTAGTATGAACCAAGACATATAAATAAACAAGTACAATGTAGTGGAATAATAAATCCCTTATTCCATGGTCTGATGGATAATACTAGTATGAACCAAGACATATAAATAAACAAGTACAATGTAGTGGAATAATAAATCCCTTATTCCATGGTTTGATAGATAATACTAGTATGAACCAAGATATATATAAATAAACAAAGTACAATGTAGTGGAATAATAAATCCCTTATTCCATGGTCTGATAGATAATACTAGTATGAACCAAGACATATATAAATAAACAAGTACAATGTAGTGGAATAATAAATCCCTTATTCCATGGTCTGATAGATAATACTAGTATGAACCAAGACATATAAATAAACAAGTACAATGTAGTGGAATAATAAATCCCTTATTCCATGGTCTGATAGATAATACTAGTATGAACCAAGACATATATAAATAAACAAGTACAATGTAGTGGAATAATAAATCCCTTATTCCATGGTCTGATAGATAATACTAGTATGAACCAAGACATATAAATAAACAAGTACAATGTAGTGGAATAATAAATCCCTTATTCCATGGTTTGATAGATAATACTAGTATGAACCAAGACATATAAATAAACAAGTACAATGTAGTGGAATAATAAATCCCTTATTCCATGGTCTGATAGATAATACTAGTATGAACCAAGACATATATAAATAAACAAGTACAATGTAGTGGAATAATAAATCCCTTATTCCATGGTTTGATGGATAATACTAGTATGAACCAAGACATATAAATAAACAAGTACAATGTAGTGGAATAATAAATCCCTTATTCCATGGTCTGATAGATAATACTAGTATGAACCAAGACATATAAATAAACAAGTACAATGTAGTGGAATAATAAATCCCTTATTCCATGGTTTGATGGATAATACTAGTATGAACCAAGACATATAAATAAACAAGTACAATGTAGTGGAATAATAAATCCCTTATTCCATGGTCTGATAGATAATACTAGTATGAACCAAGATATATAAATAAACAAGTACAATGTAGTGGAATAATAAATCCCTTATTCCATGGTTTGATAGATAATACTAGTATGAACCAAGACATATAAATAAACAAGTACAATGTAGTGGAATAATAAATCCCTTATTCCATGGTTTGATAGATAATACTAGTATGAACCAAGACATATAAATAAACAAGTACAATGTAGTGGAATAATAAATCCCTTATTCCATGGTTTGATAGATAATACTAGTATGAACCAAGACATATAAATAAACAAGTACAATGTAGTGGAATAATAAATCCCTTATTCCATGGTTTGATAGATAATACTAGTATGAACCAAGACATATAAATAAACAAGTACAATGCAATGGAATAATAAATCCCTTATTCCATGGTCTGATAGATAATACTAGTATGAACCAAGACATATAAATAAACAAGTACAATGTAGTGGAATAATAAATCCCTTATTCCATGGTCTGATAGATAATACTAGTATGAACCAAGACATATAAATAAACAAGTACAATGTAGTGGAATAATAAATCCCTTATTCAATGGTTTGATAGATAATACTAGTATGAACCAAGATATATAAATAAACAAGTACAATGTAGTGGAATAATAAATCCCTTATTCCATGGTCTGATAGATAATACTAGTATGAACCAAGACATATATAAATAAACAAGTACAATGTAGTGGAATAATAAATCCCTTATTCCATGGTCTGATAGATAATACTAGTATGAACCAAGACATATATAAATAAACAAGTACAAATGAATGTAGTGGAATAATAAATCCCTTATTCCATGTTTTGATAGATAATACTAGTATGAACCAAGACATATATAAATAAACAAGTACAAATGAATGTAGTGGAATAATAAATCCCTTATTCCATGGTTTGATAGATAATACTAGTATGAACCAAGACATATACATAAACAAGTACAATGCAATGGAATAATAAATCCCTTATTCCATGGTTTGATGGATAATACTAGTATGAACCAAGACATATAAATAAACAAGTACAATGTAGTGGAATAATAAATCCCTTATTCCATGGTCTGATAGATAATACTAGTATGAACCAAGACATATATAAATAAACAAGTACAATGTAGTGGAATAATAAATCCCTTATTCCATGGTCTGATAGATAATACTAGTATGAACCAAGACATATAAATAAACAAGTACAATGTAGTGGAATAATAAATCCCTTATTCCATGGTTTGATAGATAATACTAGTATGAACCAAGACATATAAATAAACAAGTACAATGTAGTGGAATAATAAATCCCTTATTCCATGGTCTGATAGATAATACTAGTATGAACCAAGACATATATAAATAAACAAGTACAATGTAGTGGAATAATAAATCCCTTATTCAACGGTTTGATAGATAATACTAGTATGAACCAAGACATATATAAATAAACAAGTACAATGTAGTGGAATAATAAATCCCTTATTCCATGGTTTGATAGATAATACTAGTATGAACCAAGACATATAAATAAACAAGTAAAATGCAATGGAATAATAAATCCCTTATTCCATGGTCTGATAGATAATACTAGTATGAACCAAGACATATAAATAAACAAGTACAATGTAGTGGAATAATAAATCCCTTATTCCATGGTTTGATAGATAATACTAGTATGAACCAAGACATATAAATAAACAAGTACAATGTAGTGGAATAATAAATCCCTTATTCCATGGTCTGATAGATAATACTAGTATGAACCAAGACATATAAATAAACAAGTACAATGTAGTGGAATAATAAATCCCTTATTCCATGGTTTGATAGATAATACTAGTATGAACCAAGACATATAAATAAACAAGTACAATGTAGTGGAATAATAAATCCCTTATTCCATGGTTTGATAGATAATACTAGTATGAACCAAGACATATAAATAAACAAGTACAATGTAGTGGAATAATAAATCCCTTATTCCATGGTTTGATAGATAATACTAGTATGAACCAAGACATATAAATAAACAAGTACAATGTAGTGGAATAATAAATCCCTTATTCCATGGTCTGATGGATAATACTAGTATGAACCAAGACATATATAAATAAACAAGTACAATGTAGTGGAATAATAAATCCCTTATTCCATGGTTTGATAGATAATACTAGTATGAACCAAGACATATATAAATAAACAAGTACAATGTAGTGGAATAATAAATCCCTTATTCCATGGTCTGATAGATAATACTAGTATGAACCAAGACATATAAATAAACAAGTACAATGTAGTGGAATAATAAATCCCTTATTCCATGGTCTGATAGATAATACTAGTATGAACCAAGACATATACATAAACAAGTACAATGTAGTGGAATAATAAATCCCTTATTCCATGGTCTGATAGATAATACTAGTATGAACCAAGACATATAAATAAACAAGTAAAATGCAATGGAATAATAAATCCTTTATTCAATGGTTTGATAGATAATACTAGTATGAACCAAGACATATACATAAACAAGTACAATGTAGTGGAATAATAAATCCCTTATTCAATGGTTTGATAGATAATACTAGTATGAACCAAGACATATAAATAAACAAGTAAAATGCAATGGAATAATAAATCCTTTATTCAATGGTTTGATAGATAATACTAGTATGAACCAAGACATATAAATAAACAAGTACAATGTAGTGGAATAATAAATCCCTTATTCAATGGATTGAGTCAGCTAATACATGTACATGTACTTGCATACATTTGACTGATTCCTCATACATTTCGTCACCCTACGGGCTCGGAAAAATGCCGACGCAACTCGTGAAATATCTGCATATATGTATTATCTGTCAAACCATCGAATAAACTGTATTTATTTGCTAAATAATGAATGTACATGTAAGTTTGATTAATCAGCTATTCATTGTCTTACTATTTAACAATTAGACTAGGAGTTCAAGGTTTCTATGAGGCAATGGTCAACAAGTTCATTGCGCCGAGTTGACTATCCTCATAGTAAACGAGAATGAGTAGTCTAATTGTTTTAGCATAAACCATCCAGTAGGTCAGTAGAAAATGACAGATTAACAGGCAACAGACAATAACTCTTTGGGAAACTCTTCCAAAACATTAGCAAAACAGGACGACGAAGCCACCATTTTGTTTGTTTACTCCTACTATGAGCTGATAGACTACTATGAGCTGATAGACCACTAGTAGCGAACCAATCAGATTACAGGATTTGCGATAGACCACTGGATGCATGGTTTATGCTAATTGTTGATATTTATCTGCAGATATCACCCATCCCATTCCTGATTTGACTGGTTATATTACTGAGGGCCAGATCTACGTAGACAGACAGCTACACAACAGACAGGTATATCTGTCATTTTGTCTTGCAGCATTTCCAATATTTTTTTTCTTTTTTCTTTTTTTTTTCTTTTTTCTTTTTTTTTTTTCAATATACACCAATTTTACAGACTGTCAGTCTGTATAGAATGACCGAGAGTCAAATATTTTCATATGACCCTTTCATTTGGACCATTCTAGTACTAAAAATCATTTGCAGCCAGCACAAAGTGTGTGATGGTTATTAAACTGTGAGATTCCGTCTGGATACTGTGTTCACTTTCATCACTCATATTTAAAAAAAAAAATTTAGTTGTGCAAAAAAGTAACAATCTCCTGACAACAATCGGGATGCGGACAGCTCCAATCTGTATCTGTATCTGCCCAATCAAGTGACTTTTTCCATTGGATTTTTGGAGAGCATGCACACCCAGTTCGTACAGGTCATATGATATTATAAAATAATGTTATTTTATTAATGTTGTACAGGTTTATCCACCAATCAATGTACTGCCATCATTGTCAAGATTAATGAAGTCAGCCATCGGTGAGGGAATGACCAGGAAGGATCACGCTGATGTTTCAAATCAATTGGTAAATAGACAATTTAGCAACATTAATTAATAACTTTATAAATATATTTTAGTACTATATACAATATGAGCGGCCGATCTGTATGGGATTACAGATCGGATGCGAATATTGTATATTACTTATCGAATCCAACGATGTATAAGTGGATGTTTTACTATAATTTGGATGATAGGAAACAGTTTGGCCGAGAAAATCCAAGTTAAAGTTGAATGCAAATGAGGACGAATCTCTTGCCGATTTACAGATGTCTGCTACGCTTATGATTTCTATTGTATTTCCCTCATTAATTATTCATGAATTCGATAAGATTATTTATAACTTATTATGGGGATTTAGTTTCCTAATGTTGATACCCTTTTTGTTGTTGTTAACAAGTGTTATTTCTATAATGTTGTAGTATGCCAACTATGCTATTGGTAAAGATGTACAAGCAATGAAGGCTGTTGTTGGAGAAGAAGCTTTGACGTCTGAAGATTTGTTGTATTTGGAGTTCTTGACTAAGTTTGAAAAAAACTTCATCTCTCAAGGTGTGTGTTATTCATTTAGAAAGAAGTTTGTGTATAGTATCTTACTAACTGCTTACTGACACCTTACCAATCACTTACTGACACCTTACCAACCACTTACAGACACCTTACCAACCACTTACTGACACCTTACCAACCACTTACTGACACCTTACCAACCACTGACTGACACCTTACCAACCACTGACTGACACCTTACCAACCACCTTACCAACCACGTACTGACACCTTACCAACCACTTACTGACACCTTACCAACCACTTACTGACACCTTACCAACCACCTTACCAACCACTTACTGACACCTTACCAACCACTTACTGACACCTTACCAACCACTTACTGACACCTTACCAACCACTTACTGACACCTTATCAACTACTGACTGACACCTTACCAACCACTTACTGACACCTTACCAACCACTTACTGACACCTTACCAACCACTTACAGACACCTTACCAACCACTTACTGATACCTTACCAACACTTACTGACACCTTATCAACCACTGACTGACACCTTACCAACCACTTACTGACACCTTACCAACCACTTACTGACACCTTACCAACCACTTACAGACACCTTACCAACACACTTACTGACAGCTTACCAACCACTTGCTGACACCTTACCAACCACTTACTGGCACCTTACCAACCACTTACAGACACCTTACCAACCACTCACTGACACCTTACCAACCACTTACTGACACCTTACCAACCACTAACTGACACCTTACCAACCACTTACTGACACCTTACCAACCACTTACAGACACCTTACCAACCACTTACTGATACCTTACCAACCACTTACTGACAGCTTACCAACCACTTGCTGACACCTTACCAACCACTTACTGGCACCTTACCAACCACCTTACCAACCACTTACTGATACCTTACCAACACTTACTGACACCTTATCAACCACTGACTGACACCTTACCAACCACTTACTGACACCTTACCAACCACTTACTGACACCTTACCAACCACTTACAGATGCCTTACCAACCACTTACTGACACCTTACCAACCACTTACTGACACCTTACCAACCACTTACAGACACCTTACCAACCACTTACTGATACCTTACCAACACTTACTGACACCTTATCAACCACTGACTGACACCTTACCAACCACTTACTGACACCTTACCAACCACTTACTGACACCTTACCAACCACTTACAGACACCTTACCAACCACTTACTGACAGCTTACCAACCACTTGCTGACACCTTACCAACCACTTACTGGCACCTTACCAACCACTTACAGACACCTTACCAACCACTCACTGACACCTTACCAACCACTTACTGACACCTTACCAACCACTAACTGACACCTTACCAACCACTTACTGACACCTTACCAACCACTTACAGACACCTTACCAACCACTTACTGATACCTTACCAACCACTTACTGACAGCTTACCAACCACTTGCTGACACCTTACCAACCACTTACTGGCACCTTACCAACCACCTTACCAACCACTTACTGATACCTTACCAACACTTACTGACACCTTATCAACCACTGACTGACACCTTACCAACCACTTACTGACACCTTACCAACCACTTACTGACACCTTACCAACCACTTACAGACGCCTTACCAACCACTTACTGACAGCTTACTAACCACTTGCTGACACCTTACCAACCACTTACTGGCACCTTACCAACCACTTACTGGCACCTTACCAACCACTTACTGACACCTTACCAACCACTTACTGACACCTTACCAACCACTTACTGACACCTTACCAACCACTTACAGACACCTTACCAACCACTCACTGACACCTTACCAACCACTTACTGACACCTTACCAACCACTAACTGACACCTTACCAACCACTTACTGACACCTTACCAACCACTTACAGACACCTTACCAACCACTTACTGATACCTTACCAACCACTTACTGACAGCTTACCAACCACTTGCTGACACCTTACCAACCACTTACTGGCACCTTACCAACCACTTACTGGCACCTTACCAACCACTTACTGACACCTTACCAACCACTTACTGACACCTTACCAACCACTTACTGACACCTTACCAACCACTTACAGACACCTTACCAACCACTTGTGACACTTTATCCATTCTTTTACTTATTCTTTAATCTAAACTGTAGCTTACAGATTTGATCTCTTTCAACAGGAATATATGAAAACAGAACAGTGTTTGAATCACTGGATATTGGATGGTCATTGTTGCGTATCTTCCCCAAGGAATTGCTGAAGAGAATCCCTCAAAGCACAATTGCTGAATACTACCCAAGAGACTCCAGACATTAAACCTACTTGTAGAATAATAATTAATCAGTGCAATACTGCATGGTCCGTACCATACAATTTTACGTACTTTTACGGTGATCAGAGATGGTATCAGAGAAACGTGACAAGAAGTTGTGATGAAGAGATGATTTCTCCTGAAATTTCAAAAGATTAATCTGTACTGTCTGTTGGGAGATTTTGGATGGTGATACACTAATGATGTAATTACAAATGATTGATGGTCGGATGAAGTAATGATTTTTCCAAACGCGGTCTGTGGCAAATACATTGGAAGACTGGGTACGAGTGTTATAACCATTGAGATAGCAGTTCTTCAATTTTGAAAATATTGTCTTCAATTTAAAAACTATAGCCTATCCAATGTGCTGGAGAAAGAACGTTGAATCCATTCGAGTGATATTTCCACTAGTCTTTCATCGAAGGCTAACATGGAAAAACTTGTTACTAATTCAGCCAATCAAAACACTCGAACCCAGTCTTCCAACATTTGCCACAGACCGGAAATCCAAGAGAAAATATTGAGATGTTCATCACTAGGATTGATTAGGTGTTGGGCGTACAGTCGTTGAATTACTTTTGTGTCCGTAGTTGTGAATTCCCAAAATCTGAGCTCGAAATCTAGCGAAGGAAAGATATACAATGTAATGTCATTTTGCAGTCATTTGTTCAAATTTGAATAGATTTATAATGGATAAAAGCCAAGCATGTACTAAATCAGAATACATTTTTAATACAGTCGCTGACCCACTTGTCACGTGACTTTAAAATCTCGCCTAAAGCCTATACAAAAATCATAATTGGAAAGAAAATGTTCGTCTTAATTTCTTAGTTTGGTCTGCAATGAAAATTGAAAAGGTCACGTGACAAGCTCATTGCTTGATGGTATCTCAATGTGAATCAATGTTTCATGAGGGTGAATATTGTGTACGATAACTTGACATTCAATAAAATGTAATAATTATTGTACTCTCAGGGTTGATTGATTGATCAATAAAAACGGTACAAGAAAATTTCCATTCAAATTTCTAAAAACAGGAATCTTTCCTTTATACAGATAATAGATGTGAAAGAACAAAGCCTGCAACGCAATAAAATCTAATGCATTGGAGGGGCGGATCCAACAATTTTTTGACAGGGGGGGGGGGGGGGGGGGGGGGGAGGTGTCCAAACATATAACCTGTGGCAAAACTAGATTCTTGGATAAAACAATCAATTGAACCTCGGATATGACAGGGGGGTCTGGACCCCCAACCCTCCCTCCCCCTGGATCCGCCACTGATGGCATCAATGGGATCACTATTTAAATAACAATTCTCTTTTATAAGTATTTTAATGAGATGCTTTGATACAACAACAAGCCCTAATTAAACCTTTCAGTTATTTTTCTAATGATAATGAGGGTTTATCAGGTAATTTCAAAACTCATCGGACAAAAAAATGATTATCATAGCTGGAAAGAGCTCGTTGATATTAGTAAAAATGTGAATTTTGGAAAAGATCGCTCCACAAATTACGAAGATATGAATTTTCAAAAATCGAAATTTTGTATGAAAACCTTTGTTGGAGGCAAGAGTTGCCTCAAGCGTAATTTTCAAAGGTTTTCATATAAAAGTTCGATATTTGAAAATTCATATCTTCGCAATTTGTGGAGCGATCGTTTCCAAACTTCACATTTTTACTAATTTCCACAAGCTCTTTCCAGCTATGACAATCATGAGTTTTGAAATTACCTGATAAACCCTCATTAAATGTTGTTGTAATTAATCCCCCCCCCCCGAGTTAATTCCAAATTGTATCTGAGTGACTATAAATTACAATGTATGTAGTTCCCGCATCTGTAGTTTCAGCTATTGCAAGAAAGGTTGTCAGTGAAAACATTCAAAGTTATACCGAAACGGCAACCATGGGTAATATTGATCGGAAATTTGGAAGATATTTTCAGTTTATTGTTCCCACGTGTTGCTGTCAATTTTGGATTATATTTTGGTACTTTTAAGGCTTTCGCGTGAGTTAGACATGATTATACTAGTATTAAGGTTTTCACGCGTATGAAATGAAAATATGTTGACGTTTCGGCTGCACTGGTGGAGGCTGCACTGGTGGAGGCTTCTGATGAAGGCTGCCACCAGTGCAGCCGAAACGTCAACATATTTTCATTTGGATTATTTTACCAAACCTTCATTGAAACCGGTATATAGAGACGGTACCGTGTCGTATTGAAAGTTTGATTGAATAAGATGCATCTGCACTCTTTGATTGGTTCAGAAATGAAGCCATTTGAGTGTCATGGTACCGTAGGTTTCCCACTCATACGAAAACGACTCTGGTGAATGTATACGAAATGAATTGTAGAAAACAACCTAATATGATAATTTTACTGTAAATACTGTGCTTTTAGAGGTGGGCCTGGCCCTTCATACACGTAATGGATAAGCTATTATACATTGCTAAGCTATGGAATCAATCGTGTTTATCTACGGGCAAACGATCTGCATATTCGCTTGACCATCAACAGCAGCAACATTGCGGTCAATATTGCAGGTAATCGCACAATTTCAGCATGCCCACCTCTGCAATTTGTTGCGCGCAATACTACAGAAGTAGGGGACATTGGCCACAAGGATTGCAGATGTGGACACATGCTGCAATCATATTGGCAGCAATAGGTTGCTCCGTGTGTCTGTATCTTAAAGCTTGGCTTCGTGAGCGACAGAAGTAGAAGCACCCAACGGGAGTACAGAAGAGTAGCTGTCATTTAACATTGCTTGATCTTGTAGTTCTTGTAAAGGTCTACCAGACAAACCAGTACATTCAGCTACAGTGTGACATGTTGTCGCCCAACATTGCTTGATCTTGTAGGTCTTGTAAAGATCTACCAGACAAGCCAGTACATTCAGCTACAGTGTGACATGTCGTCTAAAATTGCTTGTTCTTGTAGGTCTTCTAAAGACGACCTATGTGGTTGATCTGTGTCTGACTCCTTTAACAATTTATTCAGTTTTGAATCATCGAATGATTCCTGGCAATCTTTTACAAATTGAATCTTTTTTTCACCATCCCGATACTGATTGTCCTGACGAGTGTCATCATCAACACCCTCTGCATCCACAATGTTGATCTGATGGGATTCCTTTCCCAGTGATCCATATTTACTATTTAAATTCCCTGGTGTATTTAAAGGAGAACGCTCACTTGATTTATGAGAGGAATGTCCTTTGTGACATATGTATGAAT
The DNA here is from genome assembly GCA_033675265.1 of Actinostola sp. cb2023. Taxonomy (NCBI): domain Eukaryota; kingdom Metazoa; phylum Cnidaria; class Anthozoa; order Actiniaria; family Actinostolidae; genus Actinostola; species Actinostola sp. cb2023. The sequence continues at coordinate 141,963 of JAUJYZ010001012.1, read as the reverse complement.
TATTCAATGAATCTTCATTTGCAGGAGAATGCCCTTTCACTTCTGAATCCTCCGAATTGGACTCTTTTTCAAAGGAATTCCCATACAAAGGGGAATCCCTGTCTGGAGGGGAATCCCCATGTGAAGGGGAATCCCTGTCTGGAGGGGAATCCCCATACAAAGGGGAATCCCTGTCTGGAGGGGAATCCCCATGTGAAGGGGAATCCCTGTCTGGAAGGGAATCCCCATGTGAAGGTAAATCCCCATCTGGAAGGGAATCCCCCTCAATGGATTTCTCCACTCTACAAGCTGACACACCATAAGAGGTCAAGTCATTGTTGGAAGAGCCATTATTGTTTTCACAGTGTTTGGCATCATCTCCCTCTTCTGATATCGTTGGAGTTGACCCTGTAGAATGCACATCGATGAGTTGCTCATCGGCATTTGGTACTTCACAGGCATCACGGACAAAGAACACTGAGTCGCCATTGTCCAAATCTGGGCTAGATTCAGCTGACACCACTTCTGTCTCACCATTTTCATCTGACGCTTGAATGGTGGTGTCAGTGTTGGAAGAATGGGGCGATCTCTTGACCTTCTCTAAGTACAGCTGCAGCATGTCTTCAGAGCCATAACCACGATGTCCTGGTAAAATATAAAGTAATGAAAATAAAATTTAGTGACTTTTGGAATTAAGTCTAATATGGTGACACCCTCTATTAGGTCGACACCTTCTATTAGACGGACACTACTACTAGGCAGACACCCTCTATTAAGCAGACTGGCACCCTATATTAGGTGGACACCCTCTATTAGGTGGACACCCTCTATTAGGTGGACACCCTCTATTATGTGGACACCCTCTATTAAGTGGACACCCTGTATTAAGCGGACACCTATTAAGCTGACACCCTCTATTAAGTGGACACCCTGTATGAAGTGGACACCTCTATTAAAGTGCATATCAGGGTTTTGGGTTTCTTTTGAAAATCGATTATATATGAAGTGAATAGTGGGATGGTTCAGTATTTTGTGATTTGAGCTTCGCATTTGCAAGTTATGATGGTTTGAAATCGTGATATGTTAATTAGGTGACGTCAATGCAGGCATCATTTATTATACAAAAGCGCCCCTTTGCAAATTACTGACATTTGTAAACTGGCAAAAAGTTATTCTACAACTTATATAAATGATGTTAAACTTTTATTTCTATTTTAGAAAAGAGTGCTACTTGAAAAAGTTAAAATAAGTTACGGCAAATGCCTGCATTGACGTCACCTAATTAGTATATCATGATTTCAAACCTTCATAACTCGCAAATGCGAAGCTCAAATCACAAAATACTGAATCATCCCACTATTCACGTTATATGTAATCGATTTTCAAAAGAAACCCAAAACCCTGATATGCACTTTAAGTGAACACCCTGTATTAAGCGGACACCCTCTATTAAGCTGACACCCTCTAGTAAGTGGACACCCTCTATTAAGTGAACACCCTCTATTAAGCAGACACCCTCTATTAAGTGGACACCCTCTATTGATCTGACAGTGAACCCCGCAATGTCCCACTCATATTTACTGTACAACCTCCCTCTATTAAGTGGACGCCCTCTATTAAGCGACCACTAGAGCATTCTTGAGGGTGCTCTCTTAATACAGGTTTCACTGTATATAGATGGTACCTTCTAAAGACCACAGTCCTGACACCTCAAGGGTTTTCAGTTTCTTCTCCAATTCAGAAACTCTGTTTCCAAGAATCCTAGAATCATATAATGGAGTATGGATGTCTTAGAACATGTTTTTAATATTTTTATACTAGATCTAGAAAAAAACGTATTTAGGTACATGTACTAGCTTGAAAACCATGTAAAAAGGACATCAAGGTCTCCAGGGCCGTACACAGCACAGGAGCAGGGGGGCAGTTGCCCCTCCCTAACAAGGTGAAAAAGATACCAAAAAGTACTGAGAACTGTACTGTTTTTGTTTATTTTTTTGCTGTTATATACGTACTGCCCCCCTTGAAATATGGGTTGTGTACGGCCCTGCACTCTAGGCCACCGTTATGCAATGGTTTATTGTTGACATGTAACATGGCTTTATTAACCTGCATTACCAAATAAAGTATGTATCTAAAATAAGGGAGGGAAAGGGGGGGGGGGGGGGGGGGGGGGGGGGAGGGAAAGGGGGGAAAAAGGCCTGGTGGGGAAAAAATAAAAAAAAAGGGAAAATAACGGAAAAAAAAAAATAAGAGAAAAAATAGAGAGAAAAATGGAAAAGTTCATGATAGCTTGTCGGGTTGGGAAATACCCAGAGGTCAATCAAACAACATTGTTATCCCCAGACTTTAACCAATCCTAGCAAAGCTAGTTTGATTGATGGCTGTCAAGACTGGAGTTTGACTGAAATGGGTTTAACCCATTCGCTCCTGAGCTATTTTGCGTTTTTTAGCGATTTTCTGGACCTAATCACGTCGTAGGAAATTTCGATTCCATATAAGGGGTTTCCATGGAAATCTTGACAGTTCTGAAAGCCCACGGGCTCAGGTTCTGACGTAATCTTTCTCTTGTCGTGAATCTCCGCGAGGAACAGCATCTCGTAGCTACTAGGAGCGGTCAATTTTGCATTTTTAGAGTGTTTATAGCCATTATTCACCACAGAAGCCCCCAGGACAGCATCATTAAGCTTGACTGGTGTGGTAGAGACCGTTCTCCTGGAAGAACTCAGGAGGAAGATACGAATTCACGAACACATTTCGACACTCTCGTTCAGAATTTCCAAAATGGCGGACTCAAAGTGAAATCGTCTCTCTGGTCTTTCTGTGGTGGATTCCAGGACCTACAAAGGCATTTTTGGCGACTTTGAACTTGAAAGAATGCAACCGGTGCAATATTTTGCCTGTAGAACCGAGTGGCTCGACACTCTATATATTCTTAAAAAACGGATATTCGGGGAAATCTATGCCGAAATTCACGGATGTTTCCCGGCATCCTTTTCGGGCGTGCAGAAGGAAAACATGTGTTAGCGAAAGTGGTCCTAAGGAAATGGCTATTGTTCGGCGAGTTAAGGAAAAGAGAGGGCAAAATTCACGACGATATCAAGAAGAGAGATGGAAGTTTGCTGAGAAAGTGGCGTTTTGTTTTGCAAGGATGTATTTTGGAAGAAAATCCAAGTCAAATGTCGGTCATTTTCGAGGTGTAAAATTGCGTCAAAAACACGCATTTTTGATTTTTATGGCAAACAAATTGAACTAATGCCCAGAAATCGGACCTGTAAATCAGTTTACTTGAGGTTAAAATATGAAGAGTTCTCTAGTTGTCACTAATAACTGGCCATGAGATCGATGTTACGAAAATTCAGAAAGTTAGAATTTTTCAAAGCAGTATCGATGTTTACGGCCGGTTTTGGCCGGTGTAGGAGTCAATGGGTTAATTTTAAATAAATAAATAAATAAATAAATAAATAAATAAATAAATAAATAAATAAATAAATAAATAAAATAAATAAATAAATAAATAAATAAATAAATAAATAAATAAATAAATAAATAAATAAATAAATAAATAAATAAATAAATAAATAAATAAATAAATAAATAAATAAATAAATAAATAAATAAATAAATAAATAAATATAAATAAATAAATAAATAAATAAATAAATAAATAAATAAATAAATAAATAAACAAACAAACAAACAAACAAACAAACAAACATACAAACAAACAAACAAACATACAAACAAACAAACAAACAAACAACTTTATTAATAGGGGAGGTCCCTATTTCAGCGCCACACTTGTAATACATGTAGATGGTGGCCACCTACAAAAGGAACCCAGAATGGACAATTGGGTGTGGTCAAATCCATGTTTACCACTGTATGTCTCTTCACCCTCTCCTCCCTGGCTGTATAGCCAGTTGTTGGACTGGGAATCACAGTACCCCCCTGCGAGGGGTGGGTGTTTCAGTATGACTATTTTGATCAATGTCTTACTTGTTTGTGTTTCTCTGATGCAGCAAAGCAATATCTTTTTCAGACAGACTTTCTGATAGAGAATTAGCTAAAGACTGCAGATCACTGATGGTTGAAGATGATACTCCACTGCCAAAACTACTGGATATCTCAGAAATCAAGTGAGGTAATGCTAGCAAACAAAAGCAGTTGATAAGAATGTGTTAATACTACCACATGATAAAACAGAGTGTATATTTGCAGGTTCTACAATCAAGAATTCTGTGTAATAGTCTGATCTAAGTATGTGTGATGTTGTGAGAAGAAACACAGAAACAGACAAATAAACACACAGACAGACAGACAAATAAACAAACAAACAAACAGACAGACAAATACAGAAACAGACAGACAAACAAACAAACAGACAAATAAACAAACTAATAAACAAACAGACAAACAGACAGACATAATTAGCATATATGCTAAATATGTTTGACACATGAATAAAGTTCATTATAATTATTATTATTTTTACAGACAAACAAACAAACAAACAAACAGACAAACAAATAATCAGACAGTTGTAGTTGTAGTACTCATATATAAATTTATATTTATGTAGTAATTTTAGCAGGACCTTCCTAAAAAAAACACTATATAAGCCTCCTGAATAAAGATTGATTATTATTATTATTATTATTAAATTATTATTGAGACATTTTTGCAGGTGCGATTGTTTTGTAGTACCTTGTTTTGCTCCTGTTCCTGCATAACTGGCTTTAGCAAGTCTGGCTTTCTTTTTCTCCAGAGCAGCCTAATACGTAATAATCCTTACTTATCAGTACTGCTGTTATATTTATTTATAATGTAATTATACACAAATACATCACTTGATTTTGGTCTACTGCTGCATGTGCATTCATGACAGAGATGGTGGAATCATATACTGATCTTTGATGGTATTGTTAAACATTATAGTAACCAATAACTGATATAATGCATGCTCTGATTGGCCAAAGGATGCATATGCCGCATGCTTTATGAGAGCACACAGAACGCGCACAGATATTCAAACATTTTTGTAACAAGCAAAATTGAAAACTTGCCTTAAAATCATAATTGTATTTTATAAAAGAAATAGAAAACACTGTATTTGGGGACTGATCAGAACACTTGAGAAGTGTTCATGAGAAGCACTCGACTGCCATGCGTTACCATGCTTCTCCTAAAACTTCTCGTGTTCTGATCAGTTACCGCGTTCTGTTAAATTGCACATACAATGTAGCACATGTATGCGTGCGTTTTCTATTTCTTCAGTAAAACAAGGCTTTATACAATGTATGTATTCACCTCCATTACTGTACAGTACATTGTATCTACATATATGACAATGATGAACTCTATGCAGTGTTAGTAATGGTGTGTAAATACCTTCTGTCTTGCTAGAGATGCATTACCAATCCTGTTTACTTCTTTGAGCTGTTTTATTTGTTCTTTTTGATATCTGAAATATATAATTCAGAAGTACTATAACTTCACTAAAAAAACTATTATTTTGACACTTAAAAGCTTCATGCTAAAATAGCAGTTAATGAACCACTACATGGGGACACATCATTGTCATCATACATGTATAACCTTTGTTACCTATTCTACATCAGGATAGCATCAATATCAACAAGCCGTCTATCATCACCATCATTGTCATCATATAACCATTGTTACCTAATGTATTCTCCATCAGGATAGCATCAATATCAACAAGCCATCTATCATCACCATCATTGTCATCATATAACCATTGTTACCTATTCTCATTCAGGATAGCATCAATATCAACAAGCCATCTATCATCACCATCATTGTCATCATATAACCATTGTTACCTATTCTCCATTAGGATAGAATCAATATCAACAAGCCATCTATCATCACCATCATTGTCATCATATAACCATTGTTACCTATTCTCCATCAGGATGGCATCAATATCAACAAGCCATCTATCATCACCATCATTGTCATCATATAACCATTGTTACCTATTCTCCAATAGGATAGCATCAATATCAACAAGCCGTCTATCATCACCATCATTGTCATCATATTTATAACCATTGTTACCTATTCTCCATCAGGATAGCATCAATATCAACAAGCCGTCTATCATCACCATCATTGTCATCATATTTATAACCATTGTTACCTATTCTCCATCAGGATAGCATCAATATCAACAAGCCGTCTATCATCACCATCATTGTCATCATATTTATAACCATTGTTACCTATTCTCCATCAGGATAGCATCAATATCAACAAGCCGTCTATCATCACCATCATTGTCATCATATTTATAACCATTGTTACCTATTCTCCATCAGGATACCATCAATATCAACAAGCCGTCTATCATCACCATCATTGTCATCATATAACCATTGTTACCTATTCTCCATCAGGATAGCATCAATATCAACAAGCCATCTATCATCACCATCATTGTCATCATATAACCATTGTTACCTATTCTCCATCAGGATAGCATCAATATCAACAAGCCGTCTATCATCACCATCATTGTCATCATATTTATAACCATTGTTACCTATTCTCCATCAGGATAGCATCAATATCAACAAGCCGTCTATCATCACCATCATTGTCATCATATTTATAACCATTGTTACCTATTCTCCATCAGGATAGCATCAATATCAACAAGCCATCTATCATCACCATCATTGTCATCATATACTGTAACATGCATCATTACCTACATTTTGTATTCTCCATTAGGATAGCATCTACGTATATCAACAAGCCGTCTATCATCACCATCATTGTCATCATATAACCATTGTTACCTATTCTCCATTAGGATAGCATCAATATCAACAAGCCGTCTATCATCACCATCATTGTCATAATAATAATAATAATATTATACATGTATAACCTTTGTTACCTATTCTCCATTAGGATAGCATCTATATCAACAAGCCGTCTATCATCTGCCCCAAGAATAAAGTTAAGTTGAGTATTAAGCCTCTCTACTTTGTCTCTGTAATGATCCCGCTGGAAAATAAATAAACACACATCAAACAAATGAATATATTCATGAATGAAAAAAAGAAAGAAAGAATCAATGAATTACTTCTATAATTATTTCACTCTTTTCATCACTTGTTGCCTCAACCTCTCTTTCCAAATCTTCTACCTGCAGGTTAATTTAAAATATGGTAATAAATAATGTTGTAATTATGTTGTAATAAGTTATAAAGTAATTTGTCGCTTGGTAATTGTTAGTAATGTAAATGTACATGTAGTTCGTATGGTTTCGTCAAGTGCAAACAGACTCGGAAAAAATACCGAGCCCAGACGGGAATTGAACCCGTGACTTTTTGTGCTTGACGAAACCTTAACGAACTACATTATGTTGTACTAGTTTGTACTAGTTTGTGATTAGATTTTTACTAGTCAAGAGTGTACCCTACCCTGCGAGCAGAGTTTTTTTTCTACTCGCCCTGGAAGCGACAAGATTGTTTTCTCGTCGCTTCCTGGGCGAGTAGAAAACAACTTCTGCTCGCAGGGTAAGTGTACCCGGTTTCCACTCTAGAGGTAAACAGAAGTAACATACCCATACTCAGTGCACCATGTATGTATTATTTAATACAAACTATCTAGACTAGAGTGTAACCAGTCTCCACTCTAGAGGTAAACAGAAGTAACATACCCATACTCAGTGCACCATGTATGTAATACAAACTATCTAGACTAGAGTGTAACCAGTCTCCACTCTAGAGGTAAACAGAAGCAACATACCCATACTCAGTGCACCATGTATGTAATACAAACTGCACTGTAGGCATGAGAAAAGACAAGACAGTACCATTAAACAGTGATACATACATTAATGGGTCTGCATATGTTGTGTATGTCGCTAGTGATATTCACAAGCATTATTAACAGTACATTTTACATACAATTACATGTACATGTACTGCACATTGGAACTTTTGGGTTCCAAAGTTTAGATATGTGCTGAAGTTTGCCTTGAAGGGGTATCAAATGGTCAAGGCGAGACTTTGCAAGACTCCGAGACAAGGTATATTTTTGCGAGCCTGAGACACTTTTTTCACCGATTTCCTTTGTTTTCAAAATTTGAGACTCTGAGATGGCTTTTTGTGAAAAAAACCCCTGAGACTTCGAGACCTGCAAAATTTGACCGAAATTTTGCGAGACTGACTTTTTGAGGTCCGGACCATTTGACACCCCTCCTTGAATGTAGGAACTTTGAATTGAACTTGGTAATTGGTGAACATCGAACTTGCTTCCCATGTGAATTAAGAAATTCATTTTATTTTGGAATTGAGTACAATATTTGCTTTGAACAATAATCCAATTCAAAACTTCTTTTAATAGGAAGAGAACTACCTTGTTTTGTAATAAAATTCACTTTAGAAATCGAGTTTGTACTTCTTGTCCAACTAATTTCTGAATTCACCCTGGAAACAAGTTTGAAGTTCACCAACGAAGCTCCCAATCAAGTTCAAGTCAAACTTTGAACCTTCTTTTGAACTTCCTTGTGTCAAATACATATTATAGACTGTGAACAGTCCATCCTTTTCCCTCCAGAATCAGTTGCTCCAAGTTTCGGTAGACCCGAACGTGGAGAGAATGGGTACGAGTCTGGTCTACTAAAACTTGGCATGACTGATGCTAGAGGGAAAAGGACGAACTGTTCACAGTCTAGTTACATTAAGTCGAAAGTCTCTCTCCTGACTGACATACAGTAACCAACAAACTTGGTGGATTGTTGAATACAAGGTGTTTTAGCAGGTACAAACCTTTTCTTGGTTCTTTTCCAGATGCTGTATGAGGTCTTGTCTTGCCTCTAGATCCTCCATCTTCCCTGTTCCTCTATCATGCGTCCTCTGCCGAGCAACATTCTCTCTTAGAAGAATGATATCCTCCTGAGCTTCTCTGTACAACACTCTCAGATCCATGAAGTCATTTTTCAAGGCTTTGTTTTCCTCGCGAGCCTCACAGAGTAATTGAGAAAGTGTCTATAATAAACAACAATTAGAGCTTGTAGTCAAACAATTGAAACCATTCTCTTGCAATTGCAGCCAGGATGCATTCTTATAGAATTTCTATAACTAAAAATATTGGAAGGATCGAAACTACTGTACGTCTGTAGTTTAAGCCAGAGACAACCAATTTTTTAAAGTAATAGAATTCAAACCTTTATCGATGCCTTTTTGGTACTGTATAAAAATACTTAATGTTAACAGCAACAACAACCATTTATTAAATTAAACAATCATTTAAAAACACTTCCGGCCCGCAAATAGACACAATTATTCTAATATCTTATAATATTATACATTTTAGTACACATTATGGCTGAATATTTTTACGAGTCGTGCCATATTTTTGACAAGCTGCAGGCAAGTCAAAATACAAACAGGAAAAATACACTACAAAAAAAGGAGTTAAAATAAGGCTGGATATTTGCACTCATTCCAGGCCTACTCACACTATATTTTAACTCATCTGTGACAGTGTAGTTAGATAATAAATTACAATACTAGTTTTATGTGAACAGTGATGCTTCATGTGATGTAAGCCATTGTTATTAATGTGCCAACCAGAGATCTATTATTGGCTGATGAAATTTAGCAACTTGGCAAGAACTATAATTATTGTAATGATGGTTGGAAAATTAACATTACAAAGCAAATGTTTCATGAAACATAGCCTGTCAAACAAACCTTATTTTTTCTATCTCTGACACTCTGCAGTTCTTGTTCCCAAATGCTCTGTCCAGAAAACTTACGTTCTCTCTACAAAAATGCATGACAACGGAATCAATGTCGCATGATCAGTGGATAAACCATGTAAAGATAAAGGAATGAGCCACAACATTAACTGAGATATTAGGGACTTTATAAGCATGCAGAATGAGAACAAAGATGAGCACTGACGGACTGACTGAATGAAAGAATGACTGGCTGAATGACTGAATGACTGACTGAATGAATGACTGGATGACTGAATGATTGACTGACTGACTGACTGAATGACTGACTGGCTGAATGACTGACTGATTGAATGACTGACTGACTGACTGACTGACTGACTGACTGACTGACTGACTGAATGAATGACTGAATGAATGACTGACTGGCTGAATGAATGACTGACTGGCTGAATGACTGACTGATTGAATGAATGACTGACTGAATGAATGACTAAATAATGTAGGCTGGGATAGCAAAAAGACTAGCAAATGAAGATACATGTACTTTCTGTATCAGGGTGTTAATTGAACCAGTGGTAACTAAAGCCAAAGTAATGCTTAAAACAAAATTTGCAAGACAGTGTGACAAAGTTCATGAATGCCTAAACTTGTCCACATTCTGCATGCGTAAACCCCCTAGGTATTGTATTAAAGTTACCTTAGGCCTGATATGTTCAGGAGACCGTACCGATGGACTTGTAGGCGACTTCCTTCCTCTAAGTTCTTTATGTTCATTTTCTAGTTCCTTCTTCTTGTAGTTTTCTATTTCTTGTTGCTGTTCAAATACAAACTTGTAAAGTTAGGCATCAATGCAGATACTGGGTCCATGGGAGTAAGAAATGGTTAGTTTGAAATTGTCCTTGCTGAGATCTTGAAAGATTTTGTAATTTTAATTGAATAATAATAATAAATAGAGGTTATTGCACGGGTAGTTGGGTAATACGGCTGGATATTCTTACAAGTCATGCCGTATTTTGACGAGCCGCAGGTGAGGCAAAATACAAATAGACGAGTAAAAATGTCCAGCCGCATTACCCAACTACCCATGTAATAAGTTGTTTATTGGCATGCACAACAACAAATTAATGAAAATAATACCATATTTTTCTCTGTACTGATATAAAAAGCGAGAGCGTGCGCAAAACCGTTTTTTCTAAAATGTGTAATACGCTGTCATATTTGTACTCGTATTTGTACTGTAAGATTACAAGTTGTGCAATAAATACATATATATATGTACACTAATTAGGAAACTGTACATGCACGTTGGTTTATTTACCATTTGTTTGATTTTGTTCTTGTAAATATCTCTTTCTCTTTGACATGATTCCAAGTCACCCATCAAGATCTTCAGCGCTTGTCGTTTGCTTTCCAGTTTCTTCTTACAGATGTTGTACTAAAGAACATGATAAATAAAGATAGTACGTCGATGTACAGTATACATGTGTATGTGTATATGGATAGTGTATAGTGAATAATTGACTGACTGGCCGACTGACTGACTGACTGACTGACTGACTGACTGACTGACTAAATGACTAACTGACTGACTGACTGACTGAATGGATGACTGACTGACTGAATGAATGGATGAATGAATGGATGAATGACTGACTGACTAAATAGGGCCATTTATACGAGACTAAATAAGCCGCGGCTTACATAAGAAGCGAATGAATGACTGACTGAATGACTGACTGACTAATGACTGACTGACCAACCTACATGTACTAAATGACTGACTGACTAACTGACTGAATGATTGAATGAATATGACTATAAACCGACTGACTGAATGTTCGAATGACTGAATGACTGAATGACTGACTGAATGGATGACTGACTGACTGACTGAATGGATGAATGAATGACTAACCGACTGACTGAATGTTCGAATGACTGACTGACTGAATGACTGACTGAATGGATGAATGACTGACTGAATGATCGAATGACTGGCTGACTGAAAGAATGAATGATGCCCACAGTAGTTCAAGTAGTGATTGATTGATAAAAGGCATAATATGAATAACAGAGTAAACCAACGAATATGTAGATGGATAAATGATTATATGATCAATTAAGAATTGAATCAATCAATCAATAAAATAATTAATTGCATCTCATTATAGGTAAATAAAAATAAAACAAAAAAATAGGTAAATGAAACAACTCCATAATGTTAAGCAACAATAATGCTCACTGTTTTCTCTAGAAGTAA
>JAUJYZ010001012.1:100000-127500 GCA_033675265.1 Actinostola sp. cb2023 | reverse complement strand
CGACATCTTATGGAATCAATCTAGTTGTAAATTAGCATGAGTGAAGTTATTGATTTCAATTTGAGTATAATATAAATCGTCCCGCGATCGCGTTTCACTGAAATGTGCTCAAACTATCGGAACGAGACCCAACGCCGAGCCAACGATCGCAGACATATCGTGCTCTGATGTTGACCTATTATCGTCCAGCGACTTGAGCACGGTAATTTTGAAACGATCAATACGATTTTACCCTGGTTCCCAGAGGGTTGGCTTTAAGAAGAAGAACTGACGAGCCGCGAAGCGGCGAGAAACGAGAAACGAGCCGCGAAGCTCGTTCTCGTTGTGAAAGCCAAATCCTCTGGGGCCAGGGTAGATTTTTATATGGCCGGAAATCAAAAATATCCTTCGATGATCACTCAGGATTGTAAAGCTTTTTTGAGATCAAGTCTTCTTACGTTATTTTAGGGCTCAGACTTCCTGAGTCGCTTTACCGCGTTTACCACTTGTAACTATTACTTTGAAGGCTATTACAAAAGACTCAGTAGATACTTTTCCCGGGACTTTTAGCCGTTTCTTTAGGCGTCTATTGTCCTATATAAACTCAGTGCCTAACAGAACCGATATTTACTCCAACTTTTAACCCATATTTGCATTGATATTTCTCGTGTAAACAGACAATATAATACTGATTCTATAGAACTGGAACCATCACTTCTCTCTGAGTACTGTACTCTCTGTAAGCCGGCCCATGGACACCCTCGGGACATTGACCTATTGCAACTTCTGCTGCCCGGGCTTAGAGAGGTGTCCATCTTAGAGAGAGTGAATTTTAATAGAGTAAAACTGTGCAGTACGGACCAGAAAAAGGTGTCTGTCTCGGAGACAGTAGCCTGCGTAGCAAGCGTTTTTTTAGGCAGCGCGATTTAAGTTTTCTTCGTTTTTTGGCCGCGCGAAAGTTGAGGTAAAACAGAGTAAAAATACCCCAACTTTCGCGCGGCCAAAAAACGAAAAAAACTTCCGCGCGACCTAAAAAACGCTTGCTACGCAGGCTATAGAGACAGAGGTGTCCGGCTTCTGTATTTACTTATTATTGTTCGCGCAACAAATTTTCGCGGCATCATACGAAATGAACCAGGGAGGGGAGGGTAGACAGGTTTATACTATGTAATTGTTGTTTGCATGTAGGTCAAACATGTGACCCCAAAGATTCCATATATGGACGCAAGGGGTACCGTCGTAAAAGAACAGCCTTCACCTGCAATCAAATCAAGCGACTGGAGGAAAGTTTCCGAGAGGACAGGTACCCTGGAATTAAACTACGCGAGACCTTGTCACAGGAACTAGACGTTAGTGAGAGCAGAATTCAGGTTAGCAGTGCGAAACATTACATTCAATGTGGAAGATTACGGGAGGGTCCGCGGGAGGGTTGCAAGGGAATGCCATTGAGTTACGCAGTGGGAGAGTAGGGGGGACGGGCAGTGCTTCAGGCATAGGCGAATGAGGGTTTATCAGGTAATTTCAAAACTAGTTAAAATTAGTAAAAATGTGAAGTTTCGAAAAGATCGCTCCACAAATTGCGAAGATATGAATTTTCAAAAATCGAAATTTTATATGATCTTTGAAAACCTTTGGAAATTACGCTGGTAGGCAACGGCAACTCTTGCCTCCAACAAAGGTTTTCATACAAAATTTCGATTTTTGAAAATTCATAACTTCGCAATTTGTGGAGCGATCTTTTCCAAACTTCACATTTTTACTAATTTCAACGAGCTCTTTCCAGCTATGATAATCATTTTTTTGTCCGATGAGTTTTGAAATTACCTGATCAACCCTCATTTGTTATGTAAGCACAGGTAGCCCAAGCTCTACTCATGAGTCATGGCAGCTTTGCCTATCAGGTTTTTTGAAAAACCTAAAAACACAATTTCTCTGAAAATTTTGAATAAAGTTTACTAAAACAAACACAGTGTGTTTTACTATATATTCTTCACATCTGGAGTGAATTTCAGCTCATTTTAATCATTTTGGGTATTTGTTTTCCCCTCATATGTATACTGTCACTCCAGATGTGAAGAATGTATAGTAAAACACACTGTGTTTGTTTTAGTAAACTTTATTCAGAATTTTCAGAGAAATTGTGTTTTTAGGTTTTTCAATAAAACTGATAGGCAAAGCTGCCATGACTCATGAGTAGAGCTTGGGCTACCTGTGATGTAAGTTGAGTTCTTAGTAGGGAGAGAAGGAGGAAGAGAATGCCGGGTAAGCTGGGAAGGGGTAGAAGGTAGAGAAGGCCTAGGAGTCCTAGGAAAGAGTCGTTCAGTTATCGGCTTCACTGACGCGTTCTCTCGAAAAACAACCCTATCAGAGGTATAGGGACTGGGGAGGAGGGGATGGGTTACTGAAATAAGCACAATTATAATGTTTTACGCTTGCATTGCGTCGGCCCGTTTTCGTGAAATAGGTTTGTTGTGCTTGCGCTTATGTTTGCATATCATCACAGCGAACTAAACCGGATTCCCAAAATGCGATTCGACTGTGTAACCATTATTCAGTCATATCTTTTGTTGTTTTATTTGTTCATATGTACACAGGTTTGGTTTCAAAACAGACGATCCAAATGGCGAAAGCATCAAAACAACATGAAATGCCGTCCTGTAGCGTCAGATCGACCTGGTGGTGATATTTCGTGGCCATGTCCCGTTTATTACTTTAGTCATCCAACTCCTCACCACAGCTCTGCCGCAGCCGCGAACTGGAGCTTTCATCAAGCCCCTTGGTCACTACCCAACCCTACTACTGCTACTGCTTGTACTTCTTCGAACGATTCAGAGTCTCCTGATTTAGTATCACACGTATCGTCTATACTATCATCAACGAACGAAGATCATTCAGTTTGTGATGACGCGGTTCCGCGTTCTCTCAATGCTCCACAAGATTCACCGCACAAAAGGCCGTATATTCGCAAAGCGAAGAGATCTTTAGACGAGATTCTTGCTGCCACTAGTCTTGCCAGTGTGCAATATGCTGATTTGTGATGACGATGGATGACCGTAATGACGTTTTTTTTTAAATAGTTAAAGTTTATAATTAAAACACGGCAAGATTTGCGGTGGATCTGTTTTCATAAAGTTAGTTACTGTTGTGTTTAGCGGTCTGTTACTGGGGTTACTGAATAGCCGCGAGTGTGCAGAAAGGAATAACATTTGATGGAAGAAGGAGACGAACTCGACAAAAGACTGCATCACTTCAAACGATTACACCATATATTGGTCTTACTGGACCGCGGTTCTGGACACTGACTTTCGGTTAAATTAATCCTCACATCTATCTCAAGTTAACGGCGTTTCTTGCTACTTTTTTATAGGCATCTTACATATAGACTATTTTGTATCAGCATAGTTTCAGAATTAAAATAAAGTATTCCATTACTGCTTTCTCGTTAATTTTGAATGCAAAATGTAAAGTTTGGGGTGTTTCTTGGTGCTACAGTCTGCATTGTATTCTTGGATAGGTTTCTTTGTATGCAGGGTATTGTTTTGGTTCAAGTTCATTCTTCTCGTTCTTTGTGTTCATTGTCTAACGTCATCTGGTGTTCTGCAACACCAAGAAACCTCCAAAGTTGTCTTATACGGATCTTGCATTCATTGCGCGCTGCGGTACGTAAAATAGGTCAAAATACAATTTCACGTTTTTAGCACCTTTATTTTGCATTCACAGTGTTTCTAATTGCCAATTAAACTAAGAAATCTTCGCGATAAGCTTAGTATTGGCTAAGTGCTATAAATACTTTATACGATGCAGCCCAATATAAATGTTATACTTTCAGTGGTCAATCACGGACTCTTTTTTAGCGGGAATCGCGGAAACCGTTGCTTGGCAACGTGTGTTTTTCGAGCTCGTGAAAACAAAATGGCGGCCGTGTATGACTGAACTTCACATTGTGTTTTTTCCCCACATTGTTTCTTCATTTACATGTAGTTATTGGAGTAGAATATCACACCAATAGATGAGGAACGTTTCTAGCAACTCATCGCACTGCAGTTGACTAATTCACAAGTAAGTTTTTTGTCTTATTTGAACGGTATGTTTGTGTAAAGATTTGCTTTCCGCGCTTCACTTCACTTGGTCTTCAGCTTGTCTTTACTGACTTCTGTCACGAACTTTAATCTTTTGGATGATCACGTCGAAGTAATATCTCCAAATACAAGCTAGTGATCTGATAACAGCCAGCTTGAAGTATTTGTAATTGTATTTGGCAATCGTGTTCTTAAAGCTTACATTGTAACTTACAACAATGTTTTCTCTGAACTTTTGACGCTTTTGTCATCATTACAAAGACGAACTACTCAATGTCTTATTGTCTCTGACCATATTTCATATAAGCACAGCTTCTTTAAACAAAATGAGCGACGATAAACTAGCTTTTATATCAATCGCGATCGGGCTTTCGTGAATCCAGGTGCACATTAAGTTAAATGATCCAGTAAAAACGTTATGTTATTTAAAGACCTATAGGCTTAAGTGACGCTGTTATCTTAATAATCCTCTTATTTACAGATTAAAAATTAAGAAAACTTCGAGGGTCACCGTCTTGTGATTGTTTATCAAGATGAACTCGGTGATTAGTTTTGCTAGTGGAATCACCGTTCACTCGCAAGCGTTTTCTTCAGCTCCTGTTCTCCAAGGTGGCGATGTCATCAACATCAACATCACCGTTTCTCATACTTCACAAGGACAATTTGCATGGAACTCTACAGCTTGTAAGGAACTACCGCACCAAGCTCTCCACGTTAAAGGGATACTACTTGTGCCATTGTTTTTACAGCTTGTATCTGCTGTAAATAAGTCCAAAGAGATTACATCAGATCTTACAAACTGTACATCTGTCCCTTCTTTTAATGTTTCACTGTGGAATAACTACAATCAAGCAGGATCGACAGTCATGAACATAGATGCCTTTAATGTTAGTTGGACAACTGAGTTTTCTTTTTCACTGAATGTAACACAACTTGTCCCAGCAGATTCGGTGATAAATGTGACTGCTGAATTCTCATCAGGAGATGAAAACAAAACCATAACGCTTGCAAGTTATGAGACTCGTTCTATCATGGACTTTTTTGTTAATCCTCAAGGGACGTCCTTCACGGAGACACCATCATATGAGTTAGCGATGGATGAAGCAGTGTACTTTGGTATTTCCTTCATGATTCCTAGTGTTACTACAAGCATAGCTTTAACTATCGCTCTACCAGCATTAGCTGGCCAAACGGCAATGAAGTTTATGCACACTATTGTATCAAAAATTGATAAGGGGGTCTCAAGTGAAAAACTTGCCCTTCGCGCATCCAGTCAGCAGATTAATCAAGACAGTTCTCCATCCATCTCCTATGTTGCAAAGTTTGATTTCGGCAAGACTACAAGTGCTGTTCCATATGTAAATAATATTACAGGTGCAAAAATTGAAGTAGACATTGTAGCAATGGTATCAGATAGTTATCAATTTGTCCCAGGAAGCCAGGGAAATGTTAGCTTTCTGCTTAGCTATCAATCCCTTGCAGGAATACGCCATATTGGTCCTGTCTACAAACAGTTAAGTCTCAGTCAACCACATCTTTTAAGCTTGCTGGATTTCATTGATGGTCGACCAAGTTATCAAGGATATGACATGGTCAGATATGAATTTAAAATAACAAATCCTACTTATGCAACAGAGAATGCAGAAGATGTTAGCACTGGCTTTGAGTTTCCAAATGACCATGTTAGAGTCAAAAACTTCACAGTTAAGTTATGCATTGGCATGTATTGTACTCCAATCTATGCAGACAACTCATCAAGCCTTAATGTAACTCTTAAAAGGTAGGTCCAGCTAGAGTGGAACTTTTACTAACTGCCACCTCTACACAATGGCCACGTCTACACAATAGTGAGCTTTAGCTTTACAAAATCTATGACGGCGACGCGAACCGAAAGTATATTAAATAACTTCTGTTCAGAGTTTCATACATTAGAGATTTAGTCCAAGCCTAAGCCTGTGAGGTTACTTCATACACAGGGAATACCAACTATGAAGGAATGAAACTCCGAACAGAAGTTATTTACACTTCCAGTTGACCTGACACCATCAAGATTTTGTAAAGCTAAAGCTCCCTTAGTGGCCACCTCTACACAATGGCCAGGGTGTCTTGTCCCAGACCCCAGCAAGTCCATATACATACATTGTATATATATTGTTATTTAAACCTCCCCACAAGATAATTAATGGCCACCTGAAGCTACAGTGCAGCTCAGAAGTATTTTTTTGTTATATTAAAACATCTACCAGTACATGTACATGTGGTTTAATTTTTCCCACTGGTTTAAATGTTTCCGAGGGGTGTTCTAAGATTAGATTTAGGGTTTTATGGTGGGTAAGTTATGTGTTTAGGTTAGTTGTAAAGGATTAAACTGAAAGGAAGTGAATTAAGAAACCAAAACAATAATGGACTAAAAAAATTAAGCCAGAGGAAGATTTCTAACCATAACACACACATGTATTTTGAGTGTAAATTACATTTTCTGTCATATACTGAATGTACAAAAATGCACAAAATTGTGCGACAGTGAGAGTCATGTCTTCCTAGGACTGGCCTTTGTGGAGAGGTTCGAAGGTGTGATAAATTTAAAGTTCACAATTACCGGTATAGCTGTGAAAGTATGTACATGCATTAATGCTTAATATAAAGATGCAGTTGTATACTTTTGAAAACATCCTTAAGCATTCAGGTTTCCTAGCAACAAGCCACAGGTGATCTTAATATGACAGCAGGTGTCTGAATCTCAATGTGTTTATTTTATGATATTTTATAAACACTAGCAATCTAAGAATACTGTATTCAAAGGTTAAATAAAGTTATCTATAACACCCTGAAAAAGAGTACTTAACTTTACTGACGTTTCAAGCCTTAGCCCTTCGTCGGCGGACTAATTACCGGTACATGTAAGGTTCGAAACATCAGTAAAGATGGTACTCTTTTTCACAGTGTTATATAATTCCTTTAACCTTTGGAATTATCATTGTACACTGACGCAGCCTATACTAGTGTACTTACTAGTTTCCATTAATAATAATAACAATAATAATAATTTACTAATATGACTACTGTGACTGCGTGATGCGGTTCGTACGTCATTACAGAAGCAATTCCCAGTTCCGTGAGGCCTGGGAGCAAATGTTCGGTTAAAATCAGAGTTTTTGAGCTAATTTGAACTCCACGTCACTGTAGTTGCCTCGGTAGCTCAGTGGGTGGGTAGAGCACCTGTCATGAAATCGGGGTGTCGTGGGTTCGAATCCCGCTCGAGGCGTCTGATTTTTTCCGAACATTTGTTCTGTCTATGCTCATCATAGTTTCTTTATCAAATAATAATAATTATAATAGTAACTTTAATATTAATACTGTAGTTTAGTGAGTATATAATAATATATAGCCTCCTTCGCAGGCCTCTCTAGCTCTTTGGGAAATCGGAACAAGTGAACCAGAATTGGGATTCCTGTGGCGTCCCTCCCTTTCCTCTCCCCAGGTTTTCACTCTCATTTTTACCACAGGAAGCCCAATTTCCAAACTTCCAAATAATCTGAAGAGAGTTAAAAATAAAATATTGTATTATTTGCAGTCTGAATACAAGTTCAAGAATAGAAGCAAGCATAACACTAGCCTTACAACCATCTGTAATTATCGGCAGTCAGATAAAGATCACCTTATTGTTATCATATCGGCGTGCGTCATGGATCATCCCTATATTAAGGGCACCCCATAGTACCATCTTGATTACACAAGCGCACTTCACTGGTCCACACAACATCAACAGCTCTGTGTTGAGTCCCAATGACAATGCCGTCATCACTCCCGGTGAAGATGTATCATTCCAGTTAGTGATGATGTTACCAGTAGGAACTAGTAGCCGCAGTGCCATGGTAGTCAAGGGTGATGGAGTCCAGGTAGTGAAAGGTTTGATTGACAAGGTTGGGCCAGGAATTCAATCCGATAGTCCTCTCCAAGGAACGGGTAAGATAAACTCGATCATTACCACTTTTAATTTACCATTGTACCCGTTCATGATCACGCTTCACGGATCACTTGTTGTAAATTCATGCGTCATGGATAAGGACATTGTAGTTCTGTCTGGTCAATTACGTGCCACAGAGCATAACAGTGGTAAATCACGAATCACAGTTGGTCAAAAGGGATGATCACGCATTACATTGAAACATAAATATTATAAAAGATTAAATTCAATATTTTATTCCAAATTCTGACAAGAAGACAATTTTTTTGCAGCTTTGAATGCCACTTCCTCCAATGTCAACGGTTTGCCCGTCAATATCAACTCCCTTGTACTCGTTGGTGTCTTTTCTGGGCTGACAAATAATGACAGCACACAAGTACCTAGTAATGGTCAGATATCATTCCAAATTACCGTCCGTGCGTTCAATGCTTCAGCACTTGCAGGAAATAAATCAGTAGAGATTGCCGCTGAGACTTATGTTGATGGTAATCTCATGACAAAGACATTCAAATTGAATCTCAAGGTAACAGAAAAGTATATTTGTTTAATATGATTATTATTTATTAATACCATAAAGTTCCGAAAGTAGTGAGGTCGTTACTTTTGGATTTAGCAACCTTAGGTAAAATTTATTACTTTTGGGGGGTCGCTACTTTCGGGTAGTCACTACTTTTGGGGTGCTAAAATCGTTAACTTTTAGGAGCCATACCGTCTACCTTAAACAACATCATGTACGTTATTTTAACAAACAACAAATATTCACAGGATCTAGAACGTATTTTATTATGACTACGTGCTGTTTGCTAGTGCTGTTCATCATCTAATCTAATCATCACTCTAGATGGGGGATCACTACTTTCAGAGGGTCATTATTTTCGGGATTTGTTAGAAAGCTTCAATTTTACTGTTACTTTTGGGGGTCGCTACTTTCGAGTGGTCACTTTCGGGGGGGGGGGGGGGGGGGGGGTCATTACTTTCGGAACTTTACAGTAATATCATTATACCGTAATTGTTTTTATTTAGATCATCAAGCCAGAGCTTCAAGTATCAACAACTGTCAGTCCAAGTGAAAAAGTCAATCGCCAACAGAATGTGTACTTCACCACAACCTTGTCGCATACTCCAGCATCAACATCACATGCGTATAGAGTAGTGCTTGAGGTGGCTGTTCATCATGACTACCTGGTTCTTGATCCTACAACCATCCTACCCCAAGGAAACACTAGGGTTGTCGATGGTGATAAAGCACCAAGTGGGTCAGCTAGGTATGGACACATGATTAACTAATTAATTTCTCAGTATAGATATATACATGTAAATTTTGTACAAATAAAGCATCAATTAAAATAATAATTATAATAATAATAATTATAATAAAAAAATAAAAAAAATAAAAATAAAAAAAATAAAAAAATAAACATTCTCAGTTCAAATGGGTTTATAAAGAGTTAAACTCATCGACAATAGATGAGCCTGGAGGTAGGTGCCTTAAACATGGTGGAGCCAGACCGCAGCCTCCGTGAGACACATGATGGGTTACTGGTACCTGTCTCTCACACCCTGGCCACAGGTAACCCAATTGCCATCCTGTTTCCATGGTCATTTCCAAAGATGAGATGCTGTGAAGCTATATTAAGTAGTCTAGTGATGATTGCAGCAGGAAGAGCCTTTGGCACAAGCTTTCCAATTGTTTTGATTGTCAGCCCCATTAACCATCCCTTTTGACTGCAGTATTGTTAACAAGAGCTCAGACAGCTGCAAATGGCATGCTTATCTAATCTCAATGTTGCTGTAATATTGCTACACAATTGAATTATTTTGCATAACAGAAACCTCACTTGATGCACAGGCAGCCCAACCATTTCTGGCTAAATAAAAATATATTTGTATGTGCATGTCTTTTTTGATGGGTTTGCACACAAAGAAATAAAGACGTCACCGAATTACCATATCACAATTTCAAACCGTTATAACTCGCAAATGTGAAACTCAAATCACAAAATACTGAAACATCCCACTATTCACTTCATGCATGTACATGTACATTGTATGTAATGATTAAAATACTTTGCTGTTATTTCCAGGTATCAGAACCCTCTGACCAAGGTAGTGGTCTTTGAGGTTGACCAGTTTCTTCTGTCCAGTGAAATCACTGTGGGTTTTACAGCCAGAACTACCAGTACACTACCTTCAAGCCTGTTCATTACTTTACCAGTGCATCTAAGCTATACCATCTTACCAAAGCGGTTTGCACCCAGGACAGGATGGCATTACACCAATGACTTGGACTCGGTAATAACATAGAATAAAAAGGGATGAAAAAACTCTGCAAAACAAATACATACAGCGATGCAGAAACGATATGAACATTGAGTAGGGCCGAACGGGCTTTAAGCAGGGCCAGATGGGTAAAGGTACTCATATTTAACATCTGTAACCCCCTCAGTTGAAACTGATCTCCCAGGAGGCAGACAGTGCATCCTTTTACCCACTCCCTCCATCAGTGCTTCGTCAGTTTTGCTGGCCTGCTCGAGAAAAGCTGTCCGGCCCCCATCATGTGACTTTTTCCAAAGGTTTCATCACGAGCGAGCTAACAGTGTGGCATTACTAATGTGTGTTTGATGTTATATTTTATACTAGCCCAGTCTTATCTACTGTTGCAGGTATCTTTCCTAACCTTCCGTCCTCCGACATACATACACGTCCATTACACATCCCAACCAAGTGTAGTCGATGCAGGCGATGATGTAGAGTTTAACGCTACCATAGTTAATACTGGTGCTGGCAGTGACACTCACACTGCGTACGACTTTAACATGCGTCTTGAATTCAAGTCTTTGGTTATGGCCAGTGTGACTCTACACTGCAGTAAAGGCTCTATAAACATGAACACGCCCTCTGCCGCTATGGCAACCGTGAATATTGGAGATTTAGCATATGGAAAGGAGGTCTACTGTAACATCACTGGTCATGTAGTAGCAAGTGTGCCACCTGAAGAGGATGTCAGCCCTGTGATTGGCTATACGTACTACAGTACACCAGGCTCAAGACCTGCAGGTTCTGTAAGCTATAACATTACTGTCTTGGCAAAGACTCTTGTTGCTAGTATCAATACTAATGTCACGGCCAGTCAAAATGCACAGACTCTACTGGCTGGAGAGGATCTGAGTTTTACAGTGAAACTACGTATTCCTGAATGTGTTACACAGTTGGCAGTCATGGTAACGATGCCTGCCTTGTCACTTGTGGGAACTCGTTTTGAGAGGAAGAGGCGAAGTGTCCTGAGGACATCAAACATGGAGTCTTCAGAAAGGTTTGTTTTTACAACTTTTCATAATATGTACCCTGGGTGAGGATGCTGTTGTGGTCATAGCAGAGACAAGTTGATGGAATAATAGGTAGATTTAGCAAACAGGACGCGACGCAATAATAGGACACAAGATGACGAATATATCACATGCTGTCATTGCATGACTACCGTGACAACGTTGCAAGTTCATGATGGCAAGACAACAATCTTCACATCTTTACAATGTTGACAACATCAACTGTCATTTTGAAACGTCAGTGCGAGTGCCGTCGTCTGTCGGCATGTGTCGTGTTTGCTAATTCTATCTTTAAATGTATGACATGACGTTACATGTACATGACGTGACATGACGTGACATTTCACTACATTATACACTCGCAATGCGAGCAGTCACTTTAATTAACTATTCTCTGGATATATTTCCCCCGAGTGCACAGAAGATGGCATGTACCGGTATTATAAAAACACATCCATTGTTCTATATGGGATCGCTTCTCTTTCTCCCCCTCCCCTCCCTCTGACTGCAGCATATCTTTAAATACTCTAATATTATTGTTTCTACTTTCAGTATCCGTGTTCGTCGTGGTACTTCTAAGTTAGTATATGTGCTAGTACCACTGCTAAACCAAAGCTCCATCACCGCAGACGTCAACTCCACCCTCGTCATGTCCAACCCAACACCCAACATAACACGTATCAATGGTACAACACTTGAAATCAACTTTGGTTCTGTGCAAAACTCCCCCACGCCACTCCGGTCGTATCAGGGTTTGACTATCCTACTGAAGTTCAGAAGTGTGTCGTTACCGTTGGTGTTAAGTGGACGTAGCTTAATGGTTGTCGGGAATGTTAGGTTTACTGGAGGTCAATCACTAGTCATCGGATGGTTTAAGATAATAGGACCATTGATTAAACCTTTACTGGAGATCAGTAAATCAGTCAAGGTAAACATAACTAGCCTATCAGGGGTGGGGTGAGATCTTGTGTGGATGTGGGGTGTGGTGTGGGGATGACCGTTGATTAAACCTTGAGATCAGCAAATCGTCAAGGTAAACATAACTATCCTATCAGGGGTGGGGTGGGGTGAGATCTTGTGTGGATGTGGGGTGTGGTGTGGGGATGACTGTTGATTAAACCTTTACTTGAGATCAGTAAATCAGTCAAGGTAAACATACATGTAACTATCCTATCAGGGGTGGGGTGAGATCTTGTGTGGATGTGGGGTGTGGTGTGGGGATGACCATTGATTAAACCTTTACTTGAGATCAGTAAATCAGTCAAGGTAAACATAACTATCCTATCAGGGGTGGGGTGAGATCTTGTGTGGATGTGGGGTGTGGTGTGAGGATGACCGTTGATTAAACCTTGAGATCAGCAAATCGGTCAAGGTAAACATAACTATCCTATCAGGGGTGGGGTGAGATCTTGTGTGGATGTGGGGTGGGGTGGGGGGGATGACCGTTGATTAAACCTTGAGATCAGCAAATCGGTCAAGGTAAACATAACTATCCTATCAGGGGTGAGGTGAGATCTTGTGTGGATGTGGGGTGGGGTGTGGGGATGACCGTTGATTAAACCTTTACTTGAGATCAGTAAACAGTCAAGGGAAATTACAACATAACTATCCTATCAGGGGTGAGGTGAGATCTTGTGTGGATGTGGGGTGGGGTGTGGGGATGACCGTTGATTAAACCTTTACTTGAGATCAGTAAACAGTCAAGGGAAATTACAACATAACTATCCTATCAGGGACGGGGTGGGCTAGAACCCCTTGATTGTGTTGAGAACTTGTTGTATATGCTGTTCAATCGACTTCATTGATCAATCAATCATTTCTAGGTGGTTGACAAAGAGCGTGACTCACCAGTCTTCCAGTATGACGTGACAGTCACGCACAGGCCTGGATCACCAAGTGATGCACATGACATCATAGTAGTGGACGACACCAAGAACATGGATGTCGACCGCCTGTCAGTGGTACCGAAATCAGATGTAGTAGTTACATACCCACAAGTGAATACGTACATCTTAACATACACCATACCCAAACTGAAAGGTAATCTATAAGCAAGAATTGGGTTCCCTGTGGTTATCCTAAATTCAAAAATTGGACTACCTGTGGTAGAAATACCGAGAAGTACTGTGGATACTAAGTGAGAGACTTGTGTCCAGTGGTTTATTTTTTGTGTAAAAAGTGATCTAGTATCTTGTGTCCTTGATACACTGGTAGCGCGCACATCGGGAACGCATTCAGTGTTTTTCTTTACATTGCGGAAAAAATAAGTAATTTAAAATTCAAGAAAATAAGCTTCATCTACGCTATTTTGACGGATTTATTCCGAGCTTTCAGGTTCCAGACCCATCGTCAGGGAAATGATGGTACAATGCAATGCTTCAATAGAAAAAACAATGACGATAGGTCTGGAACCCATAGATGAAGCTTATTTTCTTGAATTGTAAATGAATCCTACTCACAAACAATACAAACAATCTTTAAAATAAGTAATTCTGAATTCATACGAAAACGTAACCTGCTTTGCAAATTCTGGAAAGCATGCAGTAGAAACTATAATGGTTTTAGCTTGTCCTTAGAGTTGTTTTCGTATGAGTGGGAAGTAGTTACGGTACGGTTCGTGCCGTGCGGTGACCGTGCCGTGTCACGGCAAGCATTGATTGGTTGAGCAATGATTTTGCGTGCTGTGATTGGTTGAATACAATGTCTTGGATTCCGTACTGTGACCGTATCTCCGTGCCGTAGGTTTCCCACTCATACGAAAACGACTCTTGTGAATTATGTAATCCACTAATTATAGGGATGACATTGGGACAATTTTGGGATCACTCACTCACTCGGCTGTAAACTTTCATTATGTTGCCGCTGCTTGTAGTACATCGCACTGGCTCACAACTTTTGGGGGAGGGGGTGGTAATAATCCATGAGTTGGCCAGTGGGTGCCTTGGATTCTTGCTTATCAGGCGTATTGTTGTAGTTGGTGTAGTAATGATTTCTCTTCTACTTCCAGTGGGAGACACTGCGACTTTGTTGTACAAAGCAAGTTTTCTGATCAAAGCCAAGGTAGGGCTCAACACTACTGAAATGACTCAACTGTTAGCACTGCTAAAATAACGATCGATGGCCAACCTCGTCCCCAGGGCCCTCTCTTCTCGCTATTTTCAAAATGGCGGACGCTCGAGAGAAGACCCTGGTGTAGGCTGGTCACGTGTCTCCAAGAATCTTGGAGGTTCGTACCCAGGCTCAAGAGCACTAGCAAATTATGTAAACAACGTCAATAATATATCAGTTTGCCGTGTCGCCGTCAGTAGTCTTGCTCGTATAAATTGATACCTTGCTTTACGGTAAACGATCTCGATCGGTGGACTTTTTAATGTTCCTAAAGACATTTCAATGCTTCGATAACACTCACACATCACTTGCAGCGGCTTCGGTCTTCCTAATTCGATACATTTAGGACCAGAAAAGAACTATCCGTTGAAACTATAAATTCACTCGATGCGATTCGAATTTTAATTTATGCTATATTTAGCAACCTTCGATATGGACCAATTAGAAGGCTTGTTGTGTTATCCAATAAAAATGCGTTTTAGTCCAGCCTACACCAGGGTCTTCTCTCGAGCGTCCGCCATTTTGAAAATAGCGAGAAGAGAGGGCCCTGGGGACGAGGTTGATCGATGGCATTTTGAATTTAGATTAACTCACGTGACATAATAATAATGTAAATGTAAATGTAAATTGAAAATGTAAATGATGTAAACCATTTGGAGCTCTCCAAATGATCATGTGACATTAGTTTTCCGCTCTGTTCTGATCATAGAGACCTGATTTGAATGTCATGTGACCATTTAGAGCTCTCCAAATGGTCATGTGAGTTAACCGAAATTCAAAACGTATAATCAATTGTTATTTTGGCAGTGCCAGCAGTTGAGTGATTTCTTTAATATCATCTTTTCCAAAACACTTTTCCTTTGCTCTGATTGCGATGCTGTACACTGTATGCAGCTGTTGCAGCAAAAAAGTACTCACTGAAACGAAAAACTTCCCTTCAAGATTTATTGCTAATCTGAAGGTATACGTACTACATTTAGTTCAAAAAAGTTTTTTTTTCAGCTTGTGGATATCTCTAACTTTTCGTTGCAGAGATATCGAACTTTTTAGCAACTTATGATGTAATGGGTTGGGCACAGTGAGGACACAGAACATAAAATAAAGAATATGAAATTAATAGTTAAAGTTTATGTAAATGAGGAGGATTTTGTATGAGATTTACAAACCATTCCACATAATATTTCTTCTTCGTTATGGATAATGCTTACAACTTTTGATGATCTTTGTAGGATGAAAAGAGTATTAATCTACCTGCACGTCTGTCTTGGAAAAGCATTCAGGTACTATTAGACAGTGTTATAGCACAATTGAAGGGATCCCTGCAAGAATGAAGGAAGTGACTTGTGATCAAAATCTAAATTCTCCTCGAGAGTCTTTGAATTTCACAGGAGAATTTGGGTTTTGATCACAAGTCACTTAGTACTCTATCCTTGTTGCATTCTGAACTCTTCCTCTATCCTGATCCAGTTTACGTGTAACATAGTTTTTAAACAAACACACAAGGTTGAGCTGCATATTAGATTTTTAATTCTTTGTGAACATACAAGTAAAATAGGGTACCTTTCAATGTTCTGCAGCTTTGGTTCTGTCCTGCAAATTTCATGTTTTAAGCCAATGAGATCATTAGTAGGGGTATCGAATGGTTAAGGCGAGACTCAGAAACAAGGCATATTTTTGCGAGCCCGAGACACTTTTTTGACAATTTCCTTTGTTTTCAAAATTCGAGACTCTGAGAAGGCTTTTTGCGAAAAAACGAGACTTCGACACCGGGGAAGTTTCACTGAAATTTTGAGGGACTGACTTTTTGCGGGGACCATTCGACGCCCCTATTAGTTATAGCAATAGAAAATGTAACATTCCATCGTGATTTGCCATTCAGTCGCCTAATTCTTACATGAACCATTACTTAACATGACAGTTCATATGTTGATATTATTAGATCAACAGTCCTACCTACCAGATGATCAGTAACCTGTCAGCTTGTGTCAAGAGACTGGAGACATCAAGATATGAGGTTTGTTAGCACTGACCTACAGTCAGATGAGTGAGACATAAGTATTCGTCTGTTAATACTTTAATATTTATATAGCGCCTTTCTTGGTGCTCAAAGCGCTGTCAAAACTAATTACAACCTTAAATCTGTTGCACATACTATAGTGTGCACCGCGCAAGCTAGGCATGGCACAGGCAGCCCAACCATTGCTTTTGAGGCTACTAAATAATCAAATAAAATGATATTTGCGTTTTTTATGGGTTTCCTGTGGTTGAGCGCGCGCGCGCATTTATATATTGGGTTCCCTGTGTATAGAAATATATATTGTTGGGATCCCTGTGTGCGTCCTGCGGGACGCGCCCGCAGCAAATGTGTAAATATACACATGTACTGCGGGACGCGCGGGATGTGCACAGGGAGCCCAACATTATACCTTACTTAACACAGGAAGCCCAATATAATACGTATTGCGCGCGCGCTCTACCACAAGCCCATCAAAAAAAGACGCGCGAATATTTATAAATGTATTTATATTTATTATAAATAGCTCAAAAGCAATGGTTGGGCTGCCTGTGGGCATGGTGGACTCAGATCCATGATCTTTGAGGCTTACTATTGATTGTTTTTCATTTTCATAGACTAAAGAGATAACTGGTTACTTTGCTCTTGGTATCTTGCTTGGCTTAGCGATTGGTCTGGCTGTGGCCATTATTGTCATCCTCTTGATTATCAAGTGTTGTGACAAAGGAAAGATTGCTCCTTGTTATTCGGTAAGCAGATCATTGATGTAATACATGCTACCTTGACTAACAATAACAAACAATTCATTGCTGGTCGAGATGAATGAGTACACTTGCTAGTAGGACATGGTTGCATCCACTGTCTCCTTCTCCTCCTCCTCCTCCTCCTCCTCCTCCTCCTCCTCTTCCTCCTGATGTCCTATCACTCCTCCTCCTCCTCCTCCTCCTGATGTCCTGTCACTCCTCCTCCTCCTCCTCCTCCTGATGTCCTATCACTCCTCCTCCTCCTCCTGATGTCCTATCACTCCTCCTCCTCCTCCTCCTGATGTCCTATCACTCCTCCTCCTCCTCTCCTGATGTCCTATCACTCTTCCTCCTCCTCCTCCTCCTCCTCCTCCTCCACCTCTTCTTCCTGATGTCCTATCACTCTTCCTCCTCCTCCTCCTCCTGATGTCCTATCACTCTTCCTCCTCCTCCTCCTCCTGATGTCCTATCACCTCTCATCCTCCTCCTCCTCCTGATGTCCTATCACTCCTCCTCCTCCTCCTCCTGATGTCCTATCACTCTTCCTCCTCTTCCTCCTCCTCCTCTTCCACCTCCTCCTCCTCCTCCTGATGTCCTATCACACTTCCTACTCCTGATGTCCTATCACTCCTCCTCCTCCTCCTGATGTCCTATCACTCCTCCTCCTCCTCCTCCTCCTCCTCCTCCTCCTCCTCCTCCTCCATCCTCATACTATCCTCCTCCTCCATCTCCTCCTCTTCCTCCTCCTCCTCCTCCTCCTCCTCTACCTCCTCCTCTTCCTCTTTCTCTTCCTCCTCCTCCTCCTCCTCTTCCTCTTCCTACTCCTCTTCCTCTTCCTGATGTCCGATCATCTTCAACAACATCAACATTATCACTAATATCATTAGTATTATAGTGATAGTCATCATTATCATCATCAACATCATGAATATCATGATCAAAGTCATGCATGTAACATGCTTCATATTTCCTAACCCATTCAGCGTTTCACCAATAAAGACAGCATGACAGTACTTACTGGCGGCTCACAGTACATCTTTAACGGTGACAACCATGCCCCCGAGAACAAACTTATTGCAAAACACAACGAAGCCAGGTAACACTAGACAACAAACCAGCCTTTCATACTAGTATAATAAACCCTTACTGCTACAGTTTCCAAACTGTGTTCTGTGCGTTACTGTTTGGAAACATGAAGCTCTTCAAAAAATGAAAGTACTCTGTGTTGCTGCAATTTTATTTTCTATGCATTACCTTTTTGGAAGAGTATGTTTTCTAATGTGGTCTTATCAGACTGTGTAATATAAACCATCTAATGGTTTGATTATTTTATAGTATGATTAAGACTGATGAGAGTATTGTGCCGATACTTGGCCTTGATAACGCTTCACAAACAGAGAAAGAGCTTGACAGGTTTGTTGTGTACTAGATATGTAGTTTATATATTTTATTTTCTCCTCTATCTGCTTGTTATATACTTAATAGGTTTTCATAATATTAGGAGCAAGGATGGCTTAGTTGATTAGTGCGTGGCCTTCTAAGCGAGAGGTGCAAAAGATTCATCAAAATATGTATTAATGGATGATGATGTTGATGATTCATGGTGATGATGATGCATGGTAATGGTGGTGGTGATGATGATGATGATGATGATGCATGGTGGTGGTGATGATGATGATGATGATTAATGATGATGCATGATGGTGATGATGGTGATGATGCATGATGGTGATGATGCATGATGGTTTTGGTCTTAGAAAAAGGCAACATTTGAAATACTTACAGTGTATACATTGATGTAGTACGTTGTAGAGTAATAGAGAAACAAGCCTCGGTACAACTGATATAAAAAAAATGTAACCATGTAGCAGAGAAGAGAGAGGGTTAATTAATGAATCCTTTCAACTTTTTCTTTCAGTCTTGATTTGCAAGCTACTGTTATCCTGGACGCAGAGTTAGAGGTTCAACGGCAAACTATGTTCGTCCATGTTTTGTCTCTTCTCGTCAAGAAAATGCGTGTCAAACGAGACATTTCTTCAAGCCAAGAGAAAAAGGTACGAAAAACTACTTGATGATTGTTACCATTGGTCTATGGCAAATGGCAAATATTGGAAGACTGGGTTCGAGTGTTTTGATTGGCTGAATTAGTTACAAGTTTTTCGAGGTGGTTGCCCTCGATGAAAGACCAGTGGAAATATCACTTGAATGGATTCAACTTTCTTTCTCCAGCGCATTGGATAGGCTATACAGTTTTTACTGCGGTTCTCAATATTATACGAACTCAGACATTCAAAAAGTCATCGCTGGAACTTTATTGGTTTTTCACTTCTGCCAATCAAATTCAAAACTCAAACAAATTTAAAACTAAATACATTCTTCGACCAAATGATCCATAATTTAGCTCAAAATCATATTTGGTTTCCATTTGGTGGGTCTTCTGACTTTTATTTTTAAGTTTTTTAATTTTTTATTTTGATTGACAGAAGCGAAAAACCAAATTACAAGCCAACTGATTAAATGTCTGAGTTCGCATAATTTTCGGAATCGCAGTAAATTGGACACAATATTGTCAAAATCTAAGAGCTGCTTTCTCAATGGTTATAACACTCGTACCCAGTCTTCCAACATTTGACACAGATCGGTTATCCCTAACTGCAAAAGATTTCCAACTGTTTTGAAGGGAATACATACTAATTTGACTGTCTCGTACGTCTGTAGTTTCTCTCAAGTCTGAAGGCTGAGTTAGGTGGCATTGCATATAAGATGTCTGCTGAGTTTAAAAGACGTTCTGCGGAGATCACCATCATGCTGCAAAAACAGACCAAGGTTTGTTATGTCTAATATGACAATGCCCCATGGTTGCAGGGCCGTGCACAGCACAGGGGCAGGGGGCAGTTGGCCCCCTAGCAAGGCGAAAAAGATACCAAAAAGTACTGAGAATTGTACTATTTTTAGTTATATTTTGCTGTTAAATACGTACTGTGTCCCTTGAATTTTGGGTTATGTACGGCCCTGGGTTGTATTTATCAATAACTATGATTATGATCAGCATTTCCATCATCATCATTATCGTCATCATCATTTTCATCATCATTTTTGTCATCATCATCATCATTATTGTCATCATCAATCATTATCATCATCATTTTTGTCATCATCATCATCATCATCATTTTTGTCATCATTATCATCATCATTATTGTCATCATCAATAATTATCATCATCATCATTTTTGTCATTATCATCATCATTATCAATCATCATTATCAATCATCATTATCAATTATCATTGTCATCATCATCAATCATTACCAGTCATCAAATATTATCAATCATCGGCATCATCGGCATCATCACTGACAGCATCGTCATCATCATTTGTCACTAACATCATATATCATTATCATCAACGTCATCACCACCTCCACCATCACCACTGTATCATTTTGTTGTGTGTTTTGCAAACCTTTAGTCAGTGAATAATAACTAACAGCTTGTGTAACCTATCATGTAAGTTATAAGATGTTCTTACTAGTATATTTGTGTTGGTTAGAAACTCATGAAAGAACAAGCCAAGCGTCAAGCAAAAGAAAGACAAGAAACAGAGAATAAGATCACAGGACTTGTAGACGCGGTAGGTTCTGGAACACATGACAGTGTTCCCTTCCTTCCTTCCTTCCTTCCTTCCTTCCTTCCTTCCTTCCTTCCTTCCTTCCTTCCTTCCTTCCTTCCTTCCTTCCTTCCTTCCTTCCTTCCTTCCTTCCTTCCTTCCTTCCTTCCTTCCTTCCTTCCTTCCTTCCTTCCTTCCTTCCTTCCTTCCTTCCTTCCTTCCTTCCTTCCTTCCTTCCTTCCTTCCTTCCTTCCTTCCTTCCTTCCTTCCTTCCTTCCTTCCTTCCTTCCTTCCTTCCTTCCTTCCTTCCTTCCTTCCTTCCTTCCTTCCTTCCTTCCTTCCTTCCTTCCTTCCTTCCTTCCCTTCCTTCCTTCCCTCCTTCCTTCCTTCCTGAATACAGTAAGTTTCTATGTTGGTATTCCCTAATATCTCTCATATTGCTATTTCTGTCGTTGTAGCGTGAACGCAAGGAAATCATGGAGGTATTGCGCAAAAGACATGCCAAGGAAGACCAGGAACTCAACAAGAAAGCTAAACTAGACCTTGACGTTGAGATGGAGAAACTAAGAAAGGTAGACTATTTACACGAAATTTACACAAAATTTACACGAATTTCCACACAATTTACGCGAAATTGACACGAAATATCTACGAATTCCCACAAAATTTATGCGAAATTTTCATAAAATTTACACAAAATTTCTTCGAATTCCCACAAAATTTACGCGAAATTACACGAAATTTCCACAAAATTCCCACAAAATTTATGCGGAATTTACACGAAATTTACACATAATTACACGAAATTACACAAAATTTACACACAAATTTACACAAAATTTACACAGAATCTACACTGGCCAAGAGTGCACGTTTTTTCTAGTGTTAATGCCTAAGACTGATACTTTTATCGTTTCAAGGAAGTAGCAATTGGAAAGCGTTTCGCAACCAAGGAATGTCAAAGTAAACTGTTGCAGGAGTTGATTAAAGACGCGCGCTTTAACGAAGAGCAAGCCAACGCCCTAGTACGAGAACACTTCTCCAACATGGGTGCCATAGATAAGACTATGGATGAGGAGAGGTCACGTAGGGTTGTTGCCTTGGAGATGAGACTTGCAGAGAGACGAGCACTTGCGCTACAGAAGGTCAGTACTGCTGGTGATTGTGATTATGATAACGTATGTTATTCATTTATAGTGTTTATTTTAAGGACCACTAGTTTATCAGTACTCTGTAAAAAAAAGTACTCTGTATCTGTTATGTGTTTACCCTCTTCAAATAAAATTGTTGATTGATTGATT
This sequence comes from Actinostola sp. cb2023, assembly GCA_033675265.1. NCBI lineage: Eukaryota > Metazoa > Cnidaria > Anthozoa > Actiniaria > Actinostolidae > Actinostola > Actinostola sp. cb2023. The sequence goes on along the minus strand of JAUJYZ010001012.1, from coordinate 105,372 downwards.
GTTACCGTGCAGTGTCCAAGCATTCTGATTGGTTGAGCTATGATTTTGCGCGCTGTGATTGGTTGAATAGAATGTCTTCGATTCGGTACCGTGACCGTAACTCTGTGCCGTAGATTTCCCACTAATACGAAAACAACTCTGAAACAACATGATATCTATCAGTCACCAATGTATTCCTATACGTACTGCCGAGACCATGACTAGTGTCATGAATATATATTTATTATTATTATACACTAAATTGCAGAATCGTTGTCGGGTTCAAAATCATAGAACATAGAAGCTAAGACCGCAAGGGATACCTGGGAAAGCGGTGAATGAGTCAAATTAATAACGTTGCTTATTCGTAATTCATTTCCCGAATATCTGTAGAATTTTGCTTAGAGATATTTCTTTCAATTAACACCAACATTTTCCTCTGACTACATAAAACTTAGCTGATTTACCGCTTACCCATACATCCGCTCTAGCGGTCTCAGCTTCAATGTTCTATAATTTTGAACCCGACAACGATTCTTCAATTTAGTGTATACCTACCTACCTATCTACCTATTCACTTGTATAGAAATATTTACTTGTTATTTTGTACGTACCGATAGCATGATGACGATAGACATAATCAAGTGGTTATCGACGCTGTTGCAGACCATCAAGATGAGAGTTTAGAGGACTTGGTCGGGTAAGATAAAGAGCTACTGTTTGGCCTGGTTTCCACTAGCGACGCAAGCACAATAACTTGTGTCACGTGAAAACGACTCGAGCACAAGAACTTGTGCCATGTTAAAACGACTCGAGAACAAGAACTTGTGCCATGTTAAAACGACTCGAGAACAAGAACTTGTGTCATGTGAAAACGACTCGAGAACAAGAACTTGTGCCATGTGAAAACGACTCGAGAACAAGAACTTGTGCCATGTTAAAACGACTCGAGAACAAGAACTTGTGCCATGTTAAAAACGACTCGAGAACAAGAACTTGTGTCATGTGAAAACGACTCGAGAACAAGAACTTGTGCCATGTTAAAACGACTCGAGAACAAGAACTTGTGCCATGTTAAAACGACTCGAGAACAAGAACTTGTGCCATGTTAAAACGACTCGAGAACAAGAACTTGTGTCATGTGAAAAAGACGCAAGCTTAAGCGCAAGTACAAGAACTTGTGTCATGCGAGGAAGATTCTGCAATTCTGTGCATTCTGTGCATCTAAATTAAGTTTAGTGAGAATTTACACTGGCCTAGAGCGTGCGTTTGTTGCAGTGGTTGCTGGGTCACCCAAGTAATCTACTGTCAGTAGTAATGCCCTCTTTATGACTGTGTTTGTATCAGCTCTGCAAAGCTAAGTGAAGCAGACGCCAATGCGTACCGTGAGCAATACAGGAAAGAAATGGAAGCAATGGACAGGAAGCTTAAAAAAGAACGACAAAAACAGGAGAAAACGCTCCACAAGAAACTGACCGTTTTGAAACAAAAACGCGCGGAAGACTTGGTAAGTGATTGTCATTTCATCATGGGATGTCAATTCAATGGGGTAAAATTAGACACTTTCCTGAGAACGCGGTTAGGTGTCAGCGGTAGTTGAAACATGCGGTCTAATCAGGGCACATGCGTACTGTCATTTGGTACATTGTGGACGTTTGACTTCCATGTGTACTGGAAGTAGCAGCTGCAAGATTGCTTAACACGTGTCTTTGTTACTTTTGTACAAAAGTGGTTTTCGTATGAGTGGGAAGTAGTTACGGTGCGCGGTTCATGCAGTACGGTGACCGTGCCGTGTCCATCGTTGCTTTTTTTTTTGTGTGTGTGTGTCCATCGATGATTTTGCGCGCTGTGATTGGTTGAATACAATGTGTTGGATTCCGTACCGTGACCGTAACTCCGTACCGTACTGAGGTTTCCCACTCATACGAAAACGACTCTATTCATCCTTTATAGAGATTAAACATCCCTGTCACTTCTAACTTTGGTTGAATTATCGTCTCTTAGAATCAGCAGCATCGTGAACAGATGACTCATTTGACCGAAGAGGAAAATGATAAATATGAACAAGTAGAGATTGGTAAGGAGTTCAGCTATGCCGCGGGGGCCTAATACTCAGAGTAATATACAATTATTGAAATGGGATATTTTCCCAAATTTAAATAGTCATTCTTTTGGACTGACTAACCTCGTGTCCATGTGAAATCTCTTTTGTGCAGCATCATGTACACGAGGCTAGTCAGTCCAAAACAATTGTGATTTAAGGTGGTTCCCGCATAATGAATGGCCGGTTTGCCGTATTTTTTAACTCGCTCGCTCCGCGTCGATATTGCTTGGATTTTATTGTGCTTAACACAAATACTAAATCAACTATTCTGCTTTTGGACAGTGTATTCAAAATTATCATTGTAAGCCGCGTTTGTGAATGCCAGCTGGTATTCTAACGACACTATTTTCACTAAAACTGCTGCCAAGCGTTATTCCCTTGTACGATTTTTTTTAAACTTCGTGAACAGCCTTTTGAGGTCCCTAGTAATGTTCTGACGAAGTAAGAAGGAAATTGATCGAGCCGAAATCACCAATTCATATTTTTGTTGTCAAAATTTGGACCTTTCGGTTGTTACGTGATTTCGGCTCGAACAATTTTTTTCTTTCCTCGTCAGAACATTACTAGGGACCTTAAAAGGCCGTTCACGAAGTTAAAAAAAAATCGTACTTGGGAATAACGCTTGGCAGCAGTTTTAGTGAAAATAGTGTCGTTTGAATATCAGCTGCCATTCACAAACGCGGCTTACAATGATACTTTTGAATACACCGTCGAAAGGCAGAATAGTTGAATTAGTATTTGTGTTAAGCACAATAAAATCCAAGCAATATTGACGCGGAGCGAGCGAGTTAAAAAATATGGCAAACCGGTCATTCATTATGCGGGAACCACCTTAAAATGGCAGCCATTTTTGCATTCGGTCTATGTGATCTTCACATGAGAATTATTATTTTTTGAACAAGAGAAATATTAGTAATATAGATGATTGTATGATGGAAATAATTATTTAATTACCAGATTGTGTTGCATCGCTGCAAGAAAGACAAGAACTTATTCAGCGTCAGAGAAGAGAACTTGAGGACCTGGAAAAGCAAGCTGACTACGAGGTAACTCAACACGATTAATGATAAATAATAATAATACAATAATCTTTAGCCAGGGTAAACTCTTCAGCTGATGCTGATATCAATGGGTGCCCTGGTAAACTGATCTTTTTATCACCACAACATCCATTATCATCTCCATCAACAACGACAAATAGAGTTCACCATTTCATTATCAACACCATCTCCACCATCGTCTTCATGATGCATTATTATCATGAGTGATAACCAGCTCCATACCACTCCACACCACTCCACCACCAACATCACACTACACCATACCACCAACACCACACCACCAACACCACACTACTCCACACCCAACACCAGCACCACACTACTCCACACCACCAACACCACACTACTCCACACCACACCACACTACTCCACACCACCAACACCACACCACACTACTCCACACCCAACACCAGCACCACACCACACTACTCCACACCCAACACCAGCACCACACTACTCCGCACCACCAACACCACACTACTCCACACCAGCACCACACTACTCCACACCACACCACCAACACCACACCACACTACTCCACACCACCAACACCACACCACACTACTCCACACCACCAACACCACACCACACTACTCCACACCACCAACACCACACTACTCCACACCACACTACTCCACACCACCAACACCACACCACTCTACTCCACACCCAACACCAGCAACACACTACACCGACGTCCTTGCTATTCCAGTAAGTGATATATTATGAACTTAGGCTTCAGAGGAGATACAAAAGTTACAAGATAGACAATCTCGAGAGATGCGAGAACAAGCCAAGACGAGTATCCAGAAGATCTGCCAGGACATGTCATCAAAGGGTCAGTAAAGCACAACATTATCAAACTCAACATTCTTGCATAAAAACACGCTACTATTACCGTTACTATTGAAGAAATAGAAAACAAAGTAGCATGCTCTATCGAGTTATAGAAGCAACGCGGGAATTGGAAGAAGACGAGAGAAGTGTTAGGACGCCAAGTGCTTCTCGCACTTCTCGCATCTTCCAATTCCTGTGTGCTTCTATTTCCAATAACATCATTTGGCAAATCAGAGCACGTGTGATACCGTAGTTATTTTATAAAAACCTTTTCGAGTTACGTATTTTTCGATGATGTTTTGCCAATTGTTCAGCTGCAATTGCAAGCTGTTTGGGCTCGTAATATTCAGAAACTTGTCACTACATGATTGAGCCTCTCTGGATGACATTATCAGGGTTCGAAATTTATTGTTGTGTGGTTGCCCTGGACAACCAGAATTTTGCTGGGCAACCAAAGTTGGGTGATTGGTTGTTGGTTCAACCAAGAATTTCCAAGGTTTTGGACATTTCCAAAGAATTTCCAAAGAATTTCCAAAGAATTTCCAAAGAATTTCCAAAGAATTTCCAAAGAGTTTCCAAACAATTTCCAAACAATTTCCAAGGTTAGAAGAGTGCGTTTTTCTCCAGTGTCCGTCCTGACAATATAAGGCGTCTGGTTTCTGTAATCACTTTTAAGGGGACACTGGTGATTAACCCATCGCCCAACCTAAATTATCGGATGATGCCTGTCATCAGGCCAAGACGTGTTTGACCATGGAGATGATCTTGTCATGTTTTGTATGTAGTTTTCAAGTCTGTATTTTGTTCGTACAGGTCTTGCAGATACCATCAAAAATGCCATTGTGGATAAACATGTCTCTGAACTATCACGACAACAAGAAGCCAAGGACGAGCAACGGCAGCGCAACGCTCAGTTGCTTCAGGTACGTAGCAAGAATACGTCGTCAATAGAGTCGTTTTCGTATGAGTGGGAAACCTACGGCACAGAGTTACGGTCATGGTACGGAATCGAACACATTGTATTCAACCAATCACAATGCGCAAAATCATTGTTCAACCAATCAGAATGCTTGGTCACGGTCACCGCACGGCGCGAACTGTACCGTAACTACTTCCCACTCGTACGAAAATGACTCTATTATGTTCCTTACGCAACAGGAGCACACAAGGACGGCGACACAGGCAGCCCAACCATTCCTTTTGAGGCTACTAATTAATTCAATAAAATGATATTTGCGTCTTTTTTTGATGGGTTTCCTGTGGTAGAGCACGCGCGCGCAATATATAATACGTAGATATGTTGGGCTTCCTGTGTTGAGTACCGTATAATATTGGGCTCCCTGTGCGTATCCCGCAGTACATGTGTATATTGAAACATGTTTCAATATACA
>JAUJYZ010001012.1:0-95000 GCA_033675265.1 Actinostola sp. cb2023 | reverse complement strand
TGCCATAAGAGCCAGACACGACGATCAATTGAATGAAATGAGAAAGAGAATGGAAAAGGAAATCGAACAGTCGCTGAACCAACTGAAATTAAACCAGGATCTCCAGCGAATGAAAGCCATCGAACAACGGGTAAATAATGGTTACTGATGGGATCTCTGTGTTTTGTTGGATCTGGAAATCGCTTCGTAATCCTTTAGGATTCTAAAAATATTTAGACAGAATGAAGACAAAATTAGTTTAGCCAGCTTTTTCCTAGTATCCATTACCGTAAATGATCGAATTAGCGCCCAGCTTCAAATAAACGCTCCCTGCGAATTGGCACCCCATCTGAGATAGCAAATGTTAAATGAGCGACAAGTAGACATATTTCTAAAAAAATACTTTTGTTGGCTGGCAACGCTTGCGCGTCGGGAATTCTAAAGACTACGGGGAGGCCCGACCATTGGAAGTACCCGTTTGTTGTTCAATAACATTGCTAATACTGTAGTTTGTTTAAAGACTACGGGGAGGCCCGACCATTGGAAGCGCCCGTTTGTTGTTCAATAACATTGCTTAGGGTGCGTTCGATTGACCTTATTTCGGAATAGGAATACTTGGAATAATACGGAATGTCCATTTAATTGAGTCTGTTCCGATTCCGGAATAAGCGGAATATATTCCAAACATTCTGCTCATCATATCAGAATGCTTTGAATATTCTGGAATAATGACATCATCCATTTGCCCCAGAATCTGGAATTATTCCTATTCCGGAATAAGGTCAATCAATACTGTAGTTTTTTTTTTTTAGAATCTCAAATTCATCTCAGCCCTCGTTAATAAAGGACAACTCAGGGAAGACGAATTAGAATCTGTTCTGAAATTTTTATTCCCCTCCAAGTGAGTATACTAATGAGCAAGGTAGAGTCGTTTTCGTATGAGTGGGAAAGTTACCGCGCCTTGCCGTGTTGAAAGAGTTTGATTGGTTGAGATACATCTGCACGCTTTTTGATTGGTTCAGAAAGGAAGCCATTTGAGTGTCACGGTACCGTGCCGTATTGAAAGAGTTTGATTGGATGAGATGCATCTGCACGCTTTTTGATTGGTTCAGAAAGGAAGCCATTTGAGTGTCACGGTACCACAGGGTTCCCACTCATACGAAAACGACTCTTTCTCACTTACACCAGGTGTAACAGTACACCACCAGGATCCCATGACTCCTGGCACCACCCAGTCAACTGTCGTAAGGGGATTAATCATAGGGGTGCAGTCTTCCACGACCAGATTTTAGAGCAATCTCCGACGTTAAGACCAAGATTAGAACGTTGAATCGGTGCATAGTCGGCCTTCACTCGTCGGTTACTCAAAATAACCAGCCAATCACATGATAGCTTTAAGCACCAAGATTACAACACCTGCAAATGCCTGACGATGTTAACATGTGCGGTCGCATGCACAGTCGAGTCGTATAGTGTGTACTCGGCTTTAGTTGTACCTTGTCCCCTTTACATTTTGTCCCCTGATCATTTTCTTTTTTGACGTAATGGGTTGCCTGTGTTAAGTCTGAACCGAGAGAGTCGTATAGTGTGTACTCGGCTTTAGTTGTGCCTTGTCCCCTCTACATTTTGTCCCCTGATAATTTTCTTTTTTGACGTAATGGGTTGCCTGTGTTAAGTCTGAACCGAGAGAGTCGTATAGTGTGTACCCGGCTTTAGTTGTGCCTTGTCCCCTTTACATTTTGTCCCCTGATAATTTTCTTTTTTGACGTAATGGGTTGCCTGTGTTAAGTCTGAACCGAGAGGAACTAGGTGATAGTACATGGCACATATATCATACAAGTGATACGGCTTCGGATAAATACACATTGTGTAAAGGGTTTTGTCTGATAATTACGTCGATCAGAGGGAGCAATTGTTATCTATTGTCATCGATAATGAGCTGTCTGTTTGCAGGTCTCCTGAATACATAGATGCATTATTAACACGAATCTACGGTACTGGACACAACAAGACTACTACTAGTTCATCGTTTAACGCAGGGTGAGTCTATTAGCCTGTGTACAGCTGTTTGTAAACACGTTGTCGGTAAAACTACTTAAACTACATGACCGAAAGGGATCATGGGAAATGTCGAATGGGAGCATGGGGAATGGCGAAAGGGAGCTTGGAAAATGTCGAAAGGGAGCTTGGAAAATGTCGAAAGGGAGCTTGGGAAATGCTGAAAGTGAGCATGGAAATGTCGAAAGGGAGTATGGGAAATGCCGTAAGGGAGCATGGGAAATGGCGAAAGGGAGTATGGGAAATGCTCTGTAAAAATGTTCTGTAATACCTTTTACTGCGTAATTTGTGGTTACACGTGTGATTGCAATACGATTACCAGAAACATACAAACTCAATATTGCCCATGCTCCTTTTCCGTGCATTTAGCGGGGTAACTTGAGAAAGCTCTAAATGCATGACATGGTTATCGTTTTGTACAGCGAGATGAGTGAACTCGAGAAACGAGTGCGACGAACAAGTCTTAAACCTCTTCAATTCCTTCAAAGGTTAGTGAAATCCATCTAAGTAGAGATATACCGCTGTATTGTCGTACTGCAGACACATCTACTCAGCTCTCGACTCCATGTAGATTTTCTTTAGGACAAAGGGGGGAGGGGTGAGTATTAGTGAGTCTAATTCGTTGTGAATAACACGTGACATGGCGCAGGGGCGACATACGGGGGTGATTATTCCCAACGAATAGCTGATATTGAAGTTACACTCCAATGACTCTGAGCAAAGGTTTCAAGTCGAGGCTATCATGTCAAGTTTTTGTACTGGCCCGATAGCCTCGACTTGAAACCGTTGTTGAGAGTCATTGGAGTGTACCTTCAATATCAGCTATTCAAGTACAGGATTTACGTATTTATCAATTCGAAAAAGACACTTACTCATTACATGAACACCTAGAATACAATAAATGCATGTATTTGAAAGGTTTCCCATTCTAAACGTAAATAAGAACCCTTTAGATCACTTTAAAGCCAGTTAAGTGTTTCCCGCCACACATTCCTTCACACCGTCACGTGATGTACCGTCATGGCATATCCACTTGTTTGTGAGAGAAAGCCACTAAAGTGTTTCCCGCCACACATTCCTTCACACCGTCACGTGATGTACCGTCATGGCGTATCGTAATCAATGTTGTTTGACTTGTTTGTGAGAGAAAGCCACTAAAGTGTTTCCCGCCACACATTCCTTCACACCATCACGTGATGTACCGTCATGGCATATCGTAATCAATGTTGTTTGACTTGTTTGTGAGAGAGAAAGCCACTAAAGTGTTTCCCGCCACACATTCCTTCACACCGTCACGTGATGCACCACATATTTTCAGAATGAAAGCATTTCAAAAGATAAAAGAAGAGCCATCCTAAGGGTACATATATACCCTGACAGGTAAACTGTGTGAAAAGGATTTATAAATAACCCATTAACGATAATAATTAATCTAATAAACAAAATTAAAAATAATCTAAAGGACTAATATTAAATACGATCATTTTAAAATTGCACATAAACAGCACCTAACTTATCCAGGAGCACCAAATAATATTCTAATCGTTCAGAAGAGACTGTTACAGCTTCATCAATGAGCGAGAGGTTTTAAATTGGATTCTCGCCTGAAGCCGCGAGCACCAAGAGAGTTCAGTCAGCGGTGTGCCCAGTGAAACTTAAATCATTTCCTTTTAAATACAGTCGAACCTCCCGTAAGCGACCACCCAAAATGTCAAGCTTTGTGGTCGCTTACGAGAGACGGTCGCTTACGAGAGGTTCCAACTATAGTGATTGGACTTGGAACTGAACTTTTGGTATCTTGGAAAACTGGTCGCTTAGAAGAGGTGGTCGCTTACGCGCCAAACATTGCGTTGGCTTTCCGTCAATCAAATAGGCCATTTCCGAGTTCCTTTTATCTCTGTTTCAAAATGACTCTACGTGCGAAACCTTTCATATGAAAATTAGTTTTATTTACATGAAAAAGGAAAAATTATTTTCATATGGAAGGCTTCGCACGTAGACTCGTTTTGAAACAGAGATAAAAGGAACTGGAAATGGACTATTCAACTGGCCAATCTCCAGTCATTTTCTAATAAACAGAGTAAAAGTAACTCGACTAATAGGATCGTCAAAAACTACGGTGCATGTGGGAGAATTTTCTTGACCGTCTGGCTTTCAATGAGCATGCGCAGTAGTATAAAAAGACGTAGTTGAGAATTTTAATGTCGAAAATCGATATGCGCATGTCTATTAGTAGGAAAACAGTGAGCTAAACAAGGGAGCACGGCAGAAACTGGGCTACCTGTGGTGATGACGCGTTTTGCGGTATTTGGTTAATGCGCGCGCGGGCTCAAAGTAAACTGGAATTGCTGTGGCTCACGCTGACGTTTTTGCGGTTTTCCACAATAATATCGCGTGGGCTCATAAACAAAGATTACGTAACGTCTTTATTTAGGCAGCCATATTTATTGATATTGATGAGCCCACACGATCTTATTGTGGAAAACCGCAAATACTGATGAGCCCGCGCGCGCTTTTACCAAAAACCGCAAAACAACGTCATAACCACAGGGATCTCAGTTTCAGCCGTGCTCCCTTGAGCTGAATAGTAACTAAAATAGCGAGCATTTTTGGCTTCCTTCTGATCGGACTGATCAGTCTGTCCGCTGATTGTCGTATATAGCTAATTGCATAATCGTTGTCGGGTTGAAAATCATAAATCATAGAAGCTGAGACCGCAAGGATGGATGGGAAATCAGTTCATGACCCGCATTACATGCAGATAGATTCAATGTTCTCGTAGTTTTGAAGGTATATGAGCTATTTAACTAAGATCCTACAAGTCTGGATAAAAAGGTCGATGATTTGACGGTGTTATTTGGGAGTTTTAATTTCCCAGAATTCCTTTCGGTCATAGCTTTCATGATTTTCAACCCGACAACGATTATGCAATTAGCTATATACGCACAAAAAGGATTACCTTGAAGCAAAGCCACGATGTGCAAGTTTATCCAGACCGAAGTGAATGCGTAGTGGAAACACTTTTGTGATGGGGCTTATAAGTAGTTTACCCCCCTCCCCCATATGACGTGACGGAGGGGGAAGGGGGGTTGGTAAACTACTTTTATAGCGCTGCCGGATTCTAGTTCAGTTGTGTGTTCACTTACAAGCTATTACTGATAACAGTATCAATGACGATGCTGAATATACAGCTATTTCAAAAAACGTTGAAAACTGAATACTGCATACTGAATAGTGTATTCCAAGACCAAAGGGCATTGTGGGCCTCGTTATTTTGAAATAAAAAGTAAATATACAGCGATTTGTTCGCCATATGGAGCTAGTATATTGTTTCTGACGGAATACACAAAAAATAAACTAAATTATTATTATTTATATTACTTTAGACAATATTACACAAGTCCCAAAATGCATTTCGGTCTTGGAATACACTATATTCAGTATCAACGTTTTTTGAAATAGCTGTATCTGAAACATTTGAACCTAACTCTTTCATTTTTGAAGCCTGCGCCTCGAGGGGTGACCGCTGGACTATATGTTCGATAAATGTAACAACTGCACTGTGTTTGTGAGTTTTGTGAGTCGAGTGTCCATCGAGGTTATCAACTGTCATCAACTTTAATCTACAGCACGAAACCCAAGAAAAAGAAAAAGAGATCCAGGTTGAAGGACCGCGAAGAAGACCCTAGTATACTACCGCCCGTCGTTGTACGAGGTAGTAAAAGACCCCCCGCTAACTTAATCCCACAGAACGATCGATTACGTAGTCCGACCGATAGTCCCGAGACTAACGACCAAAGCACTTTACTCAGGTCACTCTCTCCTCGCTCCTTTTCGCCTGGGCACGAATCTAACGAAGATAAAAGACTGCTGGATGAAATGTTCGGCGACTCATCTGAAGCAGACATGACAAAACCTGTTAAAAAGCGAAGGAAAAAGCGACGAGATAGGTAGCCATGGTAACGTATACATATTTATAGGTAACCTAGGTAACGAGATAGGTAGCCATGGTAACGTATATATATTTATAGGTAACGAAAAAGGTAGCCATGGTAACGTATACATATTTATAGGTGACCTAGGTAACGGGATAGGTAGCCATGGTAACGTATAAATATTTATAGGTGACCTAGGTAACGAGATAGGTAACCATGGTAACGTATGTATATTTATAGGCGGCGCAGGTAACGATATAGGTAACCATGGTAACGTATATATATAGGTACCCTAGGTAACGATATAAATACGCTGGTTAAATAGCTTAGTTTTAGTTTAAAGCATACCGTAAAACCTCGAATACCTTTAGGGCCCTTGGGTGGGCTTCATTACGAGATCACTTTTCAGTGCAAACTCGTGAAGCGGGCTTCTTTTCGAAATGTATGCTGCAAATATTGAGATTGGCTTCGGTCGAAAATATTACATCTATAAAACAATAGGACTACTGAATACATTTTTCAACCTGAAATGACAAGAACGAACATTAACATTCATTAACTAATCACCTAAGCCATATTAAATAAACCAAGTGTTTTTCACTGTTTATTTCTTTGACATTCCTTTACACTGTAAAGATACTAGCTATCTTGAAATGAAGGCCATGGGCTTGTTTTCGAGGTTTTACGGTGTAGTAGATAGGCATTCCTCTGCATAGAAAAAGATGGCGGCTAGACATTTTCCCACAATACTTTGCGAACCTTCAACTACTTAGATCTACAAACCCATAAACAAAGCAGGTAACAGTTTCACGTTTGTACTGAATTCCTATTAGCCAATCAGAATCCAGATGTGTGAATATTATATACAAATATGTTAGTGTGCTGGAAACGCATGCCATTGTAAGCAGTCATAGCATGCGTTTTATTGATAGTCATTCTCAACTACCTTGTCCATGATATGTATTAGCCAGTATGGAAACGAGTAAAGGACTGGGAACGAGTTTTTAGAATGAATCTAATGAAGAAATGAAGAAAGAGCATATCAGAATTAGTAAGTTTCAGGAGTTTGATAGGGTTTGGACAAGTAACAAATGAACTGCAGACATTCAAAAACTGCAAAGAAATGTATGGTTACAGGGGACGCTTGTCTCGATCCGGTAACCATACATTTCTTTGTAAATTTTGAGATGTTTGGAAAGCTGTTACTCGTTCAATATCAATATTCATTTCTTCATTAGATTAATTCTAAAAACTCGTTCCCAGTCCTTTACTCGTTTCCAAAGTGGCTAATTGCGAGCACTGTCACGTGACTAAAACAAATCGCTTGTTTTATAACAATTGAGTGTAATCTCGCAATCTGATTGGCTGATCAATGTACAGACAATGCAAAAATGTGTGCAATTTGTTAAATGTTGCGTTCCTTGCAGCGAAGTCACGTGACAGTTCAGGTGAAATGTATTTGATGGACAACCGTTTTGACTGTAGAAATAGCAATAAATAGCAATATTTTCTTATTTATTTATGATTGCCTGTGTTGAAACGTTTCAAATGTCATATATTTTGGATATTTAATCAATAGATATTTATGCAAAAAACTTGATGTGTTAATCCTAAGCCGGGTAGCAACAATTAAAAGCAATAAGCTGTATGTAATCATTATCGTGGTCCGCCATCCATCATCGTCCATCATCATGGCCATCATCATCGTCAATCATCATGGCCATCATCATGGCCATCATCGTGGTCATCATCATCATCGTCCATCATCATGGCCATCATCATCGTCAATCATCATGGCCATCATCATCCATCATCTTCCATCATCATGGCCATCATCGTGGTCATCATCATCCATCCTCTTCCATCATCGTGATCATCATCATCACTCATGGTCATCATTATCCATCATCATCATGGCCATCATCGTGGTCATCATCATCCATCATCATCCATCTTCCATCATCGTGATCATCATCATCACTCATGGTCATCATTATCCATCATCATCATGGCCATCATCGTGGTCATCATCATCCATCATCATGGCCATCATCATCCATCATCTTCCATCATCGTGATCATCATCATCACTCATGGTCATCATTATCCATCATCATCATGGCCATCATCTTCCATCATCGTGATCATCATCATCACTCATGGTCATTATCCATCATCATCATGGATCGTGGTCATCATCATCATAGTCGATGTAATCATCGTGATGATCATCGATGTGCCATATATTTCTTGTTGAAAATAACGTTAATACGGACTCACGTTGGAGTCGTTTTCGTATGAGTGGGGAACTTATGACACGGGTTCACGGTACGGAATCGAAGACATCTATTCAACCAATCACAGCGCGCAAAATCATTATTCAACCAATCAGAATGCTTGGACACGGCACAGTTACGGCACGAACCGTATCGTAACTACTTCCTACTCGTACGAAAACGAGTATATGATACAAAATACAAACACCCCGTTTTTACAGATAGTTTCCTGTCCAGTTGGTGTCCATATTAAAAGGGAATTGACTGGATGGAAAATGGTATTATTTCAATAAGTATTTGTATGTGTTATAATCATGTTATCATACCCATATTATATTTATTATAATGTATGATGTGTTGCTTACGTTAATAAAGTTTTGTATGACTTTCTGATGTCACTGACTAGCCTGTCCGGAGTTTTGAGGTGTTTACGGATCACTTATAGGATGCCCTTTTGAATATTCAGTTGTGCTGCCGTTATGTGGAAGGTAGGGGGGGGGGTGTGTGACCGTTGTGGGGAGGTTTGGGGAGGTGACCAGTAAAAAATCACTCCCCTATATTAATCTATATTCCGTTTTGGAAATGATCATTTTTGTTGTATTTTTTATTTATAAAGTATATTCTACTGGAATCATCTCAAGCTGGTATGGATTTGGGCTCCTTGTATTTTTTTAACAAGGTTTGTGCACAGGCCACACAACTCGGCTAAAATTCGGCCCCTAATCGCGTAATTTCAAAGTAATTCTTTGTGTTTTCAGCGCCTTTCCCTTCTCATTGCTGTTTTTGAGGCGATATTTTAGAGTTTAGATAATTTCCTTTTTTTATATTTTTTCAATGTATCTGCTTAAAGAAACAAGGAAGGAGTTATGCACACTGAGTCCTTCACTTGAATATTTCTGCGATTTTTAGCCGATTTTCCTCGAAAAAGCACAGGGAGCCCAAATCCATACCAGCTCTCTTTGCACGCATTTTTCTCTAAATTAAAAGCACTTTTCGAAAAGCAAACAACGCACAAGATACTCTATTAAGATAGCTTTAAATCGCTGGACAAAACGAAGTTTGAACACTTTTGCTTATTTGTAGAGACGAACGTCGGTTAAAGTGAGAATTTCGAAATATAAAAAGCCCGAGGTCATGAGCAGTTTTTCATAAGTCCCAAAATTTGGCGAAATTTTCAATTGCTTCGATCACGACAAAATGACCATTGACGTCATATGTAGAAATCATTTGATCGATTTAGAAAACGCTAAGTGAAAGATTTTGTAAGGGAAATAAAGAGTACTGACACGCGCCTAAAAAAACAACACAGGAAGACTTTGTTTCGGATTTTAAGTTTCTGTTTGCAGCGCTTCGCTCGCAGCAATAATGGTCTATGTGATAATTACGTTAATAAAGTTTTGTATGACTTTTTTGAGTCACTGACTAAAACAGTTAGCGAGAGGTGTTTAAATCACTTATAGGATGCCCTTTTATTCAGTTGTGCTGCCGTTATGTGGAAGGTGGGATCGCATGGCTGTGGTGACCGTTGTGGGGAGGTTGGGGAGGTGACCCCGCAAATCACTCCTATTACGTCACTTCCGTTTTTCTGATTTCTTGTGTTGTGTTATTTATAGAGTATATTCTACTGGCCATATCTCAGAGCTGGTATGGACATAGGCCTATCTGTGCTTTTTTCAAGGTTTCACAGGCTAACAACTCGGCTAAAATTCGGCCAAATCGCGTAATTTCAAAGTAATTCTTTTGTTTTCAGCGCCTTTGCCATTCGGTACACATGTTTTTGATGATATTTTAGAGTTTTCATAATTTAGCTTTTTTTATATTTTTAATTGAAAAATCGCTAGTCAAACAAGGAAGGAGTTATGCACACTGAGTTTCACTTGAAATTGCTGCGATTTTTAGCCGATTTTTCCTCGAAAAATAACAGGGAAAATAAATCCATACCAGCTCTCTTTGCACGCATTTTTCTCCTGTTTAAAAGCACTTTCACGTTGGAAAGCAAACAACGCACAAGATACTCTATTAAGATAGCTTTAAATCGCTGGACAAAACGAATTTGAACTTTGCTTATTTGCTGAGAAAAGGCGGTTAACAGTGAGAATTTCGAAAATCGATAAAAAGCCCGTTTTTCACGATGTCCCAAAATTTGGCGAAATTTTGTATTGAATTACTTCGATCTTAACAAAATTCACATCGTTGGATGTAGATTTAGAAATTAGAAAACGCTAAGTGAAAGATTTTACAAAGGAAAACGTGTACGACAGCAATAAACTAAAAAAATCACGCTTTTTAGACTTTTTTGCCTACTTTTAAGTTTCTGTTTGCAGCCAAACTTACACCATATATAGTCTATGTAAATGAGTAACTTTGCGTTGAAATATTTAGAAATAGTAAAACGTTAGCGAGAAAATCGAAGACGAACAGCTTTTCTCCCAAAGTTGTGGGATACCTGTGTCATGTCAACAATTCCACAGTAACCCCGCAAATTGTTTTTGTCGTTCTCCGTCGATTTTCTCGTCATTCTATGAGAACAATTCGAAATATTTCAACTGACAAAGTTTCGTATTTACATAGACCTATCTATGGTGTAAGTGTGGTTGCTAACAGAAACTTAAAAGTAGGAAATAAAAAAAAGGGTTAAGCGTGATTTTTTTTAGGCGTTGCTGTCGGTACACATGTTTTCCTTTATAAAATATTTCACACTATTAGCGTTTTGTATAAATCTAATTGCAGATTCTGTGTAGTCATCACTGATAAACTTTTTTTTTTTTTTGAGATGTTTGAAAAATTTTTAGCGAAATTTTAGAATTACTTCGCTCTTAAAAATAAAAATAAAATATGCTCAAAATGTGTTCTAGAGGGCTTGCGCACTAATTGGGGGACACTGTACTCTCACACACATCGTTGGAAAGCTTACAGTAATGGCCACAAAATCAAAAATTAGTAACAGTTATGAAAAAAATAAGAGTCTTGCACTGCCTTCAAATTTGCCTGCAGGTACTGTGAGACACAAAAGGAAGGACAGACAGTACACAATCTCATGTTTATATTATTTATTTATTTGAGACTGTGTTGATTGATGTTACATGTTCTTTAACTGATATACAAGCATCAAGAGTTCCATACTTGCGGTCTGCGCGCAATGCCAAAAATTGTGAGATTATTACAAAACAAAAGTGAGCACGAAGTGAACATAAACATAGCTTGGGCTCCCTGTGTCTTTTATTGGTGCCTCACTAATCTAAAAATGCATTAAGCGCATACCGGAAGTCTGTTTACTATTGATGCTTGTATATGTATTTACAAAGAAATCTTGGAAAGTAAGGTGAAGTAGGCGGAGCTAGGGCTGCCACAAGTTTAAGAGTGAACTTTTTTCAAAGAACACAGTTCGAGCAACGTTTTTCTTCGAGTAACTTTTAGCATTCCTGAAAGGAATTGCTATTCGACTGAGAAATTGAAGGCGAAATTTAGTGTTTTTAAAAACATTTGGTCTTACTGACAACAATAACCACAGAAGCTTAAGATGATAGATTCAAATAATTGATTTCCTGTATAAAAGGGTTACACAGAGTTAATGTTTTTCCTGTGGGAAGTACGTTGTTCGCACGATCCTGGGCGGGTAAGCCACTATTTTAAATAATATTCAAAATGGCGGTCAATCTGTCATGCTCCATTGATAAACTTTTTTTTTTTTAGTGCTTTTCCCTAATGTTTTCGAAGGATTCTAGTAAATCTGAGTCGAGTAAAATAGAATCGACAACAACTGCCCAGAAAACTTGCGCATGCGCTCTAGTAGTGCTAAAGAACAAAAATCCTGTTTCCCAAAAAATGGATTATGAAAACCTACGTTCTCGTCGCTGTGAAAGTAAAAAGGCTTGGATGAGAGTGTGTGTAATAGTCAAATAGTCACAAAATAAAACAATGGAAATAAAGTCTACTAGTGTCTATTAGTCTAGTAACTATTTCACGGGATTCAGTTGCAATCACTCTAGCACAGTCTTTCGATTCCGCATATAGTTAGTAACAAATCCCTATCTATTTGCTACTGGTGCCGCCATTACAGTAGTCTCGTACGCAGCCGTTATTAGTGTAGCCACGTAACGATCCCTCCACACCAATAACGGCTGCGTTGGAGACTACCATTACAGTGGTACGATGTCTTAAGGCCGATTTACACGGTGCAACTTTTGCCTACAACCATCGCCGGACAACTTGCTCACGCCATGTTTACAACACGAGTTGTGTCGTCTAAATCAACCCTACTACTTACTTACGACTCCTAAGTCATGTTGTAAGCTAGTTGTATGCGATGGTTGTAGTCAAAAGTTGTACCGTGTAAATTGGCCGTTAAAGTTCATTCCTATGACTTGCAGAAAGGGGAGCAAACACCCTGAAGTAACCCAAATCGTCTTCGTCCTTTTCTGAGGTGTCGCCAGTCGACCAAGTTACCTCGTTCTACGGAGCACTTGTCGGAGGCAAGAGAAGCGATTTCGACGGGCGACAGGACTTTGTTCCACATGTTAAAGTTGGTAAGGTTCCCCTGCAGGCTTCTGGAAGAAGAAAAATCTCCCATGTATGTGCCTTGGTCTTGTCCAAGGATCAATGCACCCTTAGGGATCACATTATCAGACCTTTTGTTTGCTGCGTCTATTTGGGATCCGTTGACATAGACGGTCAACTGTCCAGCGGTATTGTCCCAGGTTATAGCAAGATGATGCCAGTAACCGTTGATCAACGAGATGCCAAATTCACTTCAAGAAAATATCAATTATTAAAATAATAACAACAATAATAATAATAATAACAACAACAATGATAATAATAATAATAATAATAATAATAATAATAATAATAATTCTTAAATACGCACCTAACGGGAGTCTCGATGCTTTTACAATAAATATAAAATATGTACTAAAAACAGGAGCCCATAAGTAGGAGCGTCCATACGGTATTGGATAGTGTCACAGGTGTGGTTATTTTTAGAACAGTTTTCCCGCGAATTTTGACCAATCAGAGAACGTTTCCTGTGTGACGTTTTTTTTGAATTTTGATGAGATGGCAGGTAAAATAAAGATGGCATCCGATAGCGACAAAGAGATTCTTCAAGTGAACTAAACTACGAATCGTCTAGTGATAGTGAGAGCAGTATTGAGTCATTCGGTACAACAGAATCACTTGAAAGTGATAGTGATGACGATTGTGCTTCTAAAGGCATCCAAAGCTAGTAGTGGTTCGAAGAACTCCAACACGAAGGAACCGACTGAGAAGCTGTTGTAGCGTGTGGATGCAAATTAGCCGAAGACTTTCAAAGACATATTTTCGTCTAAACTGCATGCGCTATTTCGTCAGAAAGTGAATTCAATTTATTCTTGGATGTGGTTTAATGGTATCTTGTAATTATCGTTGTGGAGTTTGAAGACTGACAAGGCTATTCAAAAACAAATTCGCTGAAACTGCATGAGCGACAAGACGAGTGAATCAAATTACAAATAAGATTGGTGAAAGTAAGCGTGTTTGTTGTCATTTGTTGTGTCTCAGTTTCTGTTACCTAAAATGACTTAAAAATGGATTGTGAATATTTTTGTGAGTCTGCCGATTTGAAATATATTATTAAAAACACCTTCATTCTAGTTTTGATGTTTAATTTAATGGTTTCACTGAACTTATTATTTTATACACACGCTTCACTGTCAATATAAAGCCGAATAGTTGAGCGAAACTGGCTCAAAATTGCTTTGTTTTTAAATTCAGTGACCTTCTTACTGCGCCGGTACTCAGACATTCAAACAGTCGGCTGGAACTCAAACGAATTGAAAACTAAACTGATACATTCTTCGACCAAATGATCCATAATGTAGCTCAAAATCATATTTGGTTTCCATTTGGTGGGTCTTCTGACTTTTATTTTTAAGTTTTCTGATTTTTCATGTTGATTGACAGAAGCGAAAAACCAAATTACAAGCCAACTGCCTAAATAGACTATCGCTTTCAATGCACCTTACTTGACTTTAACTTTGACTTTCTAACGTTTCAGAGGCACAACGCTTCATAATACGTTTGTATTTCTCCGTGAGGTAAGCAGGAACTGATATTTCTGATCAGAAAACACGCGTTCACATTATCTATCCTCGAAACTCTGCCACGAAACCGCCTGGCCATCACTTCAATTCAAATCCTGTAAGTTCACTTCGTTCGGGAAACGCAGTCTAGAATATTTTAGGTCAAGGTTCAAAGTAGCGGCCTATGGAATCCCGCGGGAAGTTGTTGGTATGATAAAATTGTGAATCAGACACAAAGAAAACTGGATAATCCTGACTTTTATTTGTACATTCATCTCTTCGGGTCTTTCGAAATTCCGCCATTTTATTTTTGACGTGAAACCGGAAATGAAACCGCCATACCGGAAACGTTCTCTGATTGGTCAATTGACCTTCTTTCGCGGAAAAAACTGTTCTAAAAATAACCACACTTGTGAAAACGCTGTGACACAGACCCAATATAGAGCATGGACGCTCCTACTTATGGGCTCCTGCTAAAAACTAAAATATAAAAATATAAAAATATCCAAATCTAAAAACTTGTATCCAAATTTAGTAGAAACCAACTAGCATACTATCACGAATCCTGCAATCTGATTGGCTAACGTACTCACTATCTATTGAGTGATAGATAGTGAGTGAAAAAGCCGGCGTTTTGAACAAAAACAAAGCGAAAAATCAATAAATTTGGTATAAATTCGAAGGTAGTATGCTAGTTGGTTTTTACTAAAACAATTAGACTACTCGTTCTCGTTCTCGTTTTCTATGAGTTCAAATAGTTAACTCGACGCTACGCGCCTCGTTGACTATTGACTCATACAAAACTCGAACTTGTAGTCTAATTGTTAAATGAGAATGAGTACTTTTTAAAATTACAATGATTCTATAACTTACATATAACTGTTCCTAATATAGATTTTAACTGTTGTTGACATGATGCGAATGCATATCTCCCTTTCTTTCACACGAGAGCTGTAACTAAAAGGGAAGTTATCTGTTGATGCAGTGTTCAGCTGAACCCACAACCCAACGGTGACTGCTGTCAATGTTGTCAAAAACGGGTTTTCCCAAGCGACATAATCTGCAATGGATTTTCGAGGAAAGTATAGGACATCGTGTTGACCTTTGACTGAAGAGAGAGAGAGAGAAGAATCTAATAAATCTAGCAATAATAATAGCAATCATCATCATCATCATCATCATCATAATAGTAATAATAATAATAATAGTAATAATAATAAAAATAAACATATAATAATGACATTAATAATAATAATAATAATAATAGTAACAATAATAATAAAAAAGAATAATAATAACAATAATAATAATCATGACAATAATAATAATAATAATTTAATAACAATAATAATAATAATAATAATGACAATAATAATAATAGTAATATTTAATAATAATTTAATAATAAAAATAACAATGACAATAATAAGTCTAATAATAATAGTAATATATTTATTTAATAATAATAGTAATATAATTTAATAATAATAATAATAATAATAATAATGACAATAATAATAGAATGGCAAATTAATATACATATAAATTAATAAAGAAGCTGGGGAGGAGAGGATGCTAGACACAATAATAATAATAGTAATATTTAATAATAATAATAATAATAATAATAATAATAATGACAATAATAATAATAATAATAATAATAATAATGTACTTACAAACACATTGTGGTCGTAATATAAACATCATGTATATAACATGTGATGCATTATGGAAGTCTTCGGGGAATACCAGATGGATTGCGTCATTCAGTTCACAAACACTGGATAACCGGTGAAAGTTAAAACTCAGGCAAAACTCGTTCATGTCACATTTGATCATGCAGTCACCCAGGCCAGCGGTGAGATTGAATGTCTCAATCACATGGGTTTTCAGCATTTTGTCCTGGACAGATGTAGTTCCTTCAACTGAGAACTGTGAGTCAACGAGCTGCCACTCGAGTTGGACCACCAACAACAAAGATACCAAGGTTGTTGTCTTGGTTGATGTGAGCATTTTTACGAGAAAACCCTGACAAAACTATGAAAAAAAAATCAGCTTAGTATTTCATCCAATCACAAGTTTACATGCATGTAATCAGCTGACACATCCTCCAGAACGATTAACACGCTATTAAACTTACTAACTTTTCTCATGATTGCTGCACAACAGAATATACAGTTGAACTTCCGGTTGCGACCACTCTCGTAAGCGACCACCTCTCCTAAGCGACCACGAAAGTTTGACATTTTGGGTGGTCGCTTACGGGAGGTACGACTGTATTTGTAACTCGCCTTCAACTAGTCTCTTTTGCCGGTTTTGTTTGATTGTAATGTTTTGTGTGTTGTAAGTGTTATATTAGGACTAGTTTTAGAGCTAATAAATCAATGAATAAATCAATGAATGAATAAATCAATGAATACATCAATCAATCAATCAATCAATCAATCAATGAATAAATCATTGAATCAATGAATCAATGAATCAATGAATCAATGAATCAATGAATCAATAAATGAATCAATCAATGAATGAATGAATGAATGGCGTGATAAATAAATGAATAAATAAATGAATAAATCAATCAATGAATAAATCAATGAATAAATAAATCAATGAATAAATCAATAAATGAATCAATGAATAAATTAATGAATAAATGAATAAATGAATAAATGAATAAATGAATAAATGAATAAATGAATAAATGAATAAATGAATAAATGAATAAATGAATAAATGAATGAATGAATCAATGAATAAATGAATCAATGAATGAATGAATGAATGAATAAATAAATGAATAAATGAATGAATAAATAAAAATGAATAAATAAATGAATAAATAAAATAAATAAATAAATGAATAAATAAATCAAAATGAATCAAAATAAATCAATGAATAAATCAATGAATAATCAATGAATAAATCAATCAATGAATAAATGAATCAATCAATCAATGAATAAATGAATCAATCAATGAATGAATAAATAAATAAATAAATAAATGAATCAATCAATAAATGAATAAATAAATGAATAAATAAATGAATAAATAAATAAAATAATAAATGAATATGAATAAATGAATAAATAAATGAATAAATAAATGAAAAATAAATAAATGAAAAATGAATGAATGAATAAATAAATGAATAAATAAATGAATAAATAAATAAATAAATAAATAAATAAATAAATAAATAAATAAATAATAAATAAATGAATAATATAAATAAATGAATAAATGAATAAATGAATAAATGAATAAATGAATAAAATGAATAAATGAATAAATGAATAAATGAATAAATGAATAAATGAATAAATGAATAAATGAATAAATGAATAAAATAAATGAATAAATGAATAAATGAATAAATGAATAAATGAATAAATAAATGAATAAATGAATAAATGAATAAATGAATAAATGAATAAATGAATAATGAATAAATGAAATGAATAAATGAATAAATGAATAAATGAATAAATGAATAAATGAATAAATGAATAAATGAATAAATGAATAAATGAATAAATGAATAAATGAATAAATGAATAAATGAATAAATGAATAAATGAATAAATGAATAAATGAATAAATGAATAAATGAATAAATGAATAAATGAATAAATAAATGAATAAATAAATGAATCAATCAATCAATCAATCAATCAATCAATCAATCAATCAATCAATCAATCAATCAATGAATAAATGAATAAATAAATGAATAAATGAATGAATAAATGAATAAATAAATAAATGAATAAATGAATGAATAAATGAATAAATGAAATTCAAGGAGAGTCAAGTAAGTAAGAAAGAACAAATGAACTATACAACTACAATACGAAAACATTAATAGTGTTGACACACGAACAGTTTATCACATGCAATAATTATATTTTGTACTTTCACTGAAAATAAAATAAGACTGTAAAGGCGGCAAACAAACGATATTCGCATGTTGAATATTTTATAACTTCCGGTGACATGCAAAATGGCGGACTTCAGCGAAGTTCTCGCTGATGCTCTAACAAAACTTAATCTAATTTCAGTCTAAAAGAAAAATAGCTTCAGAAAAAAACTTTCAAAGCAATTTCAAAAGGATTTCACGAAATACGTAAAGATTTGTCCACTTTAAGGTACCAGGGGACCTTCGTGACCACTGTTCACTGAAAGCCGCGTAGCGCGCTAGCCACTCGTCCAACATGTATAAAAGTATACATTTTCTTAAAGCTGAATAAATGCAGATTCTAAATATGCTGGAGATTATTTCCTATTTTGTAAATATTGTTTGTTATTGCACTTTTTAGAAAATTCGACCGGCCTTGTTCAAAGAGGATTTTGCACACGGGAATTCAATCGATTTTTAAACGGAAAGTGTCATTGTAATGAGCACACTTTGTTTAAAAAAATATGTCTCCGATTTCCGATAAACGCTTTTGTTGAGGAGATATTTGCTGTCAAAGTTCATTAATGTGTTTTTAAGCGATTTATACATAAATCATCAAATAACTTTTAAACGAGGCAACGTATCAAAAATCGGAGACATATTTAGAATCTGCATTTATTCAGCTTTAAGAAAATGTATACTTTTATACATGTTGGACGAGTGGCTAGCGCGCTACGCGGCTTTCAGTGAACAGTGGTCACGAAGGTCCCCTGGTACCTTAATAGCATATCGGTTATTCGCATCTACTCGAACAAGTTTTCCTTGACAAGTTTTCCTTGACAAGGAAAACTTTACAATTTTTTGTCATCTACACGAGCAATATTGGCGATGTTTTTGTCGTCTGCACGAGCAAATCTTCCTTGTCAAGGAAAACTTGTTCGTGTAGATGCGGCTTAGCGACTGAAAAATGTCGATAGGAATAGTTCTCGGTGTAGCAAGCATGAAGTATTTCCTACCCTTTTGTAAAAATTCTGGTACAAATAAAGCTTCTTGTATCTTGTACCCAGTTCGAATTGTAGAATCTGTCGATGGGAAATATAGTGAAGACGGCTTTCACTGTTTGCTAAGGTGACCTTGCAGCTGTTAGCTATGTTTTTGATCCCTGCTACGTTTTGCTAAAAACATCCTCATTATATTGACAAATGTAGATGCTTTGTCAGCTAATTAGTAATTTGGTTTATTTTGTAAGACAAATGAGTAAAAGCAGTAACCTTAGTGAACCCGTTAGTTGCTCGGAATAGCTGATATTGAAGTTACACTCCAACTCAGACTCTAGATCTGACTGACAAAAGTTTCAAGTCGAGGTTATCGGGTCAAGTTTTTGTACTGAATGTAAATATTAATGATTATGTACAATACTATCGGAGAAAAATAAGAACGCTAGTAACAAAAAAGCCATATATAGGAAAAAAGCTAAAAATGTTTCATGTTATCAATGAATAAAGTGACTACTGGTATGGTGCATATTTTTCAGTCTATCTATTCTTTGTTCTACGTAAAGATTTAGGCCCCGTTTACATGAGAGATAACCCTGGCAGTAGGGATAATTCTATTGTTTTATCATCCACAGGGAATATACGAACAATAGAGTTGACCCTAGTGCTAGGGTTATCTCTCTCTCATGCAAACAGGGCCTTAGGTTTATTCGTACATTATATCTATCATATACCACAATTTTGAATGATGGCAATTACAATCATAATTAGTAGTATTACTATAATTACTTAACAAACCATACTCTCCCTGCCTTTAGCAGTCGCAAGTGCGCCGGAGATAGGAACCGAATGTTTTAAGCTGGAATGTTTTTAATGAACCCGATACTTTTACCATAGAAAACTGAACCGGTACGAACAGCCAAAAACATGGTTGAAAGCATAGTTATGTTAAAAGGAATTATCATGTACGTATATTTTTCTTAAAGAGAAATATGGATGTTTTCGACATACCTTTCTACACAGTACAGCAACACCGACGAAGTCAAAACTTGAGGTGATTTCCGATGCCAATTATAATGTGCATGTTGGACAAGACTGAACACAGCTTGAGTTCACTGCTCGATTCCATTGTTGCTATGAACAATACGCAGGTTTATTTATTAGCTAATTATTGGTTCAATTTAGTCCATTGTTATTTAGTAAGTTTTTCATACACCTGTTTTCAGAAACGTTGTACTACAGTCGAAGCTCTCCTTGCGACCACTCTCGTAAGCGACCAGCTCTAGTTACCGACCACCTTTACGAAATCCCGTTTGTATTGTCACTCAAAGTCTGTAATTAAAAGCTCTCGTAAGCGACCAGTTTTGGTAATTACCAACTACGTGGTTCCTTTGTTTTTAAGCTCTCGTAAGCGACCACTCAGATTCTGATTCTATTAGTCAACACTCAATAACTTCGTCAATAAGTCTTACACTCAAACTATTGTTGTGTGAAACGTTGTTTGCATATGCGCATTATAATAGAATATTGTAGTAATGGGCAGGAATCGTGCTTACCTATTACAATAATAATAATAACAATACATCACAAGTGTACATTATAATACGATACTGTAGTAATGGACAGCTATCGTGCTTACGTATTACAATAATAATAATAACAATACATCGCAAGTGTACATTATAATACAATACTGTAGTAATGGACAGGTATCGTGCTTACGTATTACAATAATAATAATAACAATACATCACAAGTGTACATTATAATACAATACTGTAGTAATGGACAGGTATCGTGCTTACGTATTACAATAATAATAATAACAATACATCACAAGTGTACATTATAATACAATACTGTAGTAATGGACAGGTATGTATTACAATACATCACAAGTGTACATTATAATACAATACTGTAGTAATGGACAGGTATCGTGCTTACCTATTACAATAATAATAATAACAATACATCGCAAGTGTACATTATAATACAATACTGTAGTAATGGACAGGTATGTATTACAATACATCACAAGTGTACATTATAATACAATACTGTAGTAATGGACAGGTATGTATTACAATACATCACAAGTGTACATTATAATACAATACTGTAGTAATGGACAGGTATGTATTACAATACATCACAAGTGTACATTATAATACAATACTGTAGTAATGGGACAGGTATGTATTACAATACATCACAAGTGTACATTATAATACAATACTGTAGTAATGGACAGGTATGTATTACAATACATCACAAGTGTACATTATAATACAATACTGTAGTAATGGACAGGTATGTATTACAATACATCACAAGTGTACATTATAATACGATACTGTAGTATTGGGCAGGTATCGTGCTTACGTATTACAATAATAATAATAACAATACATCACAAGTGTACATTATAATACGATACTGTAGTATTGGGCAGGTATCGTGCTTACGTATTACAATAATAATAACAATACATCACAAGAGCTAAAAGCTCTCGTAAGCGACCAGCCTCTATTGTTTCAGCGCGTGGTCGCTTATGAGAGCCCATTGGCGACCAGTTTTATAGTTAAGACCACTTTTTCGAATTCCCGAAGTTGGTCGCTTACGAGAGCTTCGACTGTATTTGAAATAGTAAATAGTAAAATGTAAAAAGGAATATTTATCACCATTTGTCTATGATAACAAAAACTCGGTATGGATGCTACAACTAGGGTAATATTGGCTTAGGGGTGGACGTATTTTCGTAATTATTCGTTTTCTCGCATAGGGCGTTTCGGAAAACAGATGTACATTTTATTTAGGAGAAATATAAACGATAAAAAGTCCTACTGAGAATGATTCAAAGAGGACATCGAAACAGCGCCGTTCTTTCTTGTCGTTTCAGTATTTGTTCTAAAATGTATGTCGCTGTTCTTTAAAAATTGTTTTGACTCGGATAGAAATATCCTTTTGTACCAGAGACCGCACACAAAGAACAGTTTGTTTTGTCGTAACAAAATACCAACAAATTATTGATAGTTGGTAGAACTAGTATTATTGGATGCATGTGAACTTCTCACTGTGTTTTGAAATTTCACTGCTTGTCCACAGTGTGGCTCTAGATGCACTAGCTAGATTAGATGTATCAGTCATTAACGCATTGTATCAGCGATTTGAAGAGGTTCTAGTCATCGCTATTTGATCTTTGTAGTGCGCTTAAGATATAAAGTTAAATAAATACTACAAAGAATATGAAGCTAAGCAAGTCTTTCGCGGTCTCAACAAGAGAAATATCCAGAAAAAAATCAAAGAAGTATTGTTTTTAAAATTGTTTTACAAAGGTGCTCAGTGCCTTTGGAGAGAGCACTTGGGAGAGCACTTTTAAAATTAAAATTAAATTAATTAAAATTGTGATTGGATACCGTGTTGAAATAAAGTTATTATTATTATTAATATTACAAATGGTTAGACGTACGCGTGGCTCGAATGACCACGTAAAATGGCGGTCCCGTCTCTCCACACTCCATTGCACCGGAGGGACGTAAAAGAACCCACACCACTGTTCGACTAAGAGTAGGACACGAAGTTCCCGGCGCACTTGTGCTCTGGTAGAAGAATTAGGCCTAGTTCAAACGGCGTACTTTAATTTCCAAGAGCCGTTCTTTTATGAAAAATTACTTTAAAAGAAGTCGCCTCATAATCTATTGTTTGAAATGAAAACGGCTCATGATTAGCACGACGTCTGAACTAGACCTTAGACACTCTAATAACGTTATTATTACTCGATGGGCGTATCCCGATCGAGTTTTAAATTGGGCTCTTTTCTTCGTCGTTGTAACGAAAGGTTACAAAGCTGCATTCTCATCGCAACACCGCTGGACGGCTCAATGACTCCGACGACGCGACGGACGAACAAGCCGAATGTAGTGCGAATGAGAGCGAATGTAAATATGCTTACGTATACGCTTGTCCTTGCATGCTCGATTGGTCTTCGGTCGAGCACATACTTTGAGTCTTGTCGAGGAAAGATTGTGTACGCTCGCCGTTTGAATGCTGCCAAGTCTATTAATACGCTCATTCCACATACATACGCACACGACGTTCGCGGTAGATCCACGTAACAGAATATATACAGATCTCGAATAGTCTTGTTGTATATAAGTTGGTGGTATAACAGAGGATGTCAGTAAGGACCGAGAATCGCCAGACAACGTAAAAAAAAAAAATCGAATTTAATTTCCTTTCGCCATTTCATTCCTTTCGATGACCTATTTTAGGGAAAATACTAATATAAAAAGTTCCAGCGATTTTTATTTTTGGCTAATTTATAAGCCAACTTTGAACTGTCGGTGTGTCAATGACATTCAGTAACCGTAATAAACGTTTCTTGGTCTTTTCTACTGTAGTATTTATTTTTCTGTCACTTTTGTAGTTATTTTTCAAATTTGGTTTTAAAATGGTATACAGAGCGCCATGAATGGAACGTTGAAATATAGGCAATGTTTGAGGTACGATAACGGAATCTGGTATATAAATTTTTGAGGAAAACGCCATGTCCCAAGAAAGCTTCATGTTTGCTCTTTCAGTTTAGAAAGTTTCAAGCTTGGGAATTCAATGTAGCATTGTAAATTGTTTTCCATCAGCAGCAATCAACTAAAAGTGCAATATACTCGTGTTTTGGCATTACGGTTTGAAAATGTCCGCGAGAGGTCGAAATTAATCAGCTAATTTTGGCAGTCCCGGCCCAAGCATAATAGTTTTATTTCTCAAAAATGCTGCATTGAATTCCCAAGCTTGAAACTTTCTAAACTGAAAGAGCAAAAGTGAAGCTTTACTGGGGCGTGGCGTTTTCCTCAAAAATGTATTTCAAAAACCTATTTCAATAAACGTTGATCATGGATGATCTGAAATGGATAATGTGAGATCAAGAGAATTTGTGGGTGGTTTATAGTAATTCGTATGAAATTGCCAGTGTCAACATTGCTTATGAGATCTATGATGTAAATTTAAAAACTGCAGCTCGTACCCACAATTCCTCTTGGTCTCAGATCATCCATTTCAGATCGTCCATGATCAACGTTTATTGAAATAGGTGTATACCAGATTCCGCTTTCGTACCACAAACACTGCCTATATCTCAACGTTCCGTTTATGGCGCTCAGCATACCTGTATAAAAACCAAATTTGAAAAATAACTACAAAAGCTATAGAAAAATAAATACTACACTAGAAAAGACCAAGAGACGTTTATTACGGTTACTGAATGCCATTGTTGTAGAGCAAGAGGTGAATACACACACCGACTGTTCAAAGTTGGCTTATCATTTAGCCGAAAATTTTCAGTCGTCAGGCGGGTTTTTAAAAACTGCAAATTTCTCCTAAAATAAAAATCGCTGTAACTTTTCGAAAGGAATGATATGGCGAAAGGTAACTAAATTATATTTTTTTAGTTGTCCGGCGATTCTCGGTCCTCACTGACATCCTCTCTTTTAACTATTTAGGTTCAAGGATGTGACTGCGCTCCAGATTAATAGTAATGACGTCTACTACAAATATAATATATTAATAGAATTCATAACATAATAACAAATGGCAGTTTTCTCACTACAGATATTCCTTCCTCCTACACAGTTCAGTTAGTAAAAACTTCTTCCAATACTTCAGTGTACCCTTGCAATTAAGGAATTTTGATATTGTAATCACTTCCCAATTGCCCATTACCAGGAGCCCACTAGTAGGAGCGTCCATCTAATATAGGTATGTGTCACAGCGTATTAGCAGATAAATCTATTTTTAGATCAGTAGTTCGCGCGAAAAAACACCTCGACTAATCAGAGCAGGGATAATTTAGCCAATCACAACTCACTAAATCAGTCGCACAAGGCAGGCAGACAAGACAGAGAAGCGAGATTTTCATTCAAACCTTTCGAGTTCAAATTTGAGCGATGAGAGCGATTATACAAGTAAAGAACACAGTAGTCTACCTCAAAGTAAGCCTGATGAATCGGTAAAGCGAGTAGCTTCTGCATGGTGCAAGGAAAGGGAATACACAACTGTCACAAGCGACTCCAGCGCCGAAGATGGCAAATCTCTCAGCTCAGCTTTTCGAGAGAACTTGAGGCATATGACCTACACAGAGCTCTGATTCAGTCGGAAATGACTAGCTCAGCTGAAATCTCCTTTGATGCCTCTTCTTTCATCGATCTTATTTGATGATGCATGTGAATTATGTCAGGTAAACGAGTTCGTGTATCACACTAAACTTACTACTGATTTCGTATAAGCTTATGTACTCGATTTCCTGCCGGTTGAAATCTGATTTTCCCCTCCATAATCTCTCGGTTATTACATACAATTACTTACAAACTTTATTTTACGTGGGTTTACAAATTCAGTGAATTAAATATAACCAAACTGGTTTCAAATTTGGTCCACAAGGACTCCACAAGAACTGCATGAACTCACATCATGAAGAAGCCGCCTTTTCGATCTGAAAACTTGCATTGACAATGTTTTTTTCTCATACAAAACATCTTTTGGCAAAACCTAGTAAGCTTATTACGAGCTTGAACTAAATTACCTGAGTTCTTACCTGCCTGTGAAGTATCTAACAGTATATTTTGCAAACATTTATTTGTTGACTTTGCAGTCTTGAATCTTGATCAGTTCGCCGATCCAAAACGACAAAACTCAAAAGAGATGTACGAGTCTCGATTTCCTCAATCATTTGTACATTTGTCTGGCTAACTTATTTTCGCCGTTGTACCTTTCAAATAAGATCGATGAAAGAAGAGGCTTCAACTGCTCTGTGTAGGTCAAATTTTGTATGTTTTCGTGAAAGTTTTACGCCTCAAGTTCTCTCGAAAAGCTGAGCTGAGAGATTTGCCGTCTTCGGCGCTGGAGTCACTTTTGACAGTTGTGTATTCCCTTTCCTTGCACCATGCAGAAGCTACTCGCTTTATCGATTCATCAGGCTTACTTTGAGGTGGACTACTGTGTTCTTTACTTGTATAATCGCTCTCTTCGCTCAAATTTGAACTCGAAAGGTTTGAATGAAAAGCTCGCTTCTCTGTCTTGTCTGCCTGCCTTGTGCGACTGATTTAGAGAGTTGTGATTGGCTAAATTATCCCTGCTCTGATTGGTCGAGGTGTTTTTTTCACGCGAACTGCTGATCTAAAAATAGATTTATTTGCTAATACGCTGTGACACATACCCTATATGGGAGATGGACGCTCCTACTAATGGGCTCCTGCCATTACAAAAAAGAGCAGGGGACTGGGACCGAGTCCGTAAAACTAATTCAATAAGAAACTAGCAAAAGTGGACATCATTTTCTGAGAGAGCAGATCAAACTTAGCTAGTCTGGAAAGTTTGGTGAACTTTGGCTTAATATTGACTATGCTAGAGGGCATCAAGGATGTACCTTTTCCCATACAAACTCTGTATTTTTTTACGTTGTCTGCCCAAACCATACATTCACTGTAAAATTTCAAAATTTCAAAAGTTTATAATTCCGATAGAATTCACTCAAATCACATCAAACTTTGCACATATGCGAATTTCAACATGTTGTTTCACGTCATCAACTTAATTTCGTAATTACATTAATTCTAATAAATTCGTTCCCAGTCCCCTGCTCTTTTTTGTAATGGTTAATAACAGTCTACCACCATCTGACATTCACAATAATCCTATGTACTAGTAACGAACATCATCAATATGCTTTTGTAATTACTCGTGTCCAGGCCAAAGGCCGCACGAGTTGAAAGACACAGACCGTATTTTTGTTATTCCACGTCGCAAATCTGCAATCGAGTGGGACTGGGAACGAGACCACGAGACTGACCATGAGGTTGCAGCGATCGACGTTGTAGCGACGTTTTGTAGTCTGTGTCGATCGAGAAAGAAAGTCAAGTTAAGATGGTGAAGGTATTCGTCTTCTGTTTTTTCCTCTTTACGCTCGAAATGCTTACAAATGCACACACCGTTCGCGGTAAATCTACACTAAAAGACGTTGAGCGTTTTCGGAAATATGGATTGTTCCGCGAACACATGAAAGCCATGAAAGCCTTGAATGCCATGAAAGCCAAAGTTATACTCGATGAACATGTTATGAAAGCCTTGAAAACGACGAAAGCCAAAGTTATAAACGATCAACATGTTATGAAAGCCTTGAATGCCATGAAAGCGAATGCCAAAGTTATAAACAATGCCAAACTTATAAATTACGATCAATATGTTATGAATGAAAGCCTTTATTATACAAACTTGATGAACTACAATCCTGGAAGCAACGATGTTTACCGACAAAGGTGAAGTGGACTTTACTTTGCATTATTTGTGTCATGAGTGTTACTATTGTTATCATACAAGTTTATGCTTGCTATTGCTGTGCTGATTGTGATATATTTGAGAAAGCAAGCGAATTATCTGTCAATACTGATGAGAAGGATTCAGAGTTTATATCAATAAAAACATGTAGATCACGATATGCAAAGTTTATTTATTGCTGCCGCAGCGAGTGAGCCTGAAGCGAACGAGCAAGGCAGCATACATAGAGGTTATTACACGGGTAGTTGTGTAATACGGCTGGATATTTTTACGAGTTGTGCCGTATTTTGACGAGCCGTAGGCGAGTCAAAATACAAACAGACGAGTAAAAATATCCAGCCGTATTACACAACTACCCGTGTAATAAATTGTTTATTATATACGACAACAAAATTAACAATAAAAAAAACACGTCTTTTTCTCTTTCTTTTTATTTGCGACCGGACAAAACAAGAAACAAACTGAGCGCGCGCGCAAAAAATGACGTGTCCGAATTCTAAAACGTGTAATACGCTGTCATATTTGTACTCGTATTTGTACTGTAAGATTACAAGTTGTGTAATTGCTGCCGTAGCGTAGCGAGCCTGAGCGAGCGAAGCGGAGGCAGCAGATTCTAATCTGTACGGGAGTCGAAATCTCGATTTTTTAACGCAAAGCATTTTGGTTAATAACCACAATCCAGCACGCACTCCACATTCTTTTACCGTGATCCCTTGCGCACCCTTTGCTATATATTGTTCTTGAACTCACGTGGCTTTCTCTTGCGGCCTCCATCCTGACTCGTTCTCCTCGATTGTGTACTGATCACCGGCAGAGACCGAGGTTAGTGTAATCACTATAATAATTACTTTAGTTTTTGGCCTTTCTTTGTAGTGTAGAAGCTTTGTATGGTTATCATTTTCTTATATTGTCGTTGTATCGCTTTTAATTTCAGTTCCATTTGTTTCTTTGAACGGTTCCATTCAGTAGCCTGTACGTAGACTCCATTGCCATTGCCAGAAATCAGAGACATTTTGCGTCTACGATTATTTGTGTCAGCGGAGTTACCCAGAATCAAAAGATTATGCTCAAATTCATGTAAACTATGTGAAATCTGAATCACAAACTAATAGTGTGAAGCGATCTTGATCATACAGCCTCTACATTTTAAAATAATTGCAAATTTAGCAAAAAGATGCGAAAATGGTATTTACCACAGGAAGCCCAAAGTTGAACCCCCTCCCCTCCATCGTCTCTCCTATGCCTAACTCAGCTAACTATCTCTGGGTTTCCTGTGTAATCTAACAGGCCAGGCTACTTATGTAAACATGGCGATCCAAATAATCTTGACAGAAGCGTTTACCGAGTGAAAAACAACGGTGAAAACAGTATATTTACTCAGTATGCTTCTGTATCGGCGAAAGTGGAATTTAGCTTATCTTTGGCTGGACTTTGTCATATTAGAAGTGGAATTTATGGCCAAACAAGTGTGATATTCTGTGAGTTTAGATGACGTCCTTTCGAACTGGCTATCGGGAAAGTGTGTACCACGCACGACGAAGCTGCTACCGGACTCCAACTTTTAGGAATTTACTCAATTTGGCGGCCTTTTACAGTAAATGATAGAGGTGAGATGTTGTTGAGAGAGCGATTTTTGAAATCGATTTTGTCATACTTTATTTACGCTTGATTGTAAGAAGTGTACTCGATTCGAGCGCCCAAAACATTAAACTTGTGAATTAGCTATCGGGAGTTTGCATCCGAAGTTTAGTTCTTCAGATATTTCTGATTTTCTATGTTTTGCCATACATTTCTACCATTTGTCTTTGATATGTAAATGTACGAAAAGCTTATGAATAATGAGCTGCGCGACCAGGCATGTCTCTGATTTCTGGGTATGCGTAAGTATTCTTTCGAGTTTTGGTCGATTGCGTTGTTTGTAGTGTAGAATCTTATCATTTTATCTTGTATTGTCGTTGTATCGCTTTTAATTTCAGTTCCATTTGCTTCTTTGAACGGTTCTTTTACTGTAGACTCCATTGCGTAAGTAAGCTTACAGCCGGCTGCAGATATTCTTTCGAGTTTTGGTCGATTGCGTTGTTTGTAGTGTAGAATCTTATCATTTTATCTTGTATTGTCGTTGTATCGCTTTTAATTTCAGTTCCATTTGCTTCTTTGAACGGTTCTTTTATTGTAGACTCCATTGCGTAAGTAAGCTTACAGCCGGCTGCAGATATTCTTTCGAGTTTTGGTCGATTGAGTTGTTTCTGTGTATTACTTGCGATATTTAACCAGTTTCCTGTACAGAATTAACGAAGGACTGTGTATGTCCGAATTTTAGTTTAGAACACTTCGTCTTCGGTTCTTGACCGCAAAAACTGTTGCATCGTCTTGCATCGTCATGTTGTCCACCATCTTGGAATTATAAACTAAAAAATACGTATACATTGGCAATGGGTACAATCTGCTTTTGATCCTACAGCCTTGAAATTTGGTGTTTTTTAAATACCTTTTATTGTTGTTTGGTGTGTTATTACATGCCTCTTATTGTTTTGGTTGGTATGCTTGCCTACCTCTTGTTTTTGGTGTGTTGTCACATGCCTATTGCTGTTTGGTGTGCTTGCATGCCTCTCTGTTAGTTGGTGTATTTTGGTTTATTCAACGTTGTAATTTTCGTTTTGTTTTAGTTTTAGGAAGAAATATTGTCAAGCATTTAGGTGAGTGTACAATATTGTTGATCTCTACACAGTATGTCTGTTGAGAGGGATTTGAATTATCTCTTTCTTCCTGTTAATGGACTGTCACAATCATTTATGTGTTCAAAAGTAGATCTGCCATTAATTATTCAGCATAACTCAATACAAAGCAAAAAGTTAGAATGTCCCTTACAACACTATCGCACACATGGTGATGGAAATTGTTTATTTCGAGCGTTGTCATATGTTGTAACTGGAAGGCAAACATACCACAATGTTTTGAGAGAGAAAGTATTAGGTCATATGAAAGAAATAGAGCATTACTTATTGCCTCATATGAACAGTTCTTTAGCTGATTATTTACAAAAAAGTGGCATGAGAGATACAGGAATATGGGGGACTGATGTGGACATTTTTTCAGCGTCATCACTGTTAAGCACTGATATTTTTGTATATACCAAAGTGGGCAACTCTAAAAAATGGCTTCTTTTTTCGAAAAGAATGCTAGATGGCTCTTTACCAGAAAACGATTGTGCAATTTATATTGAACATGTGAATGGGGTGCATTATGATGTAGTACTTGACGTTGATATTGCGATAGAAGACCATAAAACAGATACTGTTGAAGCTAAAGCAGATTGTAGTACGAACCGCCTTAAAAGGAAGCTTAGTACTACTCTCCTTTAGTAGAGGAACTTTTAAATGTTAGAACATGTCAGACTGAGATTGACGAGAATGAAACATCTTATTCAAAACATCATTTTGAAAACAAAATGGAACTGGATTCTGAACTCAGTGTTGCAACAAATACATATTCTGTTATGAATAATGAAATACATTTGGCTAAAAATATGAAAGCTGAAAGGAAACGTAAGCAAAATGAAGAAAATAAGGCCTCCAAAAGAAACGATTCAATACATGTAGATTATAAGAAAGCTAAAATAAATGTGCCAATATGTCAAGAACAGGATCTGCAGAGTAGTTTAAAATATGTTACAGGGAAAGATGCGTCAAAAAACACAGCCAAGTTTCATAAATCTATACACTATTCCATTGTCCAGTGCAAAGTATGCCTAGAGGCATGGCCTTTAAAAACTAAGCCAAAATCATTAGCATCTTAAGTTTGTAGTAGATGTGTAAGGGATAAGGAAACACCTAAAAAGTTTTCTGCTGAAAATTTACTTATACCTTCTAGAGTGCCTGATGAGTTGCAATCCTTAACTCAAATCGAAGAGATGTTAATTGCTCGTGCACTACCTATAATGAGAGTTTATGTTAAACCTGGAGGTCAAAGGGGTTACTCTGGACACTGTATAAATTTGCCTCAAAATGTAACAGAATTAGCAAACTCATTGCCTCGTTTGCCTAAAGATTTGCCCTTGCTTGTGGTGACAATGAAGGGAAAGGATAATACGTTTAAAGATGTTATTGTAAGAAAGAAAAAGGTAGAAATGGCAATTAAATGGTTGATACAAAACAATCCTCAATATCATGGGTTGACAATTGACATAGACTCCCTTAACTCCTTGCCTGAACATGATGTTCCATCTGAACTGAAAACCATTGAGACTGAATATGATTCAGAGAAAAGTGACAGTGAGATGGATATTGACAAAGAACCAGTAATTGATGATTCAGATGTTGTCTATAATAAGGAAACAGATACAAACAGTTTTCTTCCAAATAGTGAGAATAATCAGCTGGAATTGAATGCAATTCAAAAAGAACTAAATGCAGGAAAAATTAATTGGCCTTCTGTTGTAAATGAACCTATCAATGAATTCACCACACCCTTCTTAGCTACGATGGCATTTCCTACGTTGTTCCCAGATGGTAAAGGTGATCCCACCAATCCGTGCTTGTTGAGAGATGTTACATTTCCTAATAGAATACAACATCTTATCAAGGTTGCGGAGCTAATTGATGAAAATTGGTGTTATAGGTTTGCCAGCCACCCCAGATTTTCTTATTGGGCTTTAAATATGATTCAAAGAAGACGTACATTGCAGCAAAGTAGTATTTTCTTAAAACAAAATCCTGGTGAATCACATCTCACCATTGAAGAATTACGTGAGATGGCATCAAATAATAGTTCTTCAGATTTCATGTCTAAACTTTCACGGTATGTGAGTAATGTTACTGGTAGTTCAGCATATTGGCATAAGGTGAGAGAGGATTTGAAAGCAATAATTGATCACAGGGGTGTTCCTACCTTATTCTTCACATTTTCGTCAGCTGATATGCATTGGCCTAACTTACACTCCATGTTCAAACATCAAACTACTGAATTAACTAATGAAGAGAGAAGACAAAATGTGATAAACAATCCTCACATAGCTGACTGGTTTTTTTACAAAACGCCTAGAAAGCTTCATTAAACATGCACTGGCTGTATGACACTCTTGAAGCTGAATGGCATTGGTATAGATATGAATACCAAGCAAGAGGAAGTATCCATTGTCATGGCGTAGCCAAGTTAAAAAGTGATCCAGGATTATGTAACCTTACACATATAGCTTTAAAAGGCTTTTTAGCAGAAAAGAATGTATTAGACAATCTTACATCTGTTGATCCAACAATGAAGCTGCATATTGAAGAGGGTAAAAAAGCAAGTGAACAAGTTTGTGATTATGTTGACAGTTTGCTGTCAACCAATAACCCAGAATTACCAGAACATGGAAACTGGATGAAACCTAATGTACATCCTTGTAAGAAATTTGCTAAAAATATATCAGACTCTGAACTTGAAAGTGATTATGTAGACCTCATTAACACAGTTCAACGACATACGCAATGTAGCAGTAGATATTGTTTAAAACGAACACAGGAAGAAGCTGAGTTAAAGTGTCGCTTTAAATACCCTTTTGAGCTCTGCAATAAAACCCGACTAGAGTTTGAACCTGTACATACTAAGGATAAAACACTGAAATACAGGGTTAAAATTGTCACCCAAAGAAATGATCCAAGATTGAATAACCACCAGAGAATTCAACTTCAAGGATGGAGAGGCAATTGTGATATTCAGATAATTATTGACCATCATGCTTGTGTTGAATATCCTACCAAATATGCCGCCAAAGGTGAACCAAAATCACCAATGTTAAGAGATACATTTAGCTCTGTCATGAAAAATGTTGGTTCCTGCTCGGATCCACAGAAAGCAATGAAAAATATCATGATGAAAACTCTTGGAGAAAGAGACTTCAGTGCTCAAGAAATAATGCATCTCTTACTGTCATTAAAATTGTACAGCTCCTCATTCACAGTTATACCTGTAAGCTTAAATGGATCACGAAGAGTACAAACCCTTGTAAAAACAGATAGTTGTTGCACAAGTGATTCTATTCTAGACTCTTATGCAAAACGTGTTTGCTTTCAACACCAGTTCCCTGATATCATGGAAGTCAATTTTCTCGAATTTGCAGCTAAATATAAGGTTGTGAAAGGAAAACTTCAACATCACTCTAGCAACATAGTTCCTAGAATATTCCCCTGTTATTCATCCAATGCAAGAGGAGAAAAGTATGGAACATATTGTAGATATCAACTTTTGAAATACAAGCCATGGAAAAATAATGTTGACGATGCTTGGAACAATTTAGCCCCTGATGATAACACTTATATCAGTGAATGGCATAGATTTTTGAAAACTTCTTATGCCCAAAAACATGTGCCAGATTGGTATGAAAAATTTCACAGTGTTTTAGAAAATATGGAACTTCCAAAACATGAATTAGCTGAAATTGCAGACTTGAAGCAAGATGAATGGATGATATATTCTATCAGATTATCACAATTCTGCGAAAAACTTCAATGGTAAAGATGTAAACAATGTGATATATAACTGGCAATTGGAAAGCTTGGGGTACTCTCAACAGGTGATTGGGGAGATGCCCAACTGGGTTAAATCTGAGAAAAATAAATATGTTGAGATAACAACTGATGAGATGCTACAAGTGGATATCAAATGTTTAAGCGAGAAGCAAAAACTGGCATATGACATAGTAACAACTCATTCTGATCAGCATAACAATGATCAACCTCTTTTGCTTATTATCAATGGTGTTGCTGGGACAGGAAAAAGCTACTTAATAAATGCTATTAGAAAATACCTTAAAGATAGGTGTGTTATTACAGCAACTACTGGTAAGGCTTCATACAATGTTAATGGCATTACAGTTCATTCTCTGTTGCATCTTCCAGTTGCATCCCAATCTCACAAAGATTTAACTGGCATGGGACTTGTAAATTTACAAAATAGACTTGGCAACATTGAATACATTCTCATAGATGAATATTCCATGCTTGGTCAAATTACATTTGGCTGGATTGACAGACGTTGTCGACAAGCAACAGGCCAAAATGATATGTTATTTGGTGGCAAATCAATAATACTAATTGGAGATCCTGCTCAATTACCACCAGTGGGTGATAAACCACTGTATCATTCTTACCCATCAAATTCAATAGGCGAGCAAGAGTATTATGCTTATCATATGTTTAACAAAGTTGTACTGCTGACTGTTAATCAGAGAGTGCAGGGTTCAGATGCTGGGCAAGTTAGATTCCGCGACCTTTTATTGCGTCTTCGTAGTGGAAATTCAACTGATAATGATTGGAAACTTTTATTGACAAGACAACCAACATGTGTTGCTGACCTAGACAGTTTTAAGCATGTAACAAGACTATATTTCACCAATGAAGAAGTAGCAAAATACAATTATACTAGGCTAACACAACTTCAATGTCCAATTGCAACGATTTATGCTAGGCATTCAAGTGAGAAAGCTAAAATAATTAAACCTCAAGATTTTTATGGATTAGAACCACAACTGCTCATTGCCAAAGGTGCTCTTGTCATGCTTACAATGAACTTATGGGCTTCTGTTGGCTTATGTAATGGAGCAAAGGGAACAGTTATAAACATTATTTATCAACCTAATCACCAGCCACCAGACCTGCCAATAGCAGTCATAGTAAAATTTCACAACTATAAAGGTCCATCTTTGTCAGGCTACCCCTCCTGTGTTCCAATTTCACCAATAACTGTTTCAGTTCATTCTGAACATGAAAGACAACAACTACCTTTAAGACTAGCCTGGGCACTAACAATACATAAAAGCCAAGGAATGACACTGACAAAATCCTGGGTAGACATTGGGAAAAAGGAATCTACTCTAGGAATTACATATGTGGCCATAAGTCGAGTAAGAAACCTTTCTTCCCTAGTAATTGAGCCGATGACATTAGAAAGGTTAAAAAACATTAAGAAAATGCCAACTTTAAAATACCGGCCGACGGAGGAGAAACGATTGTTGCAAATTTCAAGACAGACTGTAACAGTTTGACATTTTTAAATGTAGGTACAAACTTTAATGTATTATATGTGTATAATAATGATTTTTTTGGTTTCAACAGAAATATTCAGAATGGATCAAGCAAAATGTAAGTCCTGAGTAATACATATATTTTCCTAAATTCACTTTTTTTTTAAATCATGTTCTTATGTAAAGCACAACATTTGTGAACTAGCCACAGTATAAAGTAGTACAGTGGAAACCCCTCCTATTTCGTATGACTGTGAAAATCCATGGAACACGGCACGATCACGGCACAAATTTATTCGAAATCTCCAAACATCACTGCCACTGCATGGCACCGTAACCACACTTTCTGTGCCGTAGGTTCTTCATTGCATTCTGCTCATTAATTATTCATGAATTCTTTAAATTTTCATAATTCGTTCTTCTTCTTGCAGACCAAGCAATACTAGGATATGTACATGACTTGTCGCCATTGAAAACAAGCAACAACGACAATCAATACTTTGATTTGCAGTTTCAAACCGCGTCCAAAATCTACAGAGCTGTATGCTTCTCTCCCGAGAAGCATAAAGAATTCAAATCCAAAATGGAAGCCACTTCCCCAGTGAAGCTACTGCGATGCCAAAAACGAAAGAGTGCATATACTGGAGAGGAAGAGATTCATGTCAATAAGAAATCAAGAATTGCTGAACCCACGGATGCTGAAATTGACTTTGACTTTGAAGAGCAAAATGGTGCCGCATCGTCTACAACAACGACAACCTACACAGATATTGTAGACTTGACAAAAAAGCAAGGTTGCAGGGGAGTTAATGCAAAGGGAAAGAATAACATTTAATGGCAGTGTCGAAACGATGATGTCAAAAGGAAAAACCCTACTGAAACAGGAAGCGTGCTTCACAGATGAAACAGGATCAATACGACTAGTTCTATGGGAAAGTGATATTGCCAAAATTAACTCTGGGCAAACCTTCAGCTTAATGAAGAGCAAACTAAAAAGTTTTGACAACAAAAACTATTTAACTCTGAATATCAAATCAATAATACAGCCCATGGATATAGCAATCAATAGACCAGATGATGACACACTAATGATGGAAAATCAGCTGAAAACTATCAACTGTCCTGCAGATGCAGTTCAAAGTGTTAGCACATACCTGTCCTGCAACAGCTGCAGAACAAAAATTGTGCCACATGAAAACCACAAAATTGCAAAATGCGATGAATGTGGACTATCCCAACTGGTTGTCAAGTGTAAATCAAGACGTTTTGCACAAGTCCTCTTCAATACAGAAGACATTGCTAAAGTTTCTCTCAAGCTCTTCGACGACAAGCTCGAGAGCTTACATGCCTTCCAACCACAAGACGGCAAGCCCTTCAGTGAATTATCTGAAGATGACATCATAGAATTACTGCTGACTGCAGAAGGAACAGTTGTATACAATAGTAAGAACAATGTAGTCAACATCAAGCAGAAAAGGGATTAAACCTAAAACCACTCTTAGTACTGCCATAAGTACATGGACATATATTCCAAAACAAATTATAATCACAAGAAAATTATTTACATATTACCATATTTTGAAGAATATAATGTTGCTGTTATTAAATTATGCAATGATACAAATACCATTGAACATGGCACACTAATAATAATTATTTGCATTTTACATCAAGATTTTTAGTTAATCACTTGAAAATTTCACTAATGATTCTACAATAACCAATATTATTGATTACATTTTTATGAACCAATTTTTGTTATTGTTTGTAAACTGTTACAGTTCAAAGGGGTATCACATGCATGTGTTCATCAAATCATGTTGATACCTCAAAAAAATTTATAGTATATTTTTCCAAAAAAAATAATCACAAGAAAATTATTTACATATTAGCATATTTTGAAGAATATAATGTTGCTGTTATTAAATTAAGCAATGATACAAATACCATTGAACATGGCACACTTATAATAATTATTTACATTTTACATCAAGATTTATAGTTAATCAGTTGAAAATTTTAAAAATGATTCTACAATAACCAATATTTATATTGATTACATTTTTATGTACCAATTTTGATTATTGTTTATGAACTGTTACAGTTGAAAAAGGGATTACATGTATGTGTTCATCAAATCATTTTACATTTTAGTAAGTCATTTTGGGGATTTTTGGTACAATTAATTCAGTTGCAGTTCAATAAATTCCCTGGAATCCAGAGGCTCATCTGTTGGGCCAATGGATCCCAGGGTATATTGAATAAAGAAACCTTTAAACAAATGTTGGTATTGATGCCTTATTTATTGTAATTCATTATCAATAAGCTTATATTCAAAATCAACTCTGACAATCTGCACCCTCTTTTCCTCACCAAAACGGCAGCACTCCCTTCCCATTGGGTATACTAGTAATATTCGGTACAAGCTGGCAAAAATCTCGACTTGCTTTTAACCACAATGCATCATTTCTATTGTCTTTTTGCTGTCATTTTTTACCACCATGCTTTGCGACATGTTGTTTCTTGAAATACGAGCCATTTGTAGCTTGACGCAGGGAAGTGTAGATCAATGCAAAGTTTTGTCTCCGTGCTCTTCGTCTTGTTATTGCACTTTTAAGTGGTAAAATACTTACCAAAGTATGCTAGTAGGGTCCACAAACTCGACTGTGGCGAACTCTTGTTTTATTTGAAAGCTGGTAATTCGAAAAAGCTATGAAAACTTCCATGTAAACTAACTTTCGCGACGACAGACGAGCAACATGACCCAAGGTCAAACTTCCTCGGAGTTTCACATTCACGTGCATCATCAGTGTAGATCGAAAGAAGAGGCAACTTAACGTTTTCGTGAAATAATATTCAAATCAACAACACTTACAAATTATCAGTCCTAGACCGCCGGCTATGAGCTTAAAATAGTAACGTCCCAAACACCAAACACTGTTTCCAATTTATAACCTTACATAAAGCCATTCTGAACGGCAGCATGAACTACCACTAGTAACATCACATTCATAGACCAATGTGGTAATAGTAGATACAACTACCAAATACCATTAAACTACCATGCAGTTCGTGATAGAGAACCGAGCAGAAATCCAGTGAGGCGACTTACACGTGCTTTATAAGCAGAAAAATAAGGAGGCTCGAAAGAAAATACATTGCAAAAAATGTACCCAAATGAATGAATGAATGAATGAACTTTATTTAAAGAAGGTTAATATAAAAACATTTATAAAATGCACCAGTTTAGCATAGCTAATCTTCCACTGGGCCTTCTAGGTTAAATAAATAATAATAATCGTA
Source organism: Actinostola sp. cb2023 (assembly GCA_033675265.1). Classification (NCBI taxonomy): domain Eukaryota; kingdom Metazoa; phylum Cnidaria; class Anthozoa; order Actiniaria; family Actinostolidae; genus Actinostola; species Actinostola sp. cb2023. Next base: position 56,161 of record JAUJYZ010001012.1, on the reverse strand, counting down.
ATAATAATATGTAATTAACTAAATAAATGGAATAAAAAGCTATAATATATGCATATATGTATATGAGGAGTAGGTGTATGAAAAAATTATAAAAAAATGCGCTACTATGATTTAGGTTATATCAATTCAAGATTTAGGCTATATCAATTCAAATCATCAAGATTCCATCAAAATATGCACACATTCAATCTTGGAAGTAAGTTATACAGTGATGAAGACAAAAGGTGTCTATGTAAACCAAGAAAACATCCACATAATATGAAAGGGAAGACATCTAATACAGCATTCAATAAAACAAATACAAAGCCTGTGAGAAATAATCAAGCTTCCAATAATTACTGTAATTTACAACTACCTGTTTATAAGAGTCTCAATCACAGACTTAATTATTGCCATTTCTGCCTTTGTAGAGATATAGAAAAAAACCCTGGTCCTACCATTACATAATAATTTGACCCAGTACAGTCCTCCTAGGTAAATTACACCACAGGAAACCCGGCAACACAAATGATCATGATTCGAATTGATTTTATTTTCCCTTCGCTCAAATTTACCCCGTTAACTCGAACCCCCGATTATTTGAACAACAAGTTAAGGTAGAAAAGGGAGGCTTTCTATAAGCGAAAATGAAACTCATATACAAACTCCGGCCACAACCTTCCAAATCCACACCCTCAATTCTACTCTGGTCCATAGCATGTACTTGCTCAATCCGGCACCAGGGCACGAGTGAACCCTGCAACCAGGGTCTAGTTATAATTATTCCATTGCTATTCTGAGTGATGTTTCATTGAACACATCTGCAAGTGATTTGAAGTCGCGTAACGGGAATTCTTCAAAGTGTGAATACGGCTTGATTTGTTGATGTGGAATGACGTCCATACAAGTAGTGGGAGAGTAGCCAAGTGTGTATCTAGACGGATCAGCCTTGAACTGTTTGAGAGCGAAGTGATCGCGATAGCGTTCCGCGGGTAAGAGAGCCAATTCCTTGGCGATACCAATCTTCAGTACTTCCACCTCTCTATGGTTATGGCGAGGATAGCTTCTGGTGCGAGAGATTGAGAATTGTTATTCCAGGGTACATAACGGCTTGTCCTCTAAACTTCACTTCAATGCGGATCGCTACAAAGCGATGTGAATGCCACCAGCACTCCTGGTCATAATCCTCTACATATGGTAGGAGATGAGAGTAGGCATCTCGATGAAACGCATTAAGAATAGGATCAAAGAACATCATGGGAAGTAAGGACAGGTCTGGTTTGTTCAAACAGTGCTGCCGTATTGTTCTAATGGAGCTAGCAGGATGGTGAGAAGCGTAATTAACACACCCAACTGCTGGCTCGATGTCCAAGAGAAAGTTTTCAAAAGTCCGTAGTTCAGGTTGATTAGTAACAGGCTTGGCTGCATATGGGTTGTACTGCAAGCGAATGTCATCGTCAGCAAATATGTAATACCGATAAGTGACGTTCCTTTTCTTTGAAAGGCGAAACAGAACATAGCGTAAAATGAAAGGTCACTTCCGGTGTATTTCCTAATTTGCATATTATCTTGTCGTCAAATTTCAAGGTTCAAGCTCATTAACTCCGACATTTTACAGTAAACACGCGTGCAGCCGTACTTTCATAAACGTATAGCAAGATAACAGCGCGTATCGAAGAAAACTTAACATCGGAAAATAAAATTATTACGACAATAAAACAACTTAATTTAATCCGTACCTCTGAAATGTCTGTCTATCTAGCGATTTTCTTTGAGTGAATACGGCCCAGAATGGCCGTGTCTTGTATGGAAATCAGGCCGTCGCGAAGAAAACTAGCTTCTTGTGCTTTACGAACGTCCACAATAAAATACTTAACATCGGAAATCTGATGTACTTCTACAGCCATTTCAGAGGCTTGTATTCGTTTGCCAATAAAATAAGCGTATCATGCGATTTTTCAAGCTTTTTTGTGGTCGCTGTATACGGACAGAACGCCAAATTGCCCAAGTTCGCGAACGTTTTTCTCTTGCCAGAAGGCTTTCTTCGTCAGCCATATTGGATAATATAGTAGCCAAGCCTCTGTTCCACAGGAAAACCAAGTTTTCTGGTCCCAGACTCCCTTAGATAATCGATTAAATTTGACTGAAAAAGGCTGAGAATCAAGAGGATTGGCCGAGTGGGGACTGGGCCCTAATTAAACAAATTATCGCGGGAACTTGCGATTTCTGCCTCGGAAAAATACATAAACACGGTCTTTTTGGGGGAAAATACAGGATTGTATTTCATAATATTCTTAAATTATTGAAATGTTTCATTTTTGTCATTCAACCAAAAACGTGGTCATGACCTGATTTCTTGGGCAATTTTACGCTATGACATTTCTACCCGACGTCCAGGTCGTGTTGGGACCATACACGTACTGGATATGGTGCAGCTTTGTTCCTTGTTCACAGACCACTTTGTAACTTAGAACAAGAACATCACATTTGCAAGCCGATGAGTTTCCAAGTAGGTTGGGTTCTGCCAAATATGCAGGCAAACAAGACTCGGTTTGCACCAAATAGAGAAATTCTTTGTCAGTGTTGAGAGGTGATGTTTCCAACGCTGTTGGAACAGAATGAGAAAATAACCGCGGGATCAGAGACATCACGTGGCCAGTAATTATTTCCATGAGAGCCGCCCAATCTAAAAATACACTAAAACACAGTAAACATACAACGGCTATGATCAATTTCTTTATAGCCGTCTCCATTGCAGCAATAATGAGAGTCGATTACTTTACCTTTCACTACGTTGACCTTTTACTACGTTGACATGGAAAAGGATCGACGTGGCTTGGAATGTACCATTAGTACAGGTAATTTGCACATCAGTTAACACGAACATAGTGGTCATTTATTTTAGTTGTGACGGTATTTTTCATTTCATAATGTAAATCAAGTTTAGGCTAAACTATAGAATACCCCAACAATTCTTGAACTGTTCATGAAGTTGTTGCTCCACCTCTTATACAGCTATTTCCAAAAAAGGTTTTCTTATAAATACTGCATTGTGTTTTGTATTTATAAAAATAATAATAACAATAATGTTATGTCTTGAAAATGCATTTAGTCTCGATGCTTTTTACAATTATATCAAAAATATATATATATAGACAAAAATAATGGGGAGTTTGCAGGTCTTGCGTGACATTTTAAATTTTAATCCAACAAAAACAGAAATATAGTACGTTTCTTAAGAAAAAAGCCAACTTCAGCCGCCCATAATTCGCTCTATTCATCGAAATTACTTCAAAATTTCAATTTTTGCTAACTTTGGTGTGCTCTTTTCAAATATTATATTTTTGTTTTTGTTGGATTAAAATTTAAAATGTCACGCAAGACCTGCAAACTCCCCATTGAACTGTCCCAGCAGGATAGCTGTGATGTGTTTGCCTAGGGTTACTAGTTCGCAAAGCCAATTAGTCTTGGTCCAATAAGATTCGTTCTACTGACACATTAATCACAGATAATTCTTACACAACATGATAAACAATTGCGGGTCATCGACGAGTTTTGGCGCTAGAATCAAAATATAATTATTTGTGAGCTTTATTTCCACTGTTGAGGTTGTCTAAAATATGGAAAATGTCACCTGGAAATGTGGGTAAGAAATTCGTCGAGTACATTCAGGTATTGCTCGTCTGACTTTGAGACAAATACGGGATTTAATGCTGCAAACGTTCTGAAACCGACACAGACTAATGTGACTAATAGTAGAGTACTCAACTTTATATTGCTAAACCCCAATGCTTTTGGGTGGCGCACCTGAAGGCAGGGTAGATTGTTCGGGTGGCACGCCTGATATTCTATGGGTAAAGCATTGAACTTGAAACACAGACTAAAATACTAATCGCAAAGTAGGCTGACAACTCAAGTTCATTTGTATTGCTAAACCGGCAATGATTCGCTCGATCGATATTCTATGGGTAGAGCATTGAACATTTGATCAGTATCAATATTATTTTAATAGAGACAAAATGTATCTTATTCACTTATTGGCCAAATCTTTCTAAAATCAGTAAATATAAATCTACGACTAGTAATTCACGTCCCAGCATGAGCCTGGCCTACACCGATGTATCGGGTACACTACCCCGCTGTGTTAATCCACCACAAATATGCATTTTGCAAGGCTTTTTTTGCTTCGCAAAACAAAAAGGTTAGGGTCGGGGCTCGTCATGAGGTAGGGATTTTGGCTATATTAAAAAAATTGGTTGGTTTAGCCTGGATTGGGGTTGAAAATGACTCTTTATTATTTATTACAACGTCCTAGTTCATCTACGATTCAGTATTCTCAACACGGTAACTAAATAGAAGTGTCTGTCTGTCTGTTAAGATGCGAGAGTTCCGTCCCTATTCCTAATTATTTTCGACCTTGTTTAAAACACCTAGTTGATAAACTTAGTGAGTGTATCCATAGAGTCGTGAAAGCGTTAACAACTCTGTTTTTTCTGCTGACCTCAAGCCATTTAAGCCTCTGGCTTTGGCTGTACTGTGCTGAATATATATTATGTTGCTGTAATTATATTGAAACTAGACGCTTTACTAGCGTGAAGTCGGGCTTCTATTAAAGGGGGACTCTGATGAAAATCTTTCGAAATTTAATTTAGCTGAAACTTCATTGAATAATTCTTCAAGGGTCTAATAATAACTAGTTAAAATCTTTTTTCGAAATTCCAGAGGGAAGTACTATATTTTTATGCATCTTTAGAGGAGTCAGTGACGTCATCTACTCAACCCAACATTCAGCTCCATACATTTCTTTGTAGTTTTGTGATCGAAATATCTCAATGTTTTGTTCAGATAACAGCTCTGCATTGAACAAATCTGGTCAGACAATCAATCCTAAGCACAAATAATGTAAGAAAACTCATTCACCCAAACTTTCAGCTTCATAGAAATAAAATAATTCAAGAAACTAAACACAAAGAAATGTATGGAGCGAAGCCGTGTTGATTGTTTGGGTTGAGTAGATGACCTCACTGACATTTCTAAAGATTCATAAAAATGTAATACTTCCCATACGAATTTTGAGAAAACACATTAACCAGTAATTGTATGGCTCTTTGAGATTATTTTAGTGAAGTTTCAGCTAAATTAAATTTCGTAGGATTTTCGTCAGAGTCCCCCTTTAAAGATCATCCACAACACAAAATCACTCGGCACTTTTCCTATATCTGAGCCTTCGATTATGCACTCTCGCATGCGCATTTACAACAAAGCACTTCGTTATCACTCGGCAATCTCATTCGGCAAGTTCTCGTATATCTGAGCCTGCGATTATGTGCTCTCGCATGCGCATTTACAACAAAGCACTTCGTTATCACTCGGCAATCTCATTCGGCAAGTTCTCGTATATCTGAGCCTGCGATGAATCTGACGTTTGAGGTCAATTTTAGAGTCGGGCCTTCTACAGGAAGCCCGAGTAATAAAATAATATAAATCGAGTGATTAATCTAAATGATAGACCTTGTTTTGAGAGAACTATCTCTCTTGGTTTGTTTGGTTTTTACCTCATTAGCTAGGTTAGTCCTATACGTCAACCCTAGCTCAACAACCAATGATGTTGACCTCACTAATTCAGTGATCATAGTTATACACCAAATTGAAGTATCGTTGTCGGGTTCAAAATCATAGCCTGAATATCAGCCGCCTCCTCTGGGTCAAAAATTTCCCCGAGTGAGACGTCTGAACTCCGAAGTCGATAATCGTGTCCAGTGACGTCACACAACGCCGGATCCGGGTAGTGTATTCTGATTGGCTCACACGATAATTTATACAAATTCGTTGGGTTTTTCAAGATGGCGGGTCTGTTATTTCCAAACCGCCGTTCGAAACGTAAGTCTCTTGGTTGGAATAACAGGGCTGTATTCACAGCAAGAAAAAGCTCTTTATGAATTTATTAACAGGAAGAATGTCTATGTTGACCTTCCGACTGGCTACGAAAAGTCGTTTATCTTTGAAATGGCTCCACGCCTGCAGCGAACTGAGCGAACTATCCCTTTAGAAACTACATGTACTTGTACTACCAACTGAAGACGAAGGGCTGCTATAAAGTTGTCTTTCTTTCCCGCTTCTTCTACGGAGTCTACTAGTCCTTCGCATATACTGATTGTCTTTCAGTTTGGCGTTGATATTTGAACATAGATTTTGAGGATACGTCAGTACGACTGATACGATTTTGTCTTGACTATTATTTTTAATTTCGATAATTTTCGTATATTCTAAGGTGTTTCACTGTCTACTAGCTATCAACAATATTTACAAACATAACTTTGTCCTAATACCGGTCTGTCTTTATTTCTAAGTCAAGCCTCAAGTGTTGACATTCTAACATTTACATAAATTAGATGACGTCACTGGACACGATTATCGACTTCGGAGTTCAGACGTCTCACTCGACCCAGAGGAGGCGGCTGATTTTCAGGCTATCAAAATCATAGCTGAGACCGAAATATCTTATGGGAAATAAGTTAATTAGATGCAAGATATGCATTTTTGCATTCTGATTGCAAAACAGGTAACATAGTCAATATTTCCCTCTCCTGTACCCTAGCTTCGTGAGGTCACATCTATCATATGGCAGTGAACTCTGGACACCTCAGAACTCTTCGCTTCTATTTCCCCGAGTGAGAAGTCTGAACTCCGAAGTCGATAATCGTGTCCAGTGACGTCATCTAATTTATGTAAATGTTAGAATGTCAACACTTGAAGACTTGACTCTGAATTTGACTATTTGTGCAAGAAATTATTAGAAAGAAAGACAGACCGGTATTAGAACACTTATGTTTGTAAATCTTGTCGATAACTAGTAGTGAAACACCTTATTCGAAAATTATCGAAATAGTCAAGACAAAATCGTAGTATCATTCGTACGTATCCATGTTCAAATATCAACGCCAAACTGAAAGACAATATATGCGAAAGACTGAGTAGACTCCGTAGAAGAAGCGGGAAAGAAAGACAACTTTATAGCAGCCCTTCGTCTTCATTTGGTAGTACAAGTACATGTAGTTTCTAAAGGAATAGTTCGGCTCAGTTCGCTGCAGGCGTGGAGCCATTTCAAAGATAAGCGACTTTCCGTAGCCAGTCGGAAGGTTAACATAGACATTCTTCCTGTTAATAAATTCATAAAGAGCTTTTCCTTGCTGTGAATACAGCCCTGTTATTCCAACCAAGAGACTTACGTTTCGAACGGCGGTTTGGAAATAACAGACCCGCCATCTTGAAAAACCCAACGAATTTGTATAAATTATCGTGTGAGCCAATCAGAACACACTACCCGGATCCGGCGTAGTGTGACGTCACTGGACACGATTATCGACTTCGGAGTTCAGACTCGGGGAAATTTGTTCTCACTCGGGGAAATTTTTGACCCAGAGGCGGCGGCTGATATTCAGGCTATACAAAACGTTGCACGGTTTTAGTGTTTGTACTCAATGAGTGATTTTTACTTCACTTTTTAAATCTAGATTTGTGTTGTTTACGTAGGACCGACTTACGGGAACTGCGAACGAGTTTACCGGTCACCCTGTGTTAGCTTTTTCCAGTCTGTTTGGCCGTGTTACAAAATGGCCGACAAAGTTTACATTCATTTACTCGAGTTGCTGTAAGTTTGGATGGACTTTTCGATAGAAAACGTACTTTTAAGGGAATTTTTTTTTCAGGATTCCAAATATGGTAAGTACAATGCTTTAATATGGAAGTAGGAAAGCTGGCCGAGCAAACAGCACATTTTAATGGGGGATTTCTTGATAGTAACCAGTGAATAAGCCAAGTCAGAGTTTAAGGATGACCGTGATTCCTGGAACCGAATCGGGATAAAATCCAACCGGAAGTTGAGTTTCGCCATACATTTACTGTAAATCTGCTAGAATCTTAGGTGAAAATATCAGTCGTTTGCGTGCCTTAGTTAGACTGTAAGAAATATTTACTCGACTAATGGTGAGTGTTCAGTAAGACATCATGCGCCTTTGTGAGCCAATATTGGAGTGTCAGGACAAAAAGAACACGATTATAGATGGTCTTGTTTTGACTGAGCATATCAAACTTATGTCCTGCATCATTGAACATTTGCTCCTGTTGGGATCCAGTATCACGCGGACAACGTTTTTTGTTAATGCTTTGTTTACTAATGCACGTGAGGCCCGATTGATCCAGCAATTTGTTCACTATGACCGCTAAATAAAGCAGATTCGTACGTGACTGGTTTACCATTTCTGAATTCATATTTTTCCTTTGACAATGTGTAAATCAGGTAGCTAAAATATAAGAGAGGATGGAAAAGCTGCATATGTTTCCTCAACGGGAAAATATATCACAAATTCGAACTAACTTATTGATCTCGTGCGTGTAAATATTGGAAATTGCCTTCAAAAAACGTCCTTTCCGAGCCATAATTTATTTGCGAATTCGCCGGCCTATGTAGCTTCTACATACAGACCGGGATACAGAGCACCAATATGATGTTCACAATTACCAAACAAAGAGTTTTAGATTTCATTTTGCCACCGCTTAATTAAGTTTAATATACATGTATTTTATATCAAAATGCGCGTACAACTGACAGAGCATTAGAATCCGGCGGTAGGTTTTTGATTGACACAATTCCCAAAGAATTCAGAGGGATTTTGTGTGCAGCGTATGTCACGCTCTCCTATATCTCTTCAGAGATTTCAGTTCGATTGACTTTGAAGAAACGGAAAATGCCACCTTCAAACCTCTTTATTTGTGCTTGAATTGCCAGCTTATTCATTCCTTACATATTCGTCTTTTATATTCCGTTGGTAGGTTTTTGATTTGTATTTTAACAATGCAGTAAAAAGCAAAAATGTATCAAAATCATGCTGTTTTTCGCCTAAACAAGACTCGCCTCATCTGCATATGTGAAACAATGACCTTTTGTATAACATAAGTTTGATATGAATGACTGGAGATTCGCCCGCCATGACACACCGGGACACCGAAACTTGCCTAGAATAATTTTATTTCCCTTGAATATTTCCTGATAAACTATAACTTTATATTTAGATGAGGATTTGTGCATTTACCACTGCAGTCACAGTACTTATCAACTCATAAACTGCCGTAATAAAAGCAAATGTAACTGATTGCCGTGTCTGTCTTTAATACTTGGTCTCAGAAAAGACCCGTGGTCCTTCACCATTGATAGCAAATATTGACACTAGAAGAGAGTGGATTAAACTGGTCTCAGAAAAGACCCAACAAACTGGGAAAAAATGGCAGCCTCCTGGGGCGGATCCAGGATTTTGGTTTGGGGGGTTCACCTCAGACGGAAATGATGTGTGTACCAAGAGAGCGATTTCTAAAATGGTCCCGGTGCTTGCTCTCCGTAAACGTTTCAAATTTTACGTTCTAAGTGGATTTTTTGTGGCCTAATTTCGAGACATTTGGGCCTAGCGAAAGTTATGATTCAAACCTTGGCTCCTGTTCAAACGATGTGTGGCGGTGTTCGCTTGACACCATTGTATCATCATGCAATTTCAAAGTTAATCATGATTGACAATGTGGCTATATACCCCGGCTTATAAATCCATGTATTCCTAGTGCATAAGTGTGACCAATCGGCAAGTGTGGCCTAGTGGATAAGTGTGGCCTAGTGGATAAGTGTGGCCTAGTGGATAAGTGTGGCCTAGTGGATAAGTGTGGCCTAGTGGATAAGTGTGGCCTAGTGGATAAGTGTGGCCTAGTGGATAAGTGTGGCCTAGTGGATAAGTGTGGCCTAGTGGATAAGTGTGGCCTAGTGGATAAGTGTGGCCTAGTGGATAAGTGTGGCCTAGTGGATAAGTGTGGCCTAGTGGATAAGTGCGCTGTCTTATAAGCGAGAGGTCCGTAGATCGATCCACCGCCAGACCATAAATCCATGTATTCCTTCTGCAAAGACCATTCTCATGTATGTTAAGGCCTGGGATGGGGGCGAAAACGATGCTAACCCTATTTTATTTTGCTGTTATGACACGTTTTGCTCGAAATTCACGAATGTTCGCACAGCTGCATAACTTTACGAGTTTCAACTTTTAAGATAATATTATATGTGATAAAAAGAATACGTGACCTCTTGCCTCACTTCCATGTCCCTCGAAAATTAGAATTAAAATGGGGTGATGGGTATTTTATGTATGGAAAAAGTTATGCCACATTTTCGTTTGTCTTTGTGACAGGTATAAGAATCTGCCCTCACACCTGAACAACTAATGTGCATTAAGGAGATATTCGCTTCAATATGATTGACCCTCCAGGTCGCGTGACCTATTTTTTCAAATATCTCCTTAATGCAAATTAGTCCATCATCGTGGTCATCATCATCCATCATTATTATCATCATCATCATAATCTATGTAATCATCGTGATAATCATCATCGTGGTAATCATCATCATCAATCAGGTTTCTCAGTCAGGACGGTGACTGGGCCATATATTTCTTGTTGAAAATAACGTTAATACGGACTCGCGTTGGAGTCGTTTTCGAATGAATGGGAAAGCTATGACACGGAGTCACAGTACGGAATCAAAGACATCTATTCAACCAATCACAGCGCGCAAAATCATTATTCAACCAATCAGAATGCTTGGACACGGCACAGTAACGGCACGAACCGTACCGTAACTACTTCCCACTCGTACGAAAACGAGTATATGATACATAATACAAACACCCCGTTTTTACAGATAGTTTTCCTGTCCAGTTGGTGTCTATATTAAAAGGGAATTGACTGGATGGAAAATGGTATTATTTCAATAAGTATTTGTATAGGTAATTGTTTGTATAGGTAATAGCATGGTTTGTTGCTATTAAATGTTTATAACATGACCTAAGAAAATACTGCAATTTCGATCAGTTGTTTGTAGTTTTACCATGAACTAATGGAAAATGCTCTCAAGTAAATTATTCTCATAGAAAAACGTTCATAAATTAGATAACAAATGAAGAAAACAGAAACAAGAGGTTTCTAAAGCTTTATTTTTACCTTTTTCAGCAATAATTCTTTCACTTCTTAATCTATCAACACGATCAACGATCACGATCAACAGTCGATCGTTTCTCGCTGATTTTTGCAGTCTCAGCCAAAGAAAACCTTCCTGATTTGTCGACAATATATCCATGTTGATGTACTTTTTCAATTTGTTGTTCTTGAGATTTGTTTCTAGGTATATTTCAGCTTTTTTAGCGAGAAAAACTCTGTCGGGTTTATCCGCCATCTTGGATTTGAATGTCATGCTTGGTGCTCAAACAATGGTTACCATGGTGATTTTGAAATACCACTCCTGAGAGCTTGAAATACCACTATTACGCCGAAATACTCCTCCTCTCAGCCAATCGAATTGCAGGATTTTCTTAGGTCATGTTATAAGTATGTGTTATAATCCTGTTATCATACCCATATTATATTTATTATAATGTATGATGTGATAATTACGTTAATAAAGTTTTGTATGACTTTTCTGATGTCACTGACTAGCCTGTCCGGGGTTGAGGTGTTTACGGATCACTTATAGGATGCCCTTTTATTCAGTTGTGCTGCCGTTATGTGGAAGGTAGGGATCGCATGGTCAACTGACCATATCTCAGCCGCTATTTAACCGATTGCTCTCAAATTTGGCATGTAAGCTTCTTTATTGATATGTTCTTTCGAAAACATTTTCGTGACGTCACACCAGTACTCTATTACAGATATGATTGGACAATGGAAGACCTAGAAACTGTTTCAAAGTTTTTTTTACAGGTAACTCGACTATACGCCGTGTTCTGAAAGAGTGGGAACATGGGTTCGAGTTCCGACCGCAAAGCATCTATGGATTGCTTGTGGGAACACAGTTGCAATTTTTCTGAACCAATTACAAAACGGCAAAAAGCGTTATCTTTTAGGACACAGATTTTCCATTTTCGGTTTTGCCGCTTTTTCCTACTTTTCCTACGATTTAAAGCGTTCTTTATAGAGTATCATGTGCGTTGTTTGCTTTTCAAAAAGTGCTTTTAAACAGAAGAAAAATGCGTTCTAATTTCATTTTTTCCCTTTTTTTTTGGATCAAAAAAGTCAAAAAATTAAAAAGTTATTTTTTAAAAGAAAAGTCTCTTAAAAAACTAGGAAGGAGTTATGCACACTGAGTATCACTTGAAATTGATGCGATTTGGCCGATTTTTAGCCGATTTTTTGGCCTCTTGAAGCCTGGAAAAAGCACAGGGAGCACTTTTCGAAAAGCAAACAACGCCCATGACACTCTATAAAGATATCTTTAAATCGATGCACGAAAAGAATTTTGAAACTTTGCTTATTTGCTGAGAAAACGGCGGTCAAAGTGAAAATTTCGAAAATCGATAAAAAGTCCGTTTTTCACGATGTCCCAAAATTTGGCGAAATTTTCAAATTGCTTCGATCTTAACAAAATACACATCGTTGGAAAGCTTACAGTGTACGGCTACAAGAATCTGCAATTAGATTTATAAAAACTTATAATTTGAAGATTTTATAACTTAAAACGTGCAACGCCTGGGAAATCCACCAAAACTGCACACTTTTTGCCGTTTCTCCCTACTTTTATGTTTCTGTTTGCAACCAAACTTACACCATACATAGGTCTATGTAAATGAGTAACTTTGGCGTTGAAATATTTAGAAATAGTAAAATAGGTAGCGAGAAAATTTATTTCCTCCAAGGTGGGATACCTGTGTTGTGTCAACAATACCACAGGAACCCCGCAAATTGTTACAGTCGTTGTCCGTCGATTTTCTCGCCAATTATTTTAAAAATTCGAAATATTTCAACGTCAGAGTTTCGTATTTACATAGACCTATCTATGGTGTAAGTTTAGTTGCTAACAGAAACCTGAAAGTAGGGAAAAAAGACAAAAAGCGTGATTTTTTTAGGCGTTGCTGTCGGTACACATGTTTTCCTTGATAAAATCTTTCACTTAGCGTTTTGTATAAATCTAATTGCAGATATTGTAGCCATCACTGTAAGCTTTCCAACGACGTTAAGATGTCCCATAATTTATTAAGTGTCCAAATGTGTTCTAGCGCTTGCGCACTAATTGGGGGGACACTGTCCTCTCACACATCGTTGGAAAGCTTACAGTGTTGGCTACAAGAATCAATAATTAGTAACATTCATGAAAAACATAAGTAATTTGCACTGCACTTCAAATTTGCCAGCAGAATCGACATTTTTTTTTCATGAATATTACTTGGGAGTAAATGTCCCTGGTGCGCATAAGATGGCGCATGGAATATATGAAGTCATGAATAAATGAAGATACACCACAAAAGGAAGGACAGACAGTAGACAATCCCAGGTTTTTATTATTTATAGCCGAATGGCTGTGTTGTATTGATGCTACATGTTCTTTAACTGATATACAAGAATCAAGAATTCCAGAATTCCGGTACGCGCGCAATGCATTGTGAGATTATTACAAAGGAAAAGTGAGCACCAAGTGAGCAAAAACATAGCTTGGGCTCCCTGTGTCTAGAATTTGGTGCTCACTTTTTACTGCATGTTCCACATGTTCCACAATGCTTATTTAGATATTTTGGAACTGATTTCCTGTTTTAAAAGGGTTACACAGGGCTTATTGTTGGAGCAGTTTGGTCTTCATGTGGTGTCTAGTTGTCAGCACGATCTGGGCGGGTCAGCGGTTATTTTAAATAATATTCAAAATGGCGGTCAATCTGTCATGCTCCATTGATAAACTTTTTTTTTTTTAGTGCTTTGGAAATGTTTTAGCAAAGGCTAGTAACTCCGAGTGCAGTAAAATAGCATGGAAATGCTTTGAAAATATAAGAATTAGAGTGCAGTAGTGCTAAATATGCTAAAGTGTATTTCACGGGTTTATGAAAACCGCTCCTAAACCTGTGAAATAAAAATTAGATGTTAGTGCTTAATAGTCAAATAGTCACAAAAGAAAACAATGGAAATAAAGTCTACTAGTGTCTATTAGTCTACTAACTATTTCACGGGTTTATTGCAATCACTCTAGCACAGTCTTTCGATTCCGCCTAAAGTTAGTAACAAATCCCTACTATTTGCTACTGGTGCCGCCATTACAGTAGTCTCGTACGCAGCCGTTATTAGTGTCGCCACGCAACGTTCGCTCCCCACCAATAACGGCTGCGTTGGAGACTACCATTACAGTGGTATGGTGTCTTAAGGCCGATTTACGCTGTGCAACGTTTTCCTACAACCATCGCATACAACTTGCTCACGCCATGTTTACAACACGAGTTGTGTCATCTAAATCAACCCTACCACTTACTTACGACTCCTATGTCATGTTGTAAGAGAGGAGAGGAACAGGTATTTAAATATCCACCATCCCTAATTTTTAGGCCATTTTTCTCCCTGTTTGTGTCGGTTGTTTTGAACTCCTCCAGTCTATATTTTCGGCCATTTCTCCCTCCTCCCTGATCCGTTACGTTCCTCTCCGCTCTTGTAAGCTAGTTGTATGCGATGGTTGTATAGAGTTCATTCCTATGACTTGCAGAAAGGGGAGCAAACACCCTGAAGTAACCCAAATCGTCTTCGTCCTTTTCTGAGGTGTCGCCAGTCGACCAAGTTACCTCGTTCTACGGAGCACTTGTCGGAGGCAAGAGAAGCAATTTCGACGGGCGACAGGACTTTGTTCCACATGTTAAAGTTGGTAAGGTTCCCTTGCAGGCTTCTGGAAGAAAAACTTTTCATGTAGCCGCCTTGGTCTTGTCCAAGAATCAAGGCACCCTTATGGATCACATTACCAGACCTTTTGTTTGCTGCGCCTATTTTGGATCCGTTGACATAGACGTTCAACTGTCCAGCGGTATTGTCCCAGGTTATAGCAAGATGATGCCAGTAACCGTTGATCAACGAACTGCCAAATTCACTTCAAGAAAATATCAATTATTAAAAGAAGAAGAAGAAGAAGAAGAAGAAGAATAACAATAATAACAATAATAACAACAACAATGATAATAATAACAACAACAATAATAATAATAACAACAACAATAATAATAATAATAATTGAACCTGATGATGATCGAATGATCGAAAACGTTTAACTAAGAAAAAAAAATAAAAAAAAATAAAAAAAATAAAATAAAAAAAAAATAAATAAATAAATAATAATAATAATAATAATAATAATAATAATAAAATAAATAATAATAATAATAATAATAATTATATTATTATTATAATTATAATAATCATAATCATAATCATAATCATAATCATAATCATATCATAATCATAATCATAAGCATATAATAATAATAATAATAATAATAATAATAATAATAGTCAAAAAATGAACCATAAACAAGTAATTCAAGAAAGGCTGATACTACGTAGAAATAAAAAGCTTAACACAACACCAACATGATAGAGCAAGAGAGAGCCAGGATCGGCAACCGTAGACAGCTGTTTCGTTCTTTTGGAACTCATCAGTACGGTGTAGCGAGAGCAACAAACACCAACTCAGAAAGCCAATGCATGTTACTTGCGTGTCGACTCTGAAACTCAACCAGCTCAAATTTAGAAACCTGCCCATTGGCTCACTCCACAACACGTGCGGTAATATGGTCCAAAGGCCAAGAATCCAAAATATCATGTTGGTGTTGTGTTTAACCTAGGTGTGGATGGACAAAACCAATCCTACACGGAATGCATAGACAAACTATGCTAAAGAATTACAGCATAACGGATCTAAGAAGATCTTCTTAGATCCGTTATGCTGTAATTCTTTAGCATAGTTTGTCTATGCATTCCGTGTAGGATTGGTTTTGTCCATCCACACCTAGGTTAAACACAACACCAACATGATATTTTGGATTCTTGGCCTTTGGACCATATTACCGCACGTGTTGTGGTGTGAGCCAATGGGCAGGTTTCTAAATTTGAGCTGGTTGAGTTTCAGAGTCGACACGCAAGTAACATGCATTGGCTTTCTGAGTTGGTGTTTGTTGCTCTCGCTACACCGTACTGATGAGTTCCAAAAGAACGAAACAGCTGTCTACGGTTGCCGATCCTGGCTCTCTCTTGCTCTATCATGTTGGTGTTGTGTTAAGCTTTTTATTTCTACGTAGTATCAGCCTTTCTTGAATTTCATGTTTGCCATATGTATAGCTGATTAGATCTTTTACAGATCCTACGTATACCTACAGCATTTTCGTTCACGGTTCCCTCTTTCAAGTTCATAAACAAGTCCCCAAAACACCAAAAGCCAAAAGTACATACACATGGATAAATTCTTAGCATTTCAAGAAGCTTTTGTTTGGATGACTGCAGAATTACGGCAGCGGAAAATGATCGATATAAGATTGACGATTGAGTGATGTGTTATTTGGCCATTGTCAAAATCAAAGAAAGATCACTACAAACGATAATAAATGCAGCCTAGATCATGCTTTTTACTCTGTGTTTTCATTCCTTGTCTGACTTCGAAAAACGATAAAAGCACAGATTCTTTTATGGTTTTCACAGCTGACAATAAAATTAAGCAGTTTGCTGTGTTGTGTTGGGGCCTGTTTAGGTGAGAGGGATAACCTTAGCGCTAGGATCTAACCTAGCAATAGGGACACCTTCACATTGCGTTTACATGATAAAATGACAACATACATTGGATGCGCTACTGGTTGCGTTACTAGGATCTTCCTAGCAATAGGGACACCTTCACATTGCGTTTACATGATAAAATGACAACATACATTGGATGCGCTACTGGTTGCGTTACTAGGATCTTCCTAGCAATAGGGACACCTTCACATTGCATTTACATGATAAAATGCCAACATACATTGGATGCGTTACTGGTTGTGTTACTAGGTTCGTTACGATATTAATGAAGTGCTCAGGTGATTACAACCCTAGCAATAGAGTTATCTCTCCTTGTTTCGCTTACAAGTTAAAATGCCAACATACATTGGGTGTGTTTCTGGTTGCGTTACTAGGTTCGTTTACCATATTAATGAAGTGCTCAGGTGATTACAACCCTAGCACTAGAGTTATCTCTCCTTGTTTCGCTTACATGACGAAAAGTTAACCCTAGTAGTACGTAGGATCATCGTATCTGCGCGCGAGACAGGATGATCCAAGTGCGTCTATTTGCCGGTAAAGCACGAACTAGAAGTCTCTAACCCATTTATTATTCAAACTGAATACACTGAAGTTGTAAAATGTTCAAAATATAATTTTAATCACGGTAAATAAAGAAAACATATATTTTACTAGATCTTCCGACGCTTCTGCTGGATATCTCCTCTACAACCACTCCAATTGCAACCATTCTACAAAGAAAACACGAATAAAGCATTTATCTTTTGTTTTTTAGTCATAACAAGGCAAGTTTCATTCATCATTTTAAGCTCTGAGCTTCTTCACTCAACGAACAAGAACAGACTGATAGACGAGGTCGACGGCAAAAAGTGCTTGTTTTGAATAATAACTAGACGCTCTATGAGCGTTCACTCGGCTGGTCGGATGATTAGTCTGCGAATACAGCCGCTTTTCGGTGGTCGCACCGCCAAAAAGTGGCTGTAACTCGTGCTATGAATGTGCCAATTTTAGACTCTCCCCTCCCTCACAAGAGTGATTTTTTGTCGCTGTGGGCGCGCAATGCATGATTTAGAAGTGAGGCGTTCTCCTGTACTTCCAAGGATGGTACAGTTTGTAGTAGAATGATTTATATACTTCTACATGTAGTAAAGCAAGAAATAGAATTTGGAGGTAATTTAAAAAAATCATTCTTTTTACATTTGTAATAGAATTTTACAAAACTGTCATCTGATTTGATCAAGTGTTTATATCTTTAAATTGATATTCATGCATTTGTATTCTTCCACACAAATCTTCTTAGTTTTCTGCTCTTTTGTGAAAGACGGTCAGCTTTTTCACTGGAAGTCTGCTTGGTTCACGATCACGCCGACCGCCGTGACAGTAGCATACAACACGATTGTGATTATAATAAACAAACTTCGCATAACGAGATCTACAGTCTTTTCTCATCTTTATTGTCATCGAATCATCATGATGAATATTTACATATAACTGCATAGCTTTCTCTACTATATCATGATCATCAAATATATTCATGGCAGCTTCTGTTGATGACAGAACGTACGATACAAGAACACTTATTGTGCACAACATTGCAAGAGACACACTCGGCAAGAACTCCAAAAGTAGTATTTTGTGACATATTCATTGTACTAACAACAAGTAAAAGGCAAAACAATACTAAATTTATCATATTCACCTCAATGTTTACGAGTTTAAAGAGATTTTTACGTGTACTATGATTATTTTGACTGTGCTTTGCTTCGTGTTCTTCCAAGATGGCGACTGTTGTTGAACATTTCTTGTCGTCGTTCATCAAGTTCAAGGTCGAGGTGTTTTCTTCAGCTTGATCAGGAGTCTGGTATTCATCAGCATCTGAGTAGTACTTTTCAGTGCAAGAGTTTATAATCAAGTTTTTAGTCATAGTTTCGTCATTTGTAGTCATTTGTTTACCATTTCTAGCCATCATTTGCTCATATTTGCTCATAGTTTGCTTTGATTTCTCTTTGATTTCTTTGAGTTCGCGGAACGGCCTGGTCCAAAATCGCTCACTGACATCTTTTAGCGTAGGCCTACCGCGAACGGCGTATGCGTTTGTAAGCATAGTGAGCGTTTGGAGAAGTAGGTGATGAAGAACTTCAAGATACATCCTTTCAATCTTTTTCAAACCTCAGCAGGAACTACGATCAAATCGAATGACATGCTGCTGTCGGGCTTCCTGTGGACGGGGTGGACTGCACGGTCTAACCGGAAAAAAAGCCTAGTTTAAGACTCGGCGTCTGCCACAGGCAGCCCAGCCGAGTAATTAGGTTCGTTTTTTACCTTTCATCACTGAAACTCCGCAACGAGTTTGACGAACAGTCGTTTTAGGCTGAGCACCTGCTATTATTTCGTCTATTTCTTCTTTAGCTAGTTGGTTAAACCTGTCTTTGTCAGGATCAACAGCCGCCATGACACTGCTGCACCGT
Organism: Actinostola sp. cb2023; assembly: GCA_033675265.1. Classification (NCBI taxonomy): domain Eukaryota; kingdom Metazoa; phylum Cnidaria; class Anthozoa; order Actiniaria; family Actinostolidae; genus Actinostola; species Actinostola sp. cb2023. The sequence continues at coordinate 37,124 of JAUJYZ010001012.1, read as the reverse complement.
GCGTAAAACTATGACAGACGCACGCTCGTGCGTTGTCATCAGATAACACATGATCACGTGATCGATTTTAGCCAATCAGAAGCCACAATTTAGTACAGTGTATGAAGTTTGAATAATAATGACTCATAGAAAACTCGAACTTGTAGTCTAATTGTTAAATGAGAATGAGTACTTATTAAAATTACAATGATTCTATAACTTACACATAACTGTTCCTAATATAGATTTGAACTGTTGTTGACTTGATGCGAATGCATATCTCCCTGGTTTTCACACGAGAGCTGTAACTAAAAGGGAAGTTATCTGTTGATGCAGTGTTCAGCTGGACCCACAACCCAACGGTGACTGCTGTCAATGTTGTCAAAAACGGGTTCTCCCACACGACATAATCTGCAATGGATTTTCGAGGAAAGTATAGGACATCGTGTTGACCTTTGACTGAAGAGAGAGAAGAATCTAATAAATCTAACAATAATAATAATTTAATAATAATAATTTAATATTTATATTGCGCGTGTTACATAGGGAGATGCTCACACGCGCATTACAAGGTATTGCACTAATATTATAGCAATAATCATCATCATCATCATCATAATAGTAATAATAATAATAATAATAATAATAATAATAATAATAATAATAATAATAATAATAATAATAATAATAATAATAATAATAATAATAATAATAATAATAATAACGATAGAGTGATGGCACTTAACCCGTGAAACAAAATCTAATAGTTAGTGACTAATAGTCAATTCAAAACAAAAGAAAACAATGGAATTACAGTTTATTAATATCTACTTGGCTAATATCTGTTTCACGGGTTAAGTGCCATCACTAATAATGACAATAATAATAATGACAATAATGACAATAATAATAGAATGGCAAAGTATACATATAAATGAATAAAGAAGCGATAACCCCACGTTAGAACACACTCAACCACTACAGAAAAATCTGAGCCCCAGGTGGGAAACGAACCCACGATCGACCTGCCGATTTTCTAGACGGTTGCTCTACCACTGAGCTACTGGACACTCTTATGATTATCTGAGGGTTGAGTGTGATATAGCACTGAAATCTATCAGTGACGTGACATATACTGAAATCCATCAGTTACTAAATGTCAGAAATTTGTATATAGCTAATTGCATAATCGTTGTCGGGTTGAAAATCATAAATCATAGAAGCTGAGACCGCAAGGATGGATGGGAAATCAGTTCATGACCTGCATTACATACAGATATATTCAATGTTCTCGTAATTTTGAAGATATATGAGCTATTTAACTAAGATCCTACAAGTCTGGATAAAAAGGTCGATCATTTGACGGTGTTATTTGAGAGTTTTAATTTCCCAGAATTCCTTTTGGTCATAGCTTTCATGATTTTCCACCCGACAACGATTATGCAATTAGCTATATATGTGGGAATACACAGATAGAAGGTGAAATATACATATAAATGGATTTCAGTGCTATATCACACTCAACCCTCAGATAATCATAAGAGTGTCCAGTCAACGCTCTCGGCCCACTGACGGGCTACGCAGGCTAAAACCCGAACAACATTCCTTTCCCTTTGTTATCACCAAGGCAATCAGGCGGTTGACATATAATGGTAATTGAACCGAGTGGAGTGCAATTTGTTATTCACGAGTATGATTTCAGACCAAAATTGCACGACACGAAAGTTCAATTGCCCTATACCATTATGACGTAACGGCTTATTTATGAGGGGGACAGAATCGTGAAGAACAATAGAAATTTGAACTAAATCTGCTCTGCTGAGGTTCGCTAGATTTCAAATTGGCTAGTTTCCAGATATTATGTTCATCGATGCTTTTCCCACAATATTTACTGTGTTTGGTGACTTTTATCGCTTTCAGACCGTCTGTAAAATACATTTATTTGGGTAATCCTTTGTGTTGTTGCTGTTTTGTCCCCCTCTAGCGACCATGATCCTTAGCGTTTAAACAATAGATTGTTTTGATGTGACGTCATAGTGGTATAGGGCAATTACCACTTTATTATATCCATTTTGAAATTTACACTCACTACCGGAAAACCATGCTCGAGAAAATGAGCACATGCAAAGTCAGTTTAACAATCTACTCGACACTTGGTACAAAAGTCCTTCTTTATTCTCTTTCTCGTCGTCAGAATTAGGCACAGACAGATTCTGCTCAAAAATTCTTTAAAAGTTGCCCCAAAAAACCCTCAAAAGTTGCTCAAAAGTTGCTCAAAACTCAGAATCACAGACAAAAGCCGACGTCGCTTTTTTACCGGTGCTGGTTGTTCTTTTGTAATGAGTAGTAATTGAACGTACAGCTGGTGTAGTTTTGGGATCACTTGCCCTGCTGTCGTATGTTGAGGATTTGCCGCGAGCCGTGAAAATTATTCACTGGACATTTTACAGTAAATACTACGCTTACAGGATAATTATTCTATACTTCAAACGATGCTCAATGGCACTCTGCATAATTCTTAGTGATTGTGGCTCATTGTCTTCTCCGTCCTTGCGTTTGACTTCTGCATAGAACTGATCGAGTGAGTCTTGTCGAGGTCGTCGAGATCAACACTACAACAGCGGCGTGTATAAAACACGGGTAGCAGGTAGAGGGTAGCAGGTAGAGGGTAAAGGGTAAAGGGTAGATACCCACAATCAAACGGGCTGGCGGAAAACCCTCGTGAACAGCTTAAATTCCCGCGAGGACAATTCTGTTTAGAATTTGAGCTAACTTGCAATACCGAATACATGTAACGTCAGCGTGTTCTCAAATATCTGACGTAACTGAACTGGGCATTACTCATCCTGCTCATGAAAGTCGGGAGAGGATACATTCTTCGTACACTGAAAAGAGGAAAAGTAAGCCTCTGCACCAGATCGTTTTGACAGTACTACACTTGATCCGCTAACTTCTGCGGAGATTCTGATTGGTCATATAAAAACATGATCCCTCTGATTTGGAAAGTGGGCGGTCATCAGGCTTGTCATAGTCATGCATGGATATGGTTACATTATTGCAACAGCAAGATTAGCCACTTTGATTTTGGACTGATTTGGATCTTCAACGCATGCAAGTTGTATACAGAACAGTGATCCCACAAGAACCCACGATCTGCAGTTGTTCAACACGCGCAACTCTTGATTTTTATAACGCCTACATTGCTCTGAGAAAAATGTATACTACAACGTTTCTACAATCTGTATATGAAGAATAAAGGTATATATGTATATACCTTAGCACCTTAGCACAATAACATTTTTCACTGTTCCAGTTTGAATTGATACAATTTTGTACGATTCTATTATATATTCTATAAAATCTGTAGTACGATTTTTTATATTACTGTATATTGATTCATTATATAGTATATTATATTCTTTATATTGCGACAATACTTTATTACTTAGCGTTACCCGCTACCCTCTACCCGCTACCCTCTACCCTCTACCCGCTACCCGTGTTTTAGACACGCCACTACAACAGCCATTTTGTTGTCAATGTTGATTTCAATGTCAAGATGGTGAGACGTCTTGCACCAATTTTCAAACACAGAAAGCCATTGCTTTGTGAAATGGTTTTAGTCTTCTTGTTAATGGCCTGAGACTTTAATTCATCAATATCTTGGCTTGTGTATAATTAAGCTTACTAGAAACACGAACTGTTTTTCCAATCGCAAATCGCAAATTTACGACTAGGAGTTACCGGAGCTTGTTCGCTTGTTTTGGACCTGTTTTGGTGGTTTATTCTGCATTTTCTGAATCTAAATGGATGTCAAATGACGGATAATCATTCACATTCAGTGCCTCTTCAGCGTGAAAGAGGGAATAGTCATCAATAAAAAACTGTAAGTTGAAAAAGTCACCATTTGTTTTGTAAAATATGAAAGATTTGTTGTGGTAAAATCCAGTCTTTCCTGTTCATTTTTCCCCCCTGTTTTTTTCCCTCTGTGTTCTGATTGCCTGTTTTATGTTGTTCCTGCAATTTCATTGGAAGTTCAAATTGCTGCGATTTAGAGCTCAAAATAGTGCGATTCGTGATGAAATCGCACTGCTTAGAGCCAATCAGATTGCAGGATTCGCTAGTGATTTCAAAATGGATATTGTAACGGAACCGGGTCCGGGTTCGTGTAGAGCGAAGACACAAGCACGAATTAATCGGTGCTTAAGAGTTTATTACAATTCACCAGGTCTACAACGCTGGACTCAGTTAACTGAACCTTAACTCTAACTGACTTACAAGTATAACAGAACTTATATTTATACTAGACTTAGGAGAATTCGAGAAAGAGATTACAAGATTTATTACGGAATCATTACGAAATGAATTACGTACATGTAAATCGTGTACGTGAATTCATTGCCTAACTTTTGTAATGCTCTTACGTAAATGAGTTCTATCACAGAACGAGTCAAGTTCGAGCCCGAGTCAAACACGAGTCACGAGTCAACCACGAGTCAATTTCGAGTCACAAAGAATTATCACATAAACTTATTGATTCCTTTATCAATGAATTATAAATCATAATTTCTCTATCCTACTATTATTTATCAGTGAAATGTTTATCATAAAGTAGCTAAAGCCGTAAAGTGCAGTCAAGTCTCAAACTAAACCTAAATAAAGTACTTTAGCGGATCAGGTTTTCACAGAAAATAAGCCTTACCAGTTTGAAGATTGATTTATTGAAGACACTGAAAAGAACTTCTCAGAAACAACTCAAACAAGTTGACATTAAATTGCTCATAACGTTCGTCTTTCGAACCAGCTGGTTCGCCATCTTGAATTCTCAACACAGGAAGCCCAAACACTACCCAAATTAACCCCCCTCCACCCCCCTCACCCCACAAACACCTGTTGTCTTATGTAGTGTCCAGTCCGACGCTGATTCTCAACCGCATTTCTTCAGAATGGATTCGGAAGGTATGAATTTTCTCTATTAAAAATCTATTTGCATCACAATGAAATTTGCCAAAATAGTTCTTATTTCATGTTTCAAAACAACTATCGACATCGTCCTTGTAAAATAAATAAACAGCGTGCTTCTGCATGAAAAAATAACTCCCCTGATAGTCGTTTAGAATCAGCGTCGGACTGGACACTACATAAGACAACAGGTGTTTGTGGGTGGGAGGGGGGGGGGGGGGGGGGGGGGGGGGGGGGTAGAGGGGTTAATTTGGGTAGTGTATGGGCTTCCTGTGTTGAGAATTCAAGATGGCGAACCAGCTGGTTCGAAAGACGAACGTTTTGAGCAATTTAATGTCAACTTGTTTGAGTTGTTTCCAAGAAGTTCTTTTCAGTGTCTTCAATAAATCAATCTTCAAACTGGTAAGGCTTATTTTCTGTGAAACCTGATCCGCTAAAGTACTTTATTTAGGTTTAGCTTGAGACTTGAAACTTTACGGCTTTAGCTACTTTATGATAAACATTTCACTGATAAATAATAGTAGGATAGAGAAATTATGATTTATAATTCATTGATAAAGGAATCAATAAATTTATGTGATAATTCTTTGTGACTCGAAATTGACTCGTGGTTGACTCGTGACTCGTGTTTGACTCGGGCTCGAACTTGACTCGTTCTGTGATAGAACTCTACGTAAATCAACAACGAAATACGAGCCTGAGAGTGTCGAGTCGTTGACAACTAGTTAACATGAATAACGTGACTCGCTACAATATAATAAAGTTTGAATTAGGCCAATCACAGGTCAGAAATTTACACCAGGAATTCTAAAAACTTTGAGCAGACAATAGTTCTTTGATTGCTCGAAAAAATCAATAAAGACAAGCTATGATTGGTCAAAAGATTTTGGCGCGACTGACTTCTGATTATGAAAGCCACACTGTGATTGGTTAAATCCGGGAAAGGAATGTTGTTCGGGTTTAAGCAGCCGTCAGTGGGCCAAGAGCGTTGCGTGACGGAACTAAAGACGGATGCGAGGGAGACTAAGGAGCTCAGTGGTAGCGCAACCATCTAGAACATCGGCAGGTCGTGGGGTCGTTTCCCATCTGGGGCTCAGATTTTTCTGTAGTGGTTGAGTGTGTTCTAACGTGGGGTTATCGCTTCTTTAGACAATAATAATAATAATAATAATAATAATAATAATAATAATAGTAATATTTAATAATTATAGTAATAATAGTAAAATAATTTAATAATAATAATGACAATAATAATAATAATAATATTTTAATAACAATAACAATAATAATAATAATGACGATAATAATAATAATAATAATATTTTAATAACAATAATAATAATAATGACAATAATGACAATAATAATAATAATAATAATAGTAATATTTAATAATTTTTAATAATAATAGTAATTCAGACATGATTTGTTTCTTCTACGTATTTATTTATTTTCCCGAGCTTTCGGGCTCTTGGCCCATCATCATCTTGGCCCATCACCATGCGAGGATTGTACAGCAGTGTATGTGGGCGAGACTAAAAGATCATTAGACACCAGACGCAAAGAACACAAGGCGAGCGTGAGGCTTGCAAAGATTGATGCCTCCGCTCTGGCCCAGCACGCAAATGCCCTCAACCACAACATAGCATGGGAAGATACAAGAGTTCTGGCGAGTGAAAACAACTGGGTGAAGAGAAGATGGACCGAGGCTTGGTTTATAGCTAGAAACTATCAGGCACTGTTTAACAGAGACTGTGGCAGAACCATGCCTAACACTTATTTCCCTCTTTTACACCGATAGTTATTATTATTTTTGTAATTTATTTGTTCTATCTTTCATTTATTCCACCATGTATTGTTATTTTGCTCGAGCGCATTCTATTGTGAGCGCGCGCGCTACGCCAACGTTTTTGTTTTGTCTATATTTGTTTTCCACGCCATGTGAAAATTCGTTATTTTTTCCTTTCGTCCCTGATGATGGGCCAAGAGCCCGAAAGCTCGGGAAAATAAATAAATACGTAGAAGAAACAAATCATGTCTGAATCAATGGTACCTACGTACAGAAACCTACTAAATAATAGTAATATTTAATAATTATAGTAATAATAGTAAAATAATTTAATAATAATAATGACAATAATAATAATAATAATATTTTAATAACAATAACAATAATAATAATAATGACAATAATAATAATAGTAATATTTAATAATTACAATAATAATAGTAAAATAATTTAATAATAATAATGACAATAATAATAATAATAATATTTTAATAACAATAACAATAATAATAATAATGACAATAATAATAATAGTAATATTTAATAATTACAATAATAATAGTAAAATAATTTAATAATAATAATGATAATAATGACGATAATAATAATAATAATAATAATATTTTAATAACAATAACAATAATAATAATATTTATAAGAAAGACAAACGCAAGGAAATTACGACGTTTCGACATCGTCCGATGTCATTATCAAGTGAGTTTAACAGCCTAATCATATTCATTTTGAAATCACTAGTAAATCCTGCAATCTGATTGGCTAAAAATGGTGCGATTAAATCATTAATTGCACTATTTTGGATCATTAATTGCACCAATTTTTTTATTTTTTTTATTTTCGCACAGAAACTCTAATTTTATTAAATTCAAACGATTCTTCATAAAAAGTAATTTGTAATTTAGAATGAAAGAGTTGTATTTTAGGCATCAAAATTATTCTTATTATTGCAACTTTATACCACCTAAATATAACGAGTGTATTTGAAAAGATTTCAAAATGAATATGATTAATAGGTAATTGAACTTCGTGTCGTGCAATTTTGGTCTGAAATCATACTCGTGATAACAAATTGCACTCCCGCTACGCGGTCGTGCAATTTTGTAATCACTCGTATGATTTCAGACCAAATTGCACTCCACTCAGTTCTATTACCATTACATACCACCCAATTGTTTCTCGATTTTGAAGAAATGTAAAACTAAACTTGACTGTCTCCTGTACGAGATGCTTTTTATAAAGCAAAAATCGCCCACATTGAATGTTCAGTCGGACTCTGTTCGGGCCAAACTATTTACTTAATTTATCATTATTTACTTTATTCACTCAACTGTAACAATTCAATCAACCATGAACTGCCTCATATTTTATTTGCTATTCAAATTAAACTCACTTGATAATGACATCGGACGATGTCGAAACGTCGTAATTTCCTTGCGTTTGTCTTTCTTATAAATATAGTTTCTAAGTCGAAACTCATCCAATAATAATAATAATGACAATAATAATGACAATAATAATAATAATAATAATGTACTTACGAACACATTGTGGTCGTAATATAAACATCATGTATATAACATGTGATGCATTATGGAAGTCTTCGGGGAATACCAGATGGATTGCGTCATTCAGCTCACAAACACTGGATAACAGGTGGAAGTTAAAACTCAGGCAAAACTCGTTCATGTCACATTTGATCATGCAGTCACCCAGGCCAGCGGTGAGATTGAATGTCTCAATCACATGGGTTTTCAGCATTTTGTCCTGGACAGAAGTAGTTCCTTCAACTGAGAACTGTGAGTCAACGAGCTGCCACTCGAGTTGGACCACCAACAACAAAGATAGCAAGGTTGTCGTCTTCGTTGATGTGAGAATGCTGACCATTTTTACGAGAAAACCCTGACAAAACTATGGAAAAAAAATCAGCTTAGTATTTCATCCAATCACAAGCTTACATGCACGTAATCAGCTGACATATCCTCCAGAACGATTAACACGCTATTAAACGTACTAACTTTTCTCATGATTGGTGCACAAATAACGCATCAATACTAGGCGACAACAGAATATACAGTTGAACTGCCGGTTGCGACCACTCTCGTAAGCGACCACCTCTCCTAAGCGACCAGTTTTTCAAAATACCAAAAGTTCAGTTCCAAATCAAATCACTATGGTTGGAACCTCTCGTAAGCGACCACCTCTCGTAAGCGACCACGAAATTTTGACATATTGGGTGGTCGCTTACGGGAGGTTCGACTGTATATGTAACTCGCCTTCAACTGGTCTCTTTTGCCAGTTTTGTTTGATTGTAATGTTTTGTGTGTTGTAAGTGTTATATTAGGACTAGTTGTAGAGCTAATAAATCAATGAATGAATAAATCAATGAATAAATCAATGAATCAATCAATGAATGAATCAATGAATCAATAAATAAATAAATAAATAAATGATTCAATCAATGAATGAATGAATGAATCAATAAATGAATCAATAAATGAATCAATAAAATTGAATCAATAAATAAATGAATAAATAAAAATAAATAAATCAATGAATCAATCAATCAATCAATGAATAAATCAATCAATGAATAAATCAATGAATGAATGAATGAATAAATAAATGAATAAATAAATGAATAAATAAATGAATACATGAATGAATAAATAAACGAATAAATGAATGAATAAATGAATGAATAAATGAATGAATAAATGAATAAATGAATAAATGAATAAATAAATGAATGAATAAATGAATGAATAAATAAATGAATAAATAAATGAATAAATAAATGAATGAATAAATGAATGAATAAATAAATAAACGAATAAATAAATTAATGAATGAATGAATGAATGAATGAATGAATCAATCAATCAATCAATCAATCAATCAATCAATCAATCAATCAATCAATCAATCAATCAATCAATCAATCAATCAATCAATCAATCAATCATCAATCAATCAATCAATCAATCAACCAATCAATCTATTAATCAATCAATCAATCAATCAATCAATCAATCAATCAATCAATCAATCAATCAATCAATCAATCAATCAATCAATCAATCAATCAATCAATCAATCAATCAATCAATCAATCAATCAATCAATCAATCAATCAACCAATCAATCAATCAATCAATCAATCAATCAATCAATCAATCAATCAATCAATCAATCAAATTCAAGTTTGGAGAGTCAAGTAAGTAAGAAAGAACAAATGAACTATCAGACTACAAAACCAGAACAATTGTGTTGACACACGAACAGCTTAGAGCAGATTTCGTATGACTGTGAAAAAACCACGGCGCACGACACGGCACGGTCAATGCACGGATTCATTCGAAATCCTAAATCATCACGGTCACGGCACGGCACGTTCGTGCCGTAAGTTTTTCATAGTCATTCGAAATCTGCTCTATGTTATCACATGCAGTAATTATATTTTGTGCTTTCACTGAAAATAAAATAAGACTGTAAAGGCGGCAAACAAACGATATTCGCATGCTCAATATTTTCTAACTTCCGGTGACATGCAAAATGGTGGACTTCAGCGAAGCTCTCGCCGATGCTCTAACAAAACTTAATCTAATTTCAGTCTAAAAGAAAAATAGTTTCAGAAAAAAACTATCAAAACAGTTTCATAAGGATTTCACGAAATACGTATAGATTTGTCGACCACTTTAGCATATCGGTTAATTTTCGTGAAGTTATGCAGGTGTAAGTTGATAACATGTTCAAATTATGTCATAAAACGGGTACGTGAATAAAGCAAAATCTACACGAACAACTTTTCCTTGACAAGGAAGACTTGCTCGTGTAGATGACAAAAAATTGTCAATTTTTCCTTGTCAAGGAAAACTTGTTCGTGTAGATGACAAAAACATCGCCAATTTTTCCTTGTCAAGGAAAACTTGCTCGTGTTGATGACAAAAAATTGTCAATTTTTCCTTGTCAAGGAAAACTTGCTCGTGTAGATGACAAAAACATCGACAATTTTTCCTTGTCAAGGAAAACTTGTTCGTGTAGATGCGGCTTAACGGCAGAAAAATGTCGATAGGAATAGTTCTCGGTGTAGCAAGCATGAAGTATTTCCTACCCTTTTGTAAAAATTCTGGTACAAATAAAGCTTCTTGTATCTTGTACCCGGTTCGAATTGTAGAATCTGTCGATGGGAAATAGAGAAGACGGCTTTCACTGTTTGCTAAGGTGATCTTGCAGCAGGAATTCTTTGTTAATTAAGGTTGTAAGACATGGCCTTGTTGCTGTTAGATATGTTTTTGATCCCTGCTACGTTTTGTCAAAAACATCCTCAGTATTGACAATTTTAGATGCTTTGTCAGTTAATTAGTAATTCGGCTTACTTTGTAAGACAAACCACAGGCAAACCACAGTGATAAAGTGACATTTGCACTAAAAAATACCGAATAAAACGTGTTTTAATACATTTTAGCCCGAGTAAATGCACCATTGTTCCCCACCCGGCTCCCTCACTAAGTCGGAATAGGTCAACCGGAGGACGTATATTATTACAAGGTAGGCAACTTTCAGGATTCCTGTGGTGAATCTCAAAACAAATCTGCTAAAATATATATCAAATCTTGTGAAAACTCATCCCTAAATCCGTCCAGTTACTAAAATACCTTCAATCTATCATGTCCGCAGCTCAATTGTTTGGTTGTATTTTGAAGAAAATGCTGGTTTTGGGTCCAAGGACGCAAAAAAACAGCTTTCGTACTATGTGCCGACAGTTAGGCTTCGACCAGCGCAGTCCTGGGGACGAAAATGTGGAGCAAAAATAACCCGCTTACCCCTTCCCTTGTATTCCTTTACTCGCCTGATCAAATGGACAAACGCAACCCTAATGACATAGGCAACATTCGACTTCCGCTTTCGTAACATTTAAATATTCATCGCGTGTGAATTCTTTGACGCATGCAAGTTTTGTAAGACGGAATAATACAATACACTGTACAATAATTACAAGAAAGCTTGGGTTTCGTTCGTTATAGGTCTTATAGTCAACTGAAATTATGAAGAAAGTACAAGGTGTTTTGTAATTTGTATAATTCAATGCAAATATTTCGTTTGCCTTCCCACTGATTATTCGAAATGAATAATGCTTATTTGCGGACTTATTTGACATTAGAATAACAGTGATATAAATAGCAAACTCTGCAACATGTGCACTGTCATTCATCTATACTGTTGTAGTTTAATTTTTGCTTGTAATTATTGTACAATGTATTGTATTATTCCGTCTTACAAAACTTGCATGCGTCAAAGAATTCACACGCGATTGTTTGCCTATGTAGGGTTGCGTTTGTCCATTTGATCAGGCGAGTAAAGGAATACAAGGGAAGGGGTACGCGGGTTATTTTTGCTCCACATTTTCGTCCCCAGGACTGCGCTGGTCGAAGCCTAACTGTCGGCACATAGTACGAAAGCTGTTTTTTTGCGTCCTTGGACCCAAAACCAGCATTTTCTTCAAAATACAACCAAACAATTGAGCTGCGGACATGATAGATTGAAGGTATTTTAGTAACTGGACGGATTTAGGGATGAGTTTTCACAAGATTTGATATATATTTTAGCAGATTTGTTTTGAGATTCACCACAGGAATCCTGAAAGTTGCCTACCTTGTAATAATATACGTCCTCCGGTTGACCTATTCCGACTTAGTGAGGGAGGGTGGGGAACAATGGTGCATTTACTCGGGCTAAAATGTATTAAAACACGTTTTATTCGGTATTTTTTAGTGCAAATGTCACTTTATCACTGTGGTTTGCCTGTGGACAAACGAGTAAAGGAGTACCCTTAAGCCGCATCAACACGAACAAGTTTTCCTTGACAAGGTAAAATTGGCGATGTTTTGGTCGTCTACACGAGCAAGTCTTCCTTGTCAAGGAAATCTTGTCAAGGAAAATTTGCTCGTGTAGATTCGGCTTTAATTAGTGAACTTGTTAGTGGCTCGGAATAGCTGATATTGAAGTCACACTCCAATGACTCTAGATCTGAACAAAGGTTTAAGTTTTTGTACTGACCGATAGCCTCGACTTGAAACCGTTGTTCAGACCTTAAACACGAGGGCGCACTATAAAAGGGGAGCTACCCAGGGTAAGTTCGTTGGATCTGTCAATCAAATCAACCGAGACGTCACAGAGAGAGGATCTCAAGAACTACAAGCTTTATAAATCAACACTAATGAACAAGAAACTGTGGAAATAAATACTACAACGCACATGGATAATTTTTGTTGTACAATTCACTATTAATTTTCACTATGGTAAAATAAATTATGGTACAGTGAACTGGAACTGTAAGCCATTTTGAAGTCGCACGGCTCTAGTATTCTGCTTTTCGTCTCTTTCTTTCGTAGGTTATCTTAAAATTTACCCGCCAAGACATGGAAATGCCACTTGCGAATTAAATATACTCAAAGCATAGGTTTCGAAACCTTACCGGCCTTTACCATAAAAGTACAGAGATGTACAAATGCTCAACACATTTACCTCGTAACAAGACGCCTTCGCGGCGAACGACGTCGTTCGTCTTGTTATGGTACGAACGTAACTTGTGTAATGGAAAACAATGCTCTTGTCGCTTTATTTAGAAATGACCGAACATAGTTTTATGCTTGGAAATGCTTATTACAGGCAAAGAGGATTTCGCTTCATTAATTTGTAGGCCTGGATAAGAAGTTTGGATGTTAATTGTTGTGGTACAAGGCGCGCGAAATTCAAAACATTCTTCGGTACGCGTGGCGCGACTGAAAATCGTATAGATAACTACCGAATACGAAAAATATTGATAAGTCCATCTATTATAACTGTTTTAGACGTAAATTTACAATTTCTTCATTGACTTTGCTGTTGAAATGTGACTTTATTAAGAAAATTATTTTACCCCGTTGTTCAGCCATGTTCAACCATTGTCCGCCATATTCAAACTCATTATCATTCAAAAAATTGAGGGCGGAGCGATGCCCTTTTATAGTGCGCCCTCGTGTTTAAGGAAAAATAATTTAATTTCGATTTTTGTTGACTCTTAATAAAATAAAAAACTTTTAAAATGAATTGAGTGTTTCAGGGCTGAAACATACAGTTCGTTTTATATCACTTCAGTTTCACGAGCCGGTTCCGAGGCTTGTTCGGAAGTCCCGAAGTTCGCCTTGAACTTCGTTGGAAATTCGTTGGAATTGAAGTTCAAACTCAATTTGCTTCAATAATCCAATTCAAAACTTCTTTAGGGAGAGAACTACCTTGTTTTGTAATACAATTCACTTTGCCAATTTAGTTTGTACTTCAAGTGCGACGAATGTCCGCATCAGTTACGCGGGAGGCAAATTAGAAGGCGAACTTCGGAACCCGCTCGTAAAAGCCGATGCCTGAAACACACTAAACAACCATCTTTAGAATATAGAAACCCGGCCAACATGACCAACCTATGTACGATAGAATAGATCTAATAAGAGCTATTTAGTCAATCAATTTTAACGTTTCTTAATGAGGGTTTATCATGTAATTTCAAAACTCATAGGACAAAAAATGATTATTATAGCTGGAAAGAGCTCGTTGAAAATAGTAAAATTGTGAAGTTTGGAAAAGATCGCTTCACAAATTGCGAAGATACGAATGTTCAAATATCGAAATTTTATATGAAAACTTTTGGAAATTTACGCTGGTAGGCAACTCTTGCCTCCAACAAAGGTTTTCATACAAAATTGCGATTTTTGAAAATTCATATCTTCGCAATTTGTGAAGCGATCTTTTCCAAACTTCACATTTCTACTAATTTCAACGAGCTCTTTCCAGCTATGATAATCATTTTTTGTCCTATGTCTCCTATGAGTTTTTAAATTACGTGATAAACCCTCATTGTTTGTCCGGTTAGAGATCTTACTGTAAAGACACTTTGATCGTAAAGGATTTTTAATTACCAAGATTTCGAGACAATGCTCCATCGTCAGAGTACAATATAAATCGCCAACGGCTGAAATTAGTTTCAAAAGAAACATATAAAATGAACTACGCGCGCGCTTACAATGATATAATATGCGCGAGAAATAAGGATGAATAACAATCCTTTATGGTCGAAGAAAGTAATTGTTAAGAAGCTGTTTGGCATAGTTGAATTGTCTGAGAAAGAGAGACAGTTCAGTTAAGATGTAATACTAAGATGTAGTAGTAGTAGTAGTAGTAGTAGTAGTAGTAGTAGTAGTAGTAGTAGTAGTAGTAGTAGTAGTAGTAGTAGTAGTAGTAGTAGTAGTAGTAGTAGTAGTAGTAGTAGTAGTAGTAGTAGTAGTATGAGTAGTAGTAGTAGTAGTAGTAGTAGTAGTATGAGTAGTATGAGTAGTAGTAGTAGTAATAGTAGTAGTAGTTGATTTAATCACGTGTCATAGTGTGAGCGCGAAACTCTTTTGAACGTGAACGTCAGTGCTAATTTACAAGAATCAATGTATATAAAAAGTACTAAATATGCGAAGGAAAAAGACACAAAATGTAAATAGTAATGATTATGTACAATGCTATCGAAGAAAAATATATAGGTATGCTAGTAAGAAAAAAGCCAAGTATAGAAAAAAAGGCTAGTAATGTTTCATGTTATCAATGAATCCACGCGATAGATTACATATGTTCCTAGGATTCAAGGAAACTCAACAAAATGACTACTGGTATGGTGCATTTTCAGTCTGTCTATTCTTTGTTCTACGTAACTAAATATTTAGGCCCCGTGTACATGAGAGAGAGACACCCTAGCAGAAACCAGACAAATATCAAAAGTAGGGACAATTCTATTCTTTTATCATCCACAGGGAATATGCGAGTTACAATAGAGTTAACCCTAGAGCTAGGGTTATCTCTCTCTCTCTCTCATGCCACATTGTTTTAAAAATCTATTCAATATATGCTGAATAGTTGGTAGGTTCAGTATCTTGTGATTTCAACTTTGCGTTTATGAGTTATAGAGGTTTGAAATCTCAATATGCAAATTTGATGACGTCTACTAAGGAATCATTTATTATACAAAAACGCCCTTGTGCTGATTATTGACATTTGAAAACTTACAGAATATTTTCACAGTCTTTATAAATAATTTTATAGCGTTTTTGCCCATTTCAAAAAATAAGTTCTTCTTGAAAAAATCTAAATAAGTTATGGCAAATTCCTTAGTAGACGTTATCAAATTTTCATATTGAGATTTCAAACCTCTACAACTCATAAACGCAAGGTTCAAATCACAAAATACTGAACCCACCAACTATTCAGCATATATTGAATAGATTTTTAAAACAATCTCATAGGGGTTAGTTGCACTTTAAGTTTATTCTTAGTTGTATCATAGTGTTGTATATTATATCTATCATATACCACAATTTTGAATGATGGAAATTACTATCATAATTAGTAGTATTACTATAATTACGTGATAAACCCTCATTGTTTGTCCGGTTAGAGATCTTACTGTAAAGACACTTTGATCGTACAGGATTTTTAATTACCAAGATTTCGAGACAATGCTCCATCGTCAGAGTACAATATAAATCGCCAACGGCTGAAATACGTTTCAAAACAAACATATAAAATGAACTACGCGCGCGCTTACAATGATATAATATGCGCGAGAATTAAGGATGAATAACAATCCTTTATGGTCGAAGAAAGTAATTGTTAAGAAGCTGTTTGGCATAGTTGAATTGTCTGAGAAAGAGAGACAGTTAAGATGTAGTAGTAGTAGTAGTAGTAGTAGTAGTAGTAGTAGTAGTAGTAGTAGTAGTAGTAGTAGTAGTATGAGTAGTAGTAGTAGTAGTAGTAGTAGTAGTAGTAGTAGTAGTATGAGTAGTATGAGTAGTAGTAGTAGTAGTAATAGTAGTAGTAGTTACAGTAGTAGTAGTAGTAGTAGTAGTTGATTTAATCACGTGTCATAGTGTGAGCGCGAAACTCTTTTGAACGTGAACGTCAGTGCTAATTTACAAGAATCAATGTATATAAAAAGTACTAAATATGCGAAGGAAAAAGACACAAAATGTAAATAGTAATGATTATGTACAATGCTATCGAAGAAAAATATATAGGTATGCTAGTAAGAAAAAAAGCCAAGTATAGAAAAAAGGCTAGTAATATTTCATGTTATCAATGAATCCACGCGATAGATTACATATGTTCCTAGGATTCAAGGAAACTCAACAAAATGACTACTGGTATGGTGCATTTTCAGTCTGTCTATTCTTTGTTCTACGTAACTAAATATTTAGGCCCCGTGTACATGAGAGAGAGACACCCCTAGCAGAAACCAGACAAATATCAAAAGTAGGGACAATTCTATTCTTTTATCATCCACAGGGAATATGCGAGTTACAATAGAGTTAACCCTAGAGCTAGGGTTATCTCTCTCTCTCTCTCATGCCACATTGTTTTAAAAATCTATTCAATATATGCTGAATAGTTGGTAGGTTCAGTATCTTGTGATTTCAACTTTGCGTTTATGAGTTATAGAGGTTTGAAATCTCAATATGCAAATTTGATGACGTCTACTAAGGAATCATTTATTATACAAAAACGCCCTTGTGCTGATTATTGACATTTGAAAACTTACAGAATATTTTCACAGTCTTTATAAATAATTTTATAGCGTTTTTGCCCATTTCAAAAAATAAGTTCTTCTTGAAAAAATCTAAATAAGTTATGGCAAATTCCTTAGTAGACGTTATCAAATTTTCATATTGAGATTTCAAACCTCTACAACTCATAAACGCAAGGTTCAAATCACAAAATACTGAACCCACCAACTATTCAGCATATATTGAATAGATTTTTAAAACAATCTCATAGGGGTTAGTTGCACTTTAAGTTTATTCTTAGTTGTATCATAGTGTTGTATATTATATCTATCATATACCACAATTTTGAATGATGGAAATTACTATCATAATTAGTAGTATTACTATAATTACGTGATAAACCCTCATTGTTTGTCCGGTTAGAGATCTTACTGTAAAGACACTTTGATCGTACAGGATTTTTAATTACCAAGATTTCGAGACAATGCTCCATCGTCAGAGTACAATATAAATCGCCAACGGCTGAAATACGTTTCAAAACAAACATATAAAATGAACTACGCGCGCGCTTACAATGATATAATATGCGCGAGAATTAAGGATGAATAACAATCCTTTATGGTCGAAGAAAGTAATTGTTAAGAAGCTGTTTGGCATAGTTGAATTGTCTGAGAAAGAGAGACAGTTAAGATGTAGTAGTAGTAGTAGTAGTAGTAGTAGTAGTAGTAGTAGTAGTAGTAGTAGTAGTAGTATGAGTAGTAGTAGTAGTAGTAGTAGTAGTAGTAGTATGAGTAGTATGAGTAGTAGTAGTAGTAATAGTAGTAGTAGTTACAGTAGTAGTAGTAGTAGTAGTAGTTGATTTAATCACGTGTCATAGTGTGAGCGCGAAACTCTTTTGAACGTGAACGTCAGTGCTAATTTACAAGAATCAATGTATATAAAAAGTACTAAATATGCGAAGGAAAAAGACACAAAATGTAAATAGTAATGATTATGTACAATGCTATCGAGAGAAAAATATATAGGTATGCTAGTAAGAAAAAAAGCCAAGTATAGAAAAAAGGCTAGTAATGTTTCATGTTATCAATGAATCCACGCGATAGATTACATATGTTCCTAGGATTCAAGGAAACTCAACAAAATGACTACTGGTATGGTGCATTTTCAGTCTGTCTATTCTTTGTTCTACGTAACTAAATATTTAGGCCCCGTGTACATGAGAGAGAGACACCCTAGCAGAAACCAGACAAATATCAAAAGTAGGGACAATTCTATTCTTTTATCATCCACAGGGAATATGCGAGTTACAATAGAGTTAACCCTAGAGCTAGGGTTATCTCTCTCTCTCTCTCATGCCACATTGTTTTAAAAATCTATTCAATATATGCTGAATAGTTGGTAGGTTCAGTATCTTGTGATTTCAACTTTGCGTTTATGAGTTATAGAGGTTTGAAATCTCAATATGCAAATTTGATGACGTCTACTAAGGAATCATT
Source organism: Actinostola sp. cb2023 (assembly GCA_033675265.1). Lineage (NCBI taxonomy): Eukaryota > Metazoa > Cnidaria > Anthozoa > Actiniaria > Actinostolidae > Actinostola > Actinostola sp. cb2023. The sequence goes on along the minus strand of JAUJYZ010001012.1, from coordinate 18,307 downwards.
TATTATACAAAAACGCCCTTGTGCTGATTATTGACATTTGAAAACTTACAGAATATTTTCACAGTCTTTATAAATAATTTTATAGCGTTTTTGCCCATTTCAAAAAATAAGTTCTTCTTGAAAAAATCTAAATAAGTTATGGCAAATTCCTTAGTAGACGTTATCAAATTTTCATATTGAGATTTCAAACCTCTACAACTCATAAACGCAAGGTTCAAATCACAAAATACTGAACCCACCAACTATTCAGCATATATTGAATAGATTTTTAAAACAATCTCATAGGGGTTAGTTGCACTTTAAGTTTATTCTTAGTTGTATCATAGTGTTGTATATTATATCTATCATATACCACAATTTTGAATGATGGAAATTACTATCATAATTAGTAGTATTACTATTATAATTACGTGATAAACCCTCATTGTTTGTCCGGTTAGAGATCTTACTGTAAAGACACTTTGATCGTACAGGATTTTTAATTACCAAGATTTCGAGACAATGCTCCATCGTCAGAGTACAATATAAATCGCCAACGGCTGAAATACGTTTCAAAACAAACATATAAAATGAACTACGCGCGCGCTTACAATGATATAATATGCGCGAGAATTAAGGATGAATAACAATCCTTTATGGTCGAAGAAAGTAATTGTTAAGAAGCTGTTTGGCATAGTTGAATTGTCTGAGAAAGAGAGACAGTTAAGATGTAATACTAAGATGTAGTAGTAGTAGTAGTAGTAGTAGTAGTAGTAGTAGTAGTAGTAGTAGTAGTAGTAGTAGTAGTAGTAGTAGTAGTAGTAGTAGTAGTAGTAGTAGTAGTAGTAGTAGTAGTAGTAGTAGTAGTAGTAGTAGTATGAGTAGTATGAGTAGTAGTAGTAGTAATAGTAGTAGTAGTTACAGTAGTAGTAGTAGTAGTAGTAGTTGATTTAATCACGTGTCATAGTGTGAGCGCGAAACTCTTTTGAACGTGAACGTCAGTGCTAATTTACAAGAATCAATGTATATAAAAAGTACTAAATATGCGAAGGAAAAAGACACAAAATGTAAATAGTAATGATTATGTACAATGCTATCGAAGAAAAATATATAGGTATGCTAGTAAGAAAAAAAGCCAAGTATAGAAAAAAGGCTAGTAATGTTTCATGTTATCAATGAATCCACGCGATAGATTACATATGTTCCTAGGATTCAAGGAAACTCAACAAAATGACTACTGGTATGGTGCATTTTCAGTCTGTCTATTCTTTGTTCTACGTAACTAAATATTTAGGCCCCGTGTACATGAGAGAGAGACACCCTAGCAGAAACCAGACAAATATCAAAAGTAGGGACAATTCTATTCTTTTATCATCCACAGGGAATATGCGAGTTACAATAGAGTTAACCCTAGAGCTAGGGTTATCTCTCTCTCTCTCTCATGCCACATTGTTTTAAAAATCTATTCAATATATGCTGAATAGTTGGTAGGTTCAGTATCTTGTGATTTCAACTTTGCGTTTATGAGTTATAGAGGTTTGAAATCTCAATATGCAAATTTGATGACGTCTACTAAGGAATCATTTATTATACAAAAACGCCCTTGTGCTGATTATTGACATTTGAAAACTTACAGAATATTTTCACAGTCTTTATAAATAATTTTATAGCGTTTTTGCCCATTTCAAAAAATAAGTTCTTCTTGAAAAAATCTAAATAAGTTATGGCAAATTCCTTAGTAGACGTCATCAAATTTTCATATTGAGATTTCAAACCTCTACAACTCATAAACGCAAGGTTCAAATCACAAAATACTGAACCCACCAACTATTCAGCATATATTGAATAGATTTTTAAAACAATCTCATAGGGGTTAGTTGCACTTTAAGTTTATTCTTAGTTGTATCATAGTGTTGTATATTATATCTATCATATACCACAATTTTGAATGATGGAAATTACTATCATAATTAGTAGTATTACTATAATTACTTAACAAACCCTCATTGTTTGTCCGGTTAGAGATCTTACTGTAAAGACACTTTGATCGTAAAAGATTTTTAATTACCAAGATTTCGAGACAATGCTCCATCGTCAGAGTACAATATAAATCGCCAACGGCTGAAATACGTTTCAAAACAAACATATAAAATGAACTACGCGCGCGCTTACAATGATATAATATGCGCGAGAATTAAGGATGAATAACAATCCTTTATGGTCGAAGAAAGTAATTGTTAAGAAGCTGTTTGGCATAGTTGAATTGTCTGAGAAAGAGAGACAGTTAAGATGTAGTAGTAGTAGTAGTAGTAGTAGTAGTAGTAGTAGTAGTAGTAGTAGTAGTAGTAGTAGTAGTAGTATGAGTAGTAGTAGTAGTAGTAGTAGTAGTAGTAGTAGTATGAGTAGTATGAGTAGTAGTAGTAGTAATAGTAGTAGTAGTTACAGTAGTAGTAGTAGTAGTAGTAGTTGATTTAATCACGTGTCATAGTGTGAGCGCGAAACTCTTTTGAACGTGAACGTCAGTGCTAATTTACAAGAATCAATGTATATAAAAAGTACTAAATATGCGAAGGAAAAAGACACAAAATGTAAATAGTAATGATTATGTACAATGCTATCGAAGAAAAATATATAGGTATGCTAGTAAGAAAAAAAGCCAAGTATAGAAAAAAGGCTAGTAATGTTTCATGTTATCAATGAATCCACGCGATAGATTACATATGTTCCTAGGATTCAAGGAAACTCAACAAAATGACTACTGGTATGGTGCATTTTCAGTCTGTCTATTCTTTGTTCTACGTAACTAAATATTTAGGCCCCGTGTACATGAGAGAGAGACACCCTAGCAGAAACCAGACAAATATCAAAAGTAGGGACAATTCTATTCTTTTATCATCCACAGGGAATATGCGAGTTACAATAGAGTTAACCCTAGAGCTAGGGTTATCTCTCTCTCTCTCTCATGCCACATTGTTTTAAAAATCTATTCAATATATGCTGAATAGTTGGTAGGTTCAGTATCTTGTGATTTCAACTTTGCGTTTATGAGTTATAGAGGTTTGAAATCTCAATATGCAAATTTGATGACGTCTACTAAGGAATCATTTATTATACAAAAACGCCCTTGTGCTGATTATTGACATTTGAAAACTTACAGAATATTTTCACAGTCTTTATAAATAATTTTATAGCGTTTTTGCCCATTTCAAAAAATAAGTTCTTCTTGAAAAAATCTAAATAAGTTATGGCAAATTCCTTAGTAGACGTCATCAAATTTTCATATTGAGATTTCAAACCTCTACAACTCATAAACGCAAGGTTCAAATCACAAAATACTGAACCCACCAACTATTCAGCATATATTGAATAGATTTTTAAAACAATCTCATAGGGGTTAGTTGCACTTTAAGTTTATTCTTAGTTGTATCATAGTGTTGTATATTATATCTATCATATACCACAATTTTGAATGATGGAAATTACTATCATAATTAGTAGTATTACTATAATTACTTAACAAACCCTCATTGTTTGTCCGGTTAGAGATCTTACTGTAAAGACACTTTGATCGTAAAAGATTTTTAATTACCAAGATTTCGAGACAATGCTCCATCGTCAGAGTACAATATAAATCGCCAACGGCTGAAATACGTTTCAAAACAAAACATATAAAATGAACTACGCGCGCGCTTACAATGATATAATATGCGCGAGAATTAAGGATGAATAACAATCCTTTATGGTCGAAGAAAGTAATTGTTAAGAAGCTGTTTGGCATAGTTGAATTGTCTGAGAAAGAGAGACAGTTAAGATGTAATACTAAGATGTAGTAGTAGTAGTAGTAGTAGTAGTAGTAGTAGTAGTAGTAGTAGTAGTAGTAGTAGTAGTAGTAGTAGTAGTAGTAGTAGTAGTAGTAGTATGAGTAGTAGTAGTAGTAGTAGTAGTAGTAGTAGTAGTATGAGTAGTATGAGTAGTAGTAGTAGTAATAGTAGTAGTAGTTACAGTAGTAGTAGTAGTAGTAGTAGTTGATTTAATCACGTGTCATAGTGTGAGCGCGAAACTCTTTTGAACGTGAACGTCAGTGCTAATTTACAAGAATCAATGTATATAAAAAGTACTAAATATGCGAAGGAAAAAGACACAAAATGTAAATAGTAATGATTATGTACAATGCTATCGAAGAAAAATATATAGGTATGCTAGTAAGAAAAAAAGCCAAGTATAGAAAAAAGGCTAGTAATGTTTCATGTTATCAATGAATCCACGCGATAGATTACATATGTTCCTAGGATTCAAGGAAACTCAACAAAATGACTACTGGTATGGTGCATTTTCAGTCTGTCTATTCTTTGTTCTACGTAACTAATATTTAGGCCCCGTGTACATGAGAGAGAGACACCCTAGCAGAAACCAGACAAATATCAAAAGTAGGGACAATTCTATTCTTTTATCATCCACAGGGAATATGCGAGTTACAATAGAGTTAACCCTAGAGCTAGGGTTATCTCTCTCTCTCTCTCATGCCACATTGTTTTAAAAATCTATTCAATATATGCTGAATAGTTGGTAGGTTCAGTATCTTGTGATTTCAACTTTGCGTTTATGAGTTATAGAGGTTTGAAATCTCAATATGCAAATTTGATGACGTCTACTAAGGAATCATTTATTATACAAAAACGCCCTTGTGCTGATTATTGACATTTGAAAACTTACAGAATATTTTCACAGTCTTTATAAATAATTTTATAGCGTTTTTGCCCATTTCAAAAAATAAGTTCTTCTTGAAAAAATCTAAATAAGTTATGGCAAATTCCTTAGTAGACGTTATCAAATTTTCATATTGAGATTTCAAACCTCTACAACTCATAAACGCAAGGTTCAAATCACAAAATACTGAACCCACCAACTATTCAGCATATATTGAATAGATTTTTAAAACAATCTCATAGGGGTTAGTTGCACTTTAAGTTTATTCTTAGTTGTATCATAGTGTTGTATATTATATCTATCATATACCACAATTTTGAATGATGGAAATTACTATCATAATTAGTAGTATTACTATTATAATTACGTGATAAACCCTCATTGTTTGTCCGGTTAGAGATCTTACTGTAAAGACACTTTGATCGTACAGGATTTTTAATTACCAAGATTTCGAGACAATGCTCCATCGTCAGAGTACAATATAAATCGCCAACGGCTGAAATACGTTTCAAAACAAACATATAAAATGAACTACGCGCGCGCTTACAATGATATAATATGCGCGAGAATTAAGGATGAATAACAATCCTTTATGGTCGAAGAAAGTAATTGTTAAGAAGCTGTTTGGCATAGTTGAATTGTCTGAGAAAGAGAGACAGTTAAGATGTAATACTAAGATGTAGTAGTAGTAGTAGTAGTAGTAGTAGTAGTAGTAGTAGTAGTAGTAGTAGTAGTAGTAGTAGTAGTAGTAGTAGTAGTAGTAGTAGTAGTAGTAGTAGTAGTATGAGTAGTAGTAGTAGTAGTAGTAGTAGTAGTAGTATGAGTAGTATGAGTAGTAGTAGTAGTAATAGTAGTAGTAGTTACAGTAGTAGTAGTAGTAGTAGTAGTTGATTTAATCACGTGTCATAGTGTGAGCGCGAAACTCTTTTGAACGTGAACGTCAGTGCTAATTTACAAGAATCAATGTATATAAAAAGTACTAAATATGCGAAGGAAAAAGACACAAAATGTAAATAGTAATGATTATGTACAATGCTATCGAAGAAAAATATATAGGTATGCTAGTAAGAAAAAAAGCCAAGTATAGAAAAAAGGCTAGTAATGTTTCATGTTATCAATGAATCCACGCGATAGATTACATATGTTCCTAGGATTCAAGGAAACTCAACAAAATGACTACTGGTATGGTGCATTTTCAGTCTGTCTATTCTTTGTTCTACGTAACTAAATATTTAGGCCCCGTGTACATGAGAGAGAGACACCCTAGCAGAAACCAGACAAATATCAAAAGTAGGGACAATTCTATTCTTTTATCATCCACAGGGAATATGCGAGTTACAATAGAGTTAACCCTAGAGCTAGGGTTATCTCTCTCTCTCTCTCATGCCACATTGTTTTAAAAATCTATTCAATATATGCTGAATAGTTGGTAGGTTCAGTATCTTGTGATTTCAACTTTGCGTTTATGAGTTATAGAGGTTTGAAATCTCAATATGCAAATTTGATGACGTCTACTAAGGAATCATTTATTATACAAAAACGCCCTTGTGCTGATTATTGACATTTGAAAACTTACAGAATATTTTCACAGTCTTTATAAATAATTTTATAGCGTTTTTGCCCATTTCAAAAAATAAGTTCTTCTTGAAAAAATCTAAATAAGTTATGGCAAATTCCTTAGTAGACGTCATCAAATTTTCATATTGAGATTTCAAACCTCTACAACTCATAAACGCAAGGTTCAAATCACAAAATACTGAACCCACCAACTATTCAGCATATATTGAATAGATTTTTAAAACAATCTCATAGGGGTTAGTTGCACTTTAAGTTTATTCTTAGTTGTATCATAGTGTTGTATATTATATCTATCATATACCACAATTTTGAATGATGGAAATTACTATCATAATTAGTAGTATTACTATAATTACTTAACAAACCCTCATTGTTTGTCCGGTTAGAGATCTTACTGTAAAGACACTTTGATCGTAAAAGATTTTTAATTACCAAGATTTCGAGACAATGCTCCATCGTCAGAGTACAATATAAATCGCCAACGGCTGAAATACGTTTCAAAACAAACATATAAAATGAACTACGCGCGCGCTTACAATGATATAATATGCGCGAGAATTAAGGATGAATAACAATCCTTTATGGTCGAAGAAAGTAATTGTTAAGAAGCTGTTTGGCATAGTTGAATTGTCTGAGAAAGAGAGACAGTTAAGATGTAATACTAAGATGTAGTAGTAGTAGTAGTAGTAGTAGTAGTAGTAGTAGTAGTAGTAGTAGTAGTAGTAGGAGTAGTAGTAGTAGTAGTAGTAGTAGTAGTATGTAGTAGTAGTAGTAGTAGTAGTAGTAGTAGTATGAGTAGTATGAGTAGTAGTAGTAGTAATAGTAGTAGTAGTTACAGTAGTAGTAGTAGTAGTAGTAGTTGATTTAATCACGTGTCATAGTGTGAGCGCGAAACTCTTTTGAACGTGAACGTCAGTGCTAATTTACAAGAATCAATGTATATAAAAAGTACTAAATATGCGAAGGAAAAAGACACAAAATGTAAATAGTAATGATTATGTACAATGCTATCGAAGAAAAATATATAGGTATGCTAGTAAGAAAAAAAGCCAAGTATAGAAAAAAGGCTAGTAATGTTTCATGTTATCAATGAATCCACGCGATAGATTACATATGTTCCTAGGATTCAAGGAAACTCAACAAAATGACTACTGGTATGGTGCATTTTCAGTCTGTCTATTCTTTGTTCTACGTAACTAAATATTTAGGCCCCGTGTACATGAGAGAGAGACACCCTAGCAGAAACCAGACAAATATCAAAAGTAGGGACAATTCTATTCTTTTATCATCCACAGGGAATATGCGAGTTACAATAGAGTTAACCCTAGAGCTAGGGTTATCTCTCTCTCTCTCTCATGCCACATTGTTTTAAAAATCTATTCAATATATGCTGAATAGTTGGTAGGTTCAGTATCTTGTGATTTCAACTTTGCGTTTATGAGTTATAGAGGTTTGAAATCTCAATATGCAAATTTGATGACGTCTACTAAGGAATCATTTATTATACAAAAACGCCCTTGTGCTGATTATTGACATTTGAAAACTTACAGAATATTTTCACAGTCTTTATAAATAATTTTATAGCGTTTTTGCCCATTTCAAAAAATAAGTTCTTCTTGAAAAAATCTAAATAAGTTATGGCAAATTCCTTAGTAGACGTTATCAAATTTTCATATTGAGATTTCAAACCTCTACAACTCATAAACGCAAGGTTCAAATCACAAAATACTGAACCCACCAACTATTCAGCATATATTGAATAGATTTTTAAAACAATCTCATAGGGGTTAGTTGCACTTTAAGTTTATTCTTAGTTGTATCATAGTGTTGTATATTATATCTATCATATACCACAATTTTGAATGATGGAAATTACTATCATAATTAGTAGTATTACTATTATAATTACGTGATAAACCCTCATTGTTTGTCCGGTTAGAGATCTTACTGTAAAGACACTTTGATCGTACAGGATTTTTAATTACCAAGATTTCGAGACAATGCTCCATCGTCAGAGTACAATATAAATCGCCAACGGCTGAAATACGTTTCAAAACAAACATATAAAATGAACTACGCGCGCGCTTACAATGATATAATATGCGCGAGAATTAAGGATGAATAACAATCCTTTATGGTCGAAGAAAGTAATTGTTAAGAAGCTGTTTGGCATAGTTGAATTGTCTGAGAAAGAGAGACAGTTAAGATGTAATACTAAGATGTAGTAGTAGTAGTAGTAGTAGTAGTAGTAGTAGTAGTAGTAGTAGTAGTAGTAGTAGTAGTAGTAGTAGTAGTAGTAGTAGTAGTAGTAGTAGTAGTAGTAGTAGTATGAGTAGTAGTAGTAGTAGTAGTAGTAGTAGTAGTAGTAGTAGTAGTAGTAGTAGTAGTAGTAGTAATAGTAGTAGTAGTAGTACAGTAGTAGTAGTAGTAGTAGTAGTTGATTTAATCACGTGTCATAGTGTGAGCGCGAAACTCTTTTGAACGTGAACGTCAGTGCTAATTTACAAGAATCAATGTATATAAAAAGTACTAAATATGCGAAGGAAAAAGACACAAAATGTAAATAGTAATGATTATGTACAATGCTATCGAAGAAAAATATATAGGTATGCTAGTAAGAAAAAAAGCCAAGTATAGAAAAAAGGCTAGTAATGTTTCATGTTATCAATGAATCCACGCGATAGATTACATATGTTCCTAGGATTCAAGGAAACTCAACAAAATGACTACTGGTATGGTGCATTTTCAGTCTGTCTATTCTTTGTTCTACGTAACTAAATATTTAGGCCCCGTGCGGTACATGAGAGAGAGACACCCTAGCAGAAACCAGACAAATATCAAAAGTAGGGACAATTCTATTCTTTTATCATCCACAGGGAATATGCGAGTTACAATAGAGTTAACCCTAGAGCTAGGGTTATCTCTCTCTCTCTCTCATGCCACATTGTTTTAAAAATCTATTCAATATATGCTGAATAGTTGGTAGGTTCAGTATCTTGTGATTTCAACTTTGCGTTTATGAGTTATAGAGGTTTGAAATCTCAATATGCAAATTTGATGACGTCTACTAAGGAATCATTTATTATACAAAAACGCCCTTGTGCTGATTATTGACATTTGAAAACTTACAGAATATTTTCACAGTCTTTATAAATAATTTTATAGCGTTTTTGCCCATTTCAAAAAATAAGTTCTTCTTGAAAAAATCTAAATAAGTTATGGCAAATTCCTTAGTAGACGTCATCAAATTTTCATATTGAGATTTCAAACCTCTACAACTCATAAACGCAAGGTTCAAATCACAAAATACTGAACCCACCAACTATTCAGCATATATTGAATAGATTTTTAAAACAATCTCATAGGGGTTAGTTGCACTTTAAGTTTATTCTTAGTTGTATCATAGTGTTGTATATTATATCTATCATATATACCACAATTTTGAATGATGGAAATTACTATCATAATTAGTAGTATTACTATAATTACTTAACAAACCCTCATTGTTTGTCCGGTTAGAGATCTTACTGTAAAGACACTTTGATCGTACAGGATTTTTAATTACCAAGATTTCGAGACAATGCTCCATCGTCAGAGTACAATATAAATCGCCAACGGCTGAAATACGTTTCAAAACAAACATATAAAATGAACTACGCGCGCGCTTACAATGATATAATATGCGCGAGAATTAAGGATGAATAACAATCCTTTATGGTCGAAGAAAGTAATTGTTAAGAAGCTGTTTGGCATAGTTGAATTGTCTGAGAAAGAGAGACAGTTAAGATGTAATACTAAGATGTAGTAGTAGTAGTAGTAGTAGTAGTAGTAGTAGTAGTAGTAGTAGTAGTAGTAGTAGTAGTAGTAGTAGTAGTAGTAGTAGTAGTAGTAGTATGTAGTAGTAGTAGTAGTAGTAGTAGTAGTAGTAGTATGAGTAGTATGAGTAGTAGTAGTAGTAATAGTAGTAGTAGTTACAGTAGTAGTAGTAGTAGTAGTAGTTGATTTAATCACGTGTCATAGTGTGAGCGCGAAACTCTTTTGAACGTGAACGTCAGTGCTAATTTACAAGAATCAATGTATATAAAAAGTACTAAATATGCGAAGGAAAAAGACACAAAATGTAAATAGTAATGATTATGTACAATGCTATCGAAGAAAAATATATAGGTATGCTAGTAAGAAAAAAAGCCAAGTATAGAAAAAAGGCTAGTAATGTTTCATGTTATCAATGAATCCACGCGATAGATTACATATGTTCCTAGGATTCAAGGAAACTCAACAAAATGACTACTGGTATGGTGCATTTTCAGTCTGTCTATTCTTTGTTCTACGTAACTAAATATTTAGGCCCCGTGTACATGAGAGAGAGACACCCTAGCAGAAACCAGACAAATATCAAAAGTAGGGACAATTCTATTCTTTTATCATCCACAGGGAATATGCGAGTTACAATAGAGTTAACCCTAGAGCTAGGGTTATCTCTCTCTCTCTCTCATGCCACATTGTTTTAAAAATCTATTCAATATATGCTGAATAGTTGGTAGGTTCAGTATCTTGTGATTTCAACTTTGCGTTTATGAGTTATAGAGGTTTGAAATCTCAATATGCAAATTTGATGACGTCTACTAAGGAATCATTTATTATACAAAAACGCCCTTGTGCTGATTATTGACATTTGAAAACTTACAGAATATTTTCACAGTCTTTATAAATAATTTTATAGCGTTTTTGCCCATTTCAAAAAATAAGTTCTTCTTGAAAAAATCTAAATAAGTTATGGCAAATTCCTTAGTAGACGTTATCAAATTTTCATATTGAGATTTCAAACCTCTACAACTCATAAACGCAAGGTTCAAATCACAAAATACTGAACCCACCAACTATTCAGCATATATTGAATAGATTTTTAAAACAATCTCATAGGGGTTAGTTGCACTTTAAGTTTATTCTTAGTTGTATCATAGTGTTGTATATTATATCTATCATATACCACAATTTTGAATGATGGAAATTACTATCATAATTAGTAGTATTACTATTATAATTACGTGATAAACCCTCATTGTTTGTCCGGTTAGAGATCTTACTGTAAAGACACTTTGATCGTACAGGATTTTTAATTACCAAGATTTCGAGACAATGCTCCATCGTCAGAGTACAATATAAATCGCCAACGGCTGAAATACGTTTCAAAACAAACATATAAAATGAACTACGCGCGCGCTTACAATGATATAATATGCGCGAGAATTAAGGATGAATAACAATCCTTTATGGTCGAAGAAAGTAATTGTTAAGAAGCTGTTTGGCATAGTTGAATTGTCTGAGAAAGAGAGACAGTTAAGATGTAATACTAAGATGTAGTAGTAGTAGTAGTAGTAGTAGTAGTAGTAGTAGTAGTAGTAGTAGTAGTAGTAGTAGTAGTAGTAGTAGTAGTAGTAGTAGTAGTAGTAGTAGTAGTAGTAGTAGAGTAGTAGTAGTAGTAGTAGTAGTAGTAGTAGTATGAGTAGTATGAGTAGTAGTAGTAGTAATAGTAGTAGTAGTTACAGTAGTAGTAGTAGTAGTAGTAGTTGATTTAATCACGTGTCATAGTGTGAGCGCGAAACTCTTTTGAACGTGAACGTCAGTGCTAATTTACAAGAATCAATGTATATAAAAAGTACTAAATATGCGAAGGAAAAAGACACAAAATGTAAATAGTAATGATTATGTACAATGCTATCGAAGAAAAATATATAGGTATGCTAGTAAGAAAAAAAGCCAAGTATAGAAAAAAGGCTAGTAATGTTTCATGTTATCAATGAATCCACGCGATAGATTACATATGTTCCTAGGATTCAAGGAAACTCAACAAAATGACTACTGGTATGGTGCATTTTCAGTCTGTCTATTCTTTGTTCTACGTAACTAAATATTTAGGCCCCGTGCGGTACATGAGAGAGAGACACCCTAGCAGAAACCAGACAAATATCAAAAGTAGGGACAATTCTATTCTTTTATCATCCACAGGGAATATGCGAGTTACAATAGAGTTAACCCTAGAGCTAGGGTTATCTCTCTCTCTCTCTCATGCCACATTGTTTTAAAAATCTATTCAATATATGCTGAATAGTTGGTAGGTTCAGTATCTTGTGATTTCAACTTTGCGTTTATGAGTTATAGAGGTTTGAAATCTCAATATGCAAATTTGATGACGTCTACTAAGGAATCATTTATTATACAAAAACGCCCTTGTGCTGATTATTGACATTTGAAAACTTACAGAATATTTTCACAGTCTTTATAAATAATTTTATAGCGTTTTTGCCCATTTCAAAAAATAAGTTCTTCTTGAAAAAATCTAAATAAGTTATGGCAAATTCCTTAGTAGACGTCATCAAATTTTCATATTGAGATTTCAAACCTCTACAACTCATAAACGCAAGGTTCAAATCACAAAATACTGAACCCACCAACTATTCAGCATATATTGAATAGATTTTTAAAACAATCTCATAGGGGTTAGTTGCACTTTAAGTTTATTCTTAGTTGTATCATAGTGTTGTATATTATATCTATCATATACCACAATTTTGAATGATGGAAATTACTATCATAATTAGTAGTATTACTATAATTACTTAACAAACCATACTCTCCCTGCCTTTAGCAGTCGCAAGGGCGCCGGGGAGAGTGTGATAGGAACCGAATGTTTTGAGCTGGTATGTTTTTCATGAATCCGAGATTTTTACCATAGAAAAACCGGTTCGAACAGCCAAAAACATGGTTGAAAGCAAAGTTATGTTGAAACTCGGAATTATCATGTACGTATATTTTTCTTACAGAGAAATGTGGATGTTTTCGACATACCTTTCTACACAGTACAGCAACACCGACGAAGTCAAAACTTGAGGTGATTTCCGATGCCAATTATAATGTGCATGTTGGACAAGACTGAACACAGCTTGAGTTCACTGCTCGATTCCATTGTTGCTATGAACAATACGCAGGTTTATTTATTAGCTAATTATTGGTTCAATTTAGTCCATTGTTATTTAGTAAGTTTTTCATACACCTGTTTTCAGAAACGTTGTACTACAGTCGAAGCTCTCCTTGCGACCACTCTCGTAAGCGACCAGCTCTAGTTACCGACCACCTTTACGAAATCCCGTTTGTATTGTCACTCAAAGTCTGTAATTAAAAGCTCTCGTAAGCGACCAGTTTTGGTAATTACCAACCGCTACGTCGTTCCTTTGTTTTTAAGCTCTCGTAAGCGACCACTCAGATTCTGATTCTATTAGTCAACACTCAATAACTTCGTCAATAAGTCTTAGACTCAAACTATTGTTGTGTGAAACGTTGTTTGCATATGCGCATTATAATAGAATATTGTAGTAATGGGCAGGAATCGTGCTTACGTATTACAATAATAATAATAACAATACATCACAAGTGTACATTATAATACGATACTGTAGTAATGGGTAGGTATCGTGCTTACGTATTACAATAATAATAATAACAATACATCACAAGTGTACATTATAATACGATACTGTAGTAATGGGTAGGTATCGTGCTTACGTATTACAATAATAATAATAACAATACATCGCAAGTGTACATTATAATACAATACTGTAGTAATGGACAGGTATGTATTACAATACATCACAAGTGTACATTATAATACAATACTGTAGTAATGGACAGGTATGTATTACAATACATCACAAGTGTACATTATAATACAATACTGTAGTAATGGACAGGTATGTATTACAATACATCACAAGTGTACATTATAATACAATACTGTAGTAATGGACAGGTATGTATTACAATACATCACAAGTGTACATTATAATACAATACTGTAGTAATGGACAGGTATGTATTACAATACATCACAAGTGTACATCAGTATAATACAATACTGTAGTAATGGACAGGTATGTATTACAATACATCACAAGTGTACATTATAATACAATACTGTAGTATTGGGCAGGTATCGTGCTTACGTATTACAATAATAATAATAACAATACATCACAAGTGTACATTATAATACGATACTGTAGTAATGGGTAGGTATCGTGCTTACGTATTACAATAATAATAATAACAATACATCGCAAGTGTACATTATAATACAATACTGTAGTAATGGACAGGTATGTATTACAATACATCACAAGTGTACATTATAATACAATACTGTAGTAATGGACAGGTATGTATTACAATACATCACAAGTGTACATTATAATACAATACTGTAGTAATGGACAGGTATGTATTACAATACATCACAAGTGTACATCAGTATAATACAATACTGTAGTAATGGACAGGTATGTATTACAATACATCACAAGTGTACATTATAATACAATACTGTAGTAATGGACAGGTATGTATTACAATACATCACAAGTGTACATTATAATACGATACTGTAGTATTGGGCAGGTATCGTGCTTACGTATTACAATAATAATAATAACAATACATCACAAGTGTACATTATAATACGATACTGTAGTATTGGGCAGGTATCGTGCTTACGTATTACAATAATAATAACAATACATCACAAGAGCTAAAAGCTCTCGTAAGCGACCAGCCTCTATTGTTTCAGCGCGTGGTCGCTTATGAGAGCCCATTGGCGACCAGTTCTAGTTACGACCACTTTTTCGAATTCCCGAAGTTGGTCGCTTACGAGAGCTTCGACTGTATTTGAAATAGTAAAATGTAAAATGTAAAAAGGAATACTTATCACCATTTGTCTATGATAACAAAAACTCGGTATGGATGCTACAACTAGGGTAATCTTGGCTTTAATAGTGTTTTATGTTCATGAATCGAAACGATAATTATTCTTTTTTGCGTATTTTTTCGTATTTTCGTAATTATTCCTTTTCTCACATAGGGCGTTTCGGAAGACAGATGTACACGAAAAAAGTTCTCCTGAGAATGATGAAAAGAGGACGTCGAAACAGCGCCGTTCTTTCTTGTCGTTTCTATTTGTTCTAAAATGTATGTCGCTGTTCTTTAAAAGTTGTTTTGAATTGAATAAAGATATCCTTTTGTACCAGACCGCACACAAAGAACAGTTTGTTTTGTCGTAACAAAATACCAACAAATTATTGATAGTTGGTAGAACTAGTATTATTGGATGCATGTGAACTTCTCACTGTGTTTTGAAATTTCACTGCTTGTCCACAGTGTGGCTCTAGATGCACTAGCTAGATTAGATGTATCAGTCATTAACGCATTGTATCAGCGATTTGAAGAGGTTCTAGTCATCGCTATTTGATCTTTGTAGTGCGCTTAAGACATAAAGTTAAATAAATACTACAAAGAATATGAAGCTAAGCAAGTCTTTCGCGGTCTCAACAAGAGAAATATCCAGAAAAAAATCAAAGAAGTATTGTTTTTAAAATTGTTTTTACAAAGGTGCTCAGTGCCTTTGGAGAGAGCACTTGGGAGAGCACTTAATTGTGATTGGATACCGTGTTGAAATAAAGTTATTATTATTATTAATATTACAAATGGTTAGACGTACGAATGACCACGTAAAATGGCGGTCCCGTCTCTCCACACTCTACATTACATTGCAACGGAGGGACGTAAAAGAACCCACACTACTGTTGGAATAAGAGTAGGGCACAAAGTTCGCGGCGCACTTGTGCTCTGGTAGAAGACGTAGGCCTAGTTCAAACGGCGAACTTTAATTTCCAAGAGCCGTTCTTTTATGTAATAGATACAATATGAGAGGCCGATCTGTATGGGATTTACAAACTCGAGCCGTAGGCGAGAGTTTGTAAATCCCATATAGATCGGACGCGAATATTGTATCTTACTTATCGAATCCAACGATGTATAAATGGATGTTTTACTATAATTTGGATGATAGGAAGCAGTTTGGCCGAGAAAATCCAAGTTAAAGCTGAATGCAAATGAGGACGATTCTGCTATCCGATTTACAGATGTCTGCTACGCTTATGATTTCTATTGTATTTCCCTCATTAATTATTCATGAATTCGATAAGAAAAATTACTTTAAAAGAAGTCGCCTCATTATCTATTGTTTGAAATGAAAACGGCTCATGATTAGCACGACGTCTGAACTAGACCTTAGACACTCTAATAAAGTTATTATTACTCGATGGGCGTAGCCCGAACGAGTTATAAAATGGGCTCTTTTCTTCGTCGTTGTAACGAAAGGTTACAAAGCTGCATCCTCATCGCAACACCGCTGGACGGCTCAATGACTCCGACGACGCGACGAACAAGCCGAATGTAGTGCGAATGAGAGCGAATGTAAATATGCTTACGTATACGCATGTCCTTGCACGCTCGATTGGTCTTCGGTCAAGCACATGCTTTGAGTCTTGTCGAGGAAATATTGTGTACGCTCGACGTTTGAATGCTACCAAATCTATGAATACGCTCATTCCACATAGCAGAATATACAGATCTCGTTGTGCATGTACCAAGTTTATTTATTACACAGCTCTGTAACTCGGATAGTCTTGTTGTATATGGTGAAATTAGTTTCTATTTAGTTGATAAGTTGGTGGTATAAGAGAGGATGTCAGTAGGGACCGAGAATCGCCGGAAAACGTAAAAAATCGAATTTAATTTCCTTTCGCCATATCATTCCTTTCGATGACCTATTTTAGGGAAAATACTAATATAAAAAGTTCCAGCGATTTTTATTTTTGGCTAAATTATAAGCCAACTTTGAACAGTCGGTGTGCATGTGTTCACCTCTTGCTCTACCACGATGACATTCAGTGACCGTAATAAACGTTTCTTGGTCTTTTCTACTGTAGTATTTATTTTTCTGTCACTTTTGTAGTTATTTTTCAAATTTGGTTTAAAAATGGTATACAGAGCGCCATGAACGGAACGTTGAAATAAAGACAATGTTTGAGGTATACGATAACGGAATGTGGTATATAAATTTTTGAGGAAAAACGCCATGTCCCAGGAAAGCTTCATGTTTGCTCTTTCAGTTTAGAACGTTTCAAGCTTGGGAATTCAATGTAGCATTGTAAATTGTTTTCCATCATCAGCAATCAACTAAAAAAGTGCAATATACTCGTGTTTTGGCATTACGTTTTGTGTTTGGACGACAAAAATGTCCGCGAGAGGTCGAAATTAATGCTAATTTTGGCAGTCACGGCCCAAGCATAATAGTTTTATTTCTCAAAAATGCTGCATTGAATTCCCAAGCTTGAAACTTTCTAAACTGAAAGAGCAAATATGAAGCTTTAAGGCCCGTGTAAACGGTGCCAACATGTTGGCACAACATTGCCCAACATTGTTGGCCGAACATGTTGGCACCGTTTGCACACCCTGTGCCAATATATTTAGCAAATGATATCGCAGTGAACTCTGGGATCGATATTCGCCCATAACTCTTTGCGAAACTACTACAGTGTTGTTTACGTCCACCATTTTATTGCTTCGATAAGAATGGAGCCGGACGAGTACTATAAACGATGGAAAACACGAAAGTGCATTGCAGTTGCTATTCTGCTGGATGAACTTGATGACAGAGAGTAGCATTTACTTGAACCTCTGCTTGAACGTCGGAGTTTTCCTCGCCCGGCTCCAGATCGAAGAGATAAAAAAACGGTCGTAAAAAAAACACTGTAGTGAGTTTCGGAAAACAGCAAAAGCACACAAGATAGCAATATTTGAATAACAATTGCAACTATTTTATAACAATAGGAACTATTGTTAACGTTAGACATGCTACATCGAGGCACCTATTGTTATTCAATTATTGACCTGGCACGAAACAAGACCAAATCTCCATGGATACCGTCGAATGAACAATTCAGTTCGCACGCGCGAGCCCAACAATGTTGTGCAAAGCGTGCAAACGGTGCCAACATGTTGTCACATGCTTCATCGATCACGAGAACAATAGAAATGTTGGCCGATGTTGGGTCAAAAGTTTGACTGGATTCAAACTTCACCCAACATGTTGGCACGTGTTGACACTGAACACGCAACATTGCCCAAACGGCGCCAACATGTTGGG
>JAUJYZ010001387.1:0-184216 GCA_033675265.1 Actinostola sp. cb2023 | reverse complement strand
CAAGGAGAACACGGATATTCAATTGATTGCTCTATCTGTTACAGCTCAGTTGTTGCAACTAGTGATTCATGTCTGTTGGTAAGCTCTAGTTTACTCTCTATTTTAGCTAAATGGATCGAGTGCAGACACTTTAATCGCTTCTGTTTAGCTATCATCATGTTATAAATATAAAGGAAATTATGTTGGTGTCGACTAGGCACCATTACGGACCTTTAGCATCGAGGACGGAATAGACGACGACGTCAGAAACAATAGCGCTAATTACAACAGTTCAATAACTTCTTAATGTTTGAAATGTGCTAAACGACAACGTGAAATGCCTATATGTTTGACGATGCAAAGAGAACGAGAACGTCAGTTCGTTATTTGTGCAGATAGTTGTTTTCAGTCAACCGGATTTAATGAAAATTTAGTGAAAACACGGAAAAACAAACGATTATGAAAAGAATAGACAACAAAACACTTGTAACCGGATGTACGTATGTAGTTATGATAAATGTGAATTGAAGTTAACCAAACTTCTGATACGTGAAAACACTTTATTCGAACTTAGTCGTCCTCAACGTCGTCGTCGTAAGGTTCCTATTATCAAGCGAAATGCCGAGTTGAAAGTCAGTGTCATCAATTATTAAAGAGTATAACAGTAAATTAGCATAGCACTAAGTAAATAGTTTGGCCCTTAGGGATTCAGATTGTACAGTAGGTCTTCTTTCTCTAATTAAGAGCATTTCGTAGAGTCAAATTTACTCTTGCACTTTTTAAAGATGTTTTAAAAAGTTATTATTAATGTCTCTACAAGTCATGATCCATCCTATTCTTGGAGTGCACGTTACGTCATAGCCGCCATGTTGGATGGCAATCACAAAGCATTCCTCATTAGCTTCTCTTGTTGGTTCATCCAACATGGCGGCTGCATCGTTGTTATTTATTTGTCAAGGGATTTTCGGTCACGTGGTTGCACACCAAGAATTCAGAGTTAGAGCGATTTTGTATAACTCGCTTTTATATGGTTTATTAGTTGTGAACGAGCACAGTACGCATGATTCACGTGGTTGTTCGTGATTTTGAACAACCAAAAGGATATTTGATTCTAATGATCCCAATGTAGTTGGTAGTTCAAAATCACGAACATGCAATCACTTCAATCACGCAATCGCACTGCTCATTATTCTTTTGTTAATCCAGAGATTAGCTATGCTATCGAGTGTGTAAGTAAGTAAGTCCGTAAGTAAGTGGTCCTAATCTTCGGATAGTGTTCGGAACTAGTCAGGTGATCGAAATACTCCAGTTTCGAGTTGTTTACGCACCTTGACAAAAGACGCATTTGCTCAGCCTTAGCCTCAATTCAGCGTAAATTATTCACAAATACCAACGAGAATGTGAAAAATGTTGACATAGGACAATATAATCATTTTTTAATTCCACGGGTTATTCTCTGGATTGAGGCTAAGGCTGAGCAAATGCGTCTTTTGTCAAGAAGTACAGCAGTGTCTAAACAACTCGAAACTGGAGTATTCAGCCACTATTTAGTTAGTACTGTTTTACGATTTTATGCGACTGATTCTCTGTAAAATAACTGAAATCGCCTGATTTTCTGTTTGGTAAAAGTACTTTATACCAAAGTAACAAAACGAGTAATTGGTGTCTGCAGGTCTACCTGAAAAGTCCGTCAGACATTACCATGACTTTACGGTATATCTTTCATAACTTTACTGTGAAAACGATAACCATTTTTGAGTGTACTTAAAGTGCTCCTAACCCCCTTTACAATTGTATTAAAAATCGAATGTTCATGAACTGATCAGCTATAGGGTTAAGTGTTTTTTCATTTGAACTTCGCATTTAGGAGTTATAGTTGTTTGAAATCTCGATATTTTAATTCGATGACGTCACCCCGGGCTTTTTACCTAACTTATTTCATTGTTTTCAGTAGATCTCTTCCCCGATATGGGGGAAAATTTTATATGAAATCATTTATATAGTTTGTAAAAAATTTTACAAGTTCAAAAATGTTAATAATTTGCACAAGGGCGTTTTTGTATAATAAATGAAGCCCGGGGTGACGTCATCGAATTAAAATATCGAGATTTCAAACAACTATAACTCCTAAATGCGAAGCTCAAATGAAAAAACACTTAACCCTATAGCTGATCAGTTCATGAACATTCGATTTTTAATACAATTGTAAAGGGGGTTAGGAGCACTTTAACTGTGGGGTTTTCACAGTCATACTAGAAGGATCATGGACAACAGTTACGCAAGCTAGTCAGTCAATTTATTAGAAAACGACGAACGAAGTTGTGTCATTTTCCTTAAAACACCGGTCATTAATTATTCATGTTTTTTTTTAAATTTATTTATAAGAAATAAGATATTTTTCATTCACGTCTGCTCTGGCTGACTGTACTCGCGTGACCTCTCTTATAATACCAGATTTCTGAAAGGACAAGTGAGGTCTAAAAATGAACGATTTTCAAGGCAAAGTATATTAAATAGTAAACTCGAAAATGCAAATTTTACAGCGAATTACTAATCTCTATGTGCGGATTTCCATTTCAAACTTCCTGGTGGCCGCCATGTTGTGACTGTGTGACGTCACAACGTCAATACTCTTAGCAAATGTATACTAACGTCTCTGCAAAAGATTTTTGTAAAATAAAGCATTGCTGTGTGCCAGAACACACTATTTTTTTTCGTTCATCAGATTCTTTCGTACAAAGATGGTTCTCCAACGATGCCCAACAGAGTTGAGAAAGGCACGATAAAGCAATCAGATACTTTTCATTTCTTATATCTAATACCAATTATTTTTATTTTCATTTTATTTATTATTTATTTCATTTTAATTATTTTAAAAACCATTGTACAAAAAAAAGATGGCGGCCGTACATATACCACAATCCTTTGCGAACACACTATCAGTAGAACAGTAAGAAAAGACCGTGTACGACTTTCTGGGCTACATAACTAGCCAAACTAGCAACAATAACACATAGCACAACGGTTAGCTAGACCTGACATGAGTGTCGGTATGTATGGGCTTCGGTGAAGTGTTGCCACGGCTCATTATTGCTGGCCACGCCGTGCTGAAGGGTCCCAGTAAGGACGAAACAGCTGTCTACGGCTGCTTTCTAGTTGCGAGCGTTTCTCATGTCAGGTCTAACTAGCCGTTGTGCTATGTGTTATTGTTGCTAGTTTAGCTAGTTGATATATGTTGCCCAGAAAGTCGTACACGGTCTTTCCTTACTGTTCTACTATCAGTACCCGGGCACTATACTGACTACTCACATCTACCACCGTCAGATACCAACTTTATAATTTCAAAATTTAATGCCCGTTTCGACTGCATGCCGTTCACTATTGCTTTTTTAATGGATTAAAAAGTTTCCAAAATTTCTGCGAAAAAGGGTGACGAATGTGATGGCAATGACGACGAACTGGGAAGACGACGACGATGCCGGACGATAATTAGCCATTACCAAGACGAGCAGGGGACTGGGACCAAGTCCGTAAAACTAAATCAATAAGAAACTAGCTGAGAGAGCAGATCAAACTTAGCTAGTCTGGAAAGTTTGGTGAACTTCGGCTTAATATTAACGATGCTAGAGGACATCAAAGATGTCTATTTCCCCATACAAACTCTGTAAATTTTTGACGTTGTCCAGCCAAACCATACACATTCACTGTACAATTTTGGCTGGACAACACAATTTCAAATCACATCACACTTTGCACAGATACTAATTTCAACATGCTGTTTCATGTCATAAATTTAATTTCGTAATTGCATTAATTCTAATAAACTCGTTCCCAGTCCCCTGCTCGTTTAGGTAATGTCTAATTCGGGTCGGATGGCGATGGTTCTTTTTATGGCGATATTTTGAAGATTGTAATTTATTTATCCTCGTGATTTTAAAGGGAATTTCTCCTCTACCTTGTAGGGGAAATGTTTGTTACAACACGAACTGTTCCTTTTCAAAATTTTATTGAATACTTTATCGCAAACCGGCAGAAAGAGAAGTAAGTGACTATCAACAATCGATGGATCAGTTTTCTTCGTAATTACTCACTGCAAACTGTTTATACCGTCTGTATTTCCAAAGGAAAAGGACGATGGATATCTATCTATCTATCTATCTATCTCTATCTATCTATCTATCTCTATCTATCTATCTATCTATCTATCTATCTATCTATCTATCTATCTATCTATCTATCTATCTATCTATCTATCTATCTATCTATCTATCTATCTATCTATCTATCTATCTATCTATCTATCTATCTATCTATCTATCTATCTATCTATCTATCTATCTATCTATCTATCTATCTATCTATCTATCTATCTATCTATCTATCTATCTATCTATCTATCTATCTATCTATCTATCTATCTATCTATCTATCTATCTATCTATCTATCTATCTATCTATCTATCTATCTATCTATCTATCTATCTATCTATCTATCTATCTATCTATCTATCTATCTATCTATCTATCTATCTATCTATCTATCTATCTATCTATCTATCTATCTATCTATCTATCTATCTATCTATCTATCTATCTATCTATCTATCTATCTATCTATCTATCTATCTATCTATCTATCTATCTATCTATCTATCTATCTATCTACTATTTCTATTTATTAAAGCGGAGACTTTTGAAAACGCAGGTCTATCGTTTTTGTGTTGACGACAAAAACGGAGCTTTTCAGAAACTCTACGTCACAACTCAGCCCCAGTTTCCCGCAGGAATAACCGATAGCCATTCTCGTACCCAGAGCCCTCTCCTCATGAGCCGATAACATGCTGGAGCATGCGTATTGAACAGAAAAATGATGTGATGACGGGGCCTTACTATTTTTTCACGGGCAAAGTAAAATCACTCTAATTATGACTAGACTACCAGTACTAATAATAATACTAATAATAATAATACTAATAATACTAATAATAATACTAGGACTCCCGCTATTTATAATATTTTTATCGTTTATTTAATAGTGGTGCGTTCCAAGAATACGTCCTTCTTATGGTAAAGTGATTGTGTATTGTTTGCTTTGATATTGTGTCTGGTTCTGACCTGAATGCAAAACATCTTCTTCTTTTCCTAAACGGAAAACACTTCGATTTGTTTGTTTGTTTGTTTTCTTGTTTGCTTCTTTACTGTCGTTAGACACATACTTCATTAATGACGTATGACGTGGTGTAATAGCTGATATCGAAGTTACACTCCAATGACTCTGAACAACGGTTTCAAGTCGAGGCTATCAGGGCAGAACAATAACTTGACCCGATAGCCTCGACTTGAAACCTTTGTTCAGAGTCATTGAAGTGTAACTTCGATATCAACTATTGCCTCGCTTAACCAACCCCCAACCCCTCCCCCCCCCCCCCCCCCCCCTCCCCACTTTAATTTTTGTGATTCATCGTTTTCAAAAATACCACTCAGTAATTCCTTTAAAACATCGCACAAAAACGACTAGCCAATTTCTTCCAATTTTACCAAAATAACCCTCCAGTACCACATTTAGCCACATTTTTTTTTGTCAACTCTATCCCGAGAAATAATTTTTTGAAGTTCGACAAGTCGGCTAAAAATCTGCCGTGCATGGCCATCCGCAGGAGTTTGCTTTGCGGTTACCTGGGTTACCTGTGGGCTCATTGTTCTTATTGTTCTTGATATATGTTTTCAAATGCGCATGCATTATATTTCGTCCAATCAGCATCGAGCCTCAAATGGCTGCGACCAGAGCCTTCTCGGGATAGGACCGAAACCGAGGAGCTCTGGGAACGAGAATGGATTTAGACTTTCTTTTGAACTAAATCCTTGGTAATTTAGGGCTTGGGAAATATAAATGGTATTAATGTAATCTTTTTTCGGGCATAGTGGTTTATTTAGGCCCAATGAAAGATATTTATGCCCGAGCGCAGCCGAAAAAGGATCATAATGTTATAATTAAACACTTTGCACGCCTCATTGCAAATAGTTGCATGCACCTAATGAGATGACAGTATAATTCCCTTGTATCGCTATTATCTGATGATGTATCATGCACAAATCATATACACCTATTTCAAATAACGTTGTCGCGTTCAAAGCAACAAGTGTCAAGCCAAGACCGAAGTGCATGCTGGTCTTGTGTTGGCAAATTATTCAAATCAGACCTATTTTCTATGGAACGAAGTGTGATATGCAAACAAGCACGTGGAAATGTTCACATTTTCAATTGTGATTTAAATAATTGCCAACACAAAACCAGCATTCACTTCGGTCTTGGCTTGACGCTTGTTGCTTTGAACGTGACAACGTTATTTGAAATAGGTGTATCAACACCGAACGCATGGTCGCAAGCAGCGAAAGATCAGAAAACAGTAGAGAAAAAGCACTTGAGAAGCAACAAAATGAAGACGAAATTCATTTTGCATGTACAACAAACGTTGTGGACGGTATGGCCTTCGAAAAGCTGGCAAACACGTCTGGATTCAAACAGAATCGTTTGAACTCACGGTTCGATGCGCAGAGTATAGAATCTAGATATTTCTAGCTTTAATACGTACTATGAAACTCTGGTCAAGTAATTTGTAAGTAATCATGAATGAAATTGATATTTAAAACCGTCATTTTCTTAACAATATATTTTAGAACTTTAAATATTTATCTAGAAGTATCCTCGGGAACCCAGGGGTATACACCTATTTCAAAAAAACGTTTGGCATCTGAAATCTGAATCTGAAATCTGAATTTGTGACCTAAAAACACTCGTAGCCACATTATATGCCAACGCAGGTCTTTGCCTAAAGGTCGTGGCATATTCCAGTAATACTCCAGTTTCGAGTTGTTTACACACCGCTGTACTCAGGAGGGAGGGGATGACTCCATTGTTCAACACTGAAACACTCACACCTACCAGTGTGACGTCACGGCTGGCTTGAACGAATTTCAATATCTGGTCTTCTTGATGCCGACTATAAAATGCTCAATATTCTGTTCATATTTACATTGTACAGTCTATATGTATATTATTTTATCTTCTAGAGGTATTATTGTGTAAGAATATTAATACCGAGATTAAAGTAATGCAAGGATTAAGTGTTTTTTTCGGAGTTTTAGTCTTGACGGTTATCAAAATGGAGATCGAAATCTTTCGACCGGGTAAAGGTCTCGGCTTTCTAGAGAAGCTAAATTAAGCAATGGTTACTTCAAAAAAGGAGGTTCTACTTAGAAGGTAATAATCATGGACTGTGTTGAATATGGTGGATGTACATGCTCTGGATCTTCGTATCAATCCCTCCAAAGTTGTTGTGTACAAAATTAAGCTAAGGTAAATTTACACAAGGCATGTAACTTCGATCAAGCCGTCCGAACGTTACCTCGGTCCATATTCTCGTCAAAATTCACCATTTTTTCAAGGCTTTCAAACATCGGGCTTGGAATACAATCCGTAAACTGGCATCTCAATTCCAAATAGAGGATCAAGCATCGTCCGAACATAGACACAACTTGGTGTATCAAGCTACATGTCCTTACTGTCCCGATACGTACGTTGGTGAAACAGCTAGGAGATTACAAACAAGAATAAACGAACACAGTATTAAAGACAAAAATCCGCCCTTCTAAGACATAGTACTAGCAGCGGGCACGCGCCTGTTTCCAAAGACAATTTTCACGTGCTTGCTACTAACTACCAGTACTACAAAAAGAGAAAAATCTCAGAGGCTTTGTTTATTAAACAAATAAAGCCAAGCCTGAACGAACAGGGACAGTCACTTCTTCTTTACTTATTCAACTAAGTAACCTTGTAAATGTATTAGCATTCACTCACTTGCGCAGTAGATGGCTACAGTTGTTAACCGAAATATTCGATCGAATAAAATGATTTATCTTCTCGTCATCACATTCATCATTAAGTTGTATGCCCAGAGATATACTATTATTATATCTGTTATTATATCTGTTATTACAGCGTTTTGCAAAAATTCTGTAAAAGCAATATATATCGATATATCGATATATAGTAATTTGCATAATCCTAATTCTTTGATATTAGCTATTATTAAAAATGAATCTAAACCCAAGTAACCTTTGTAGTATGTATGTGAAAAACAATTGAAACATTTTAATTTTAGAGGGCTTATTCAGCCATTTTATGATGAAAATTACCCACAATGCACCCGATATATTGTTATATCGATATATATTGCTTTTACATAATTTTTGCAAAGGGCTGTATATCTGTTATTATATCTGTTATTATATATGTGAGCATAGTTAGTAGAGGGAATGGTTAGGAAGCCTTTTGTTATATTTCTTTGTTCTAGTCCTAATGTCATTATGGTGTTGAACGGGTCCTGACCGTGCGCGTTTGTTCAAATTCATTAGAAAATGGCTAAATGAATGAACCCAAATGTTCTCTATTGGATTATTTATTTAAATATTGTAATATATTTAATTTTGAATTGGAATATATCGCACAAGCAGCCAAAAGAAACGTTTGGGTTCAGTTGCTCAACCATAGCAAATTAAGGCAAAACAATGACAAAACAAAAGATTTGTGCACGGTCACGGTTGAAAAAAACGAACAAAGACATATAACAAAAGGTTTCCCAACTAGTCCCCTCTACTAACTATGATGTGAGTGAAAATAAATTGTCCATTGAAGCTGCACACCTGCATATTATTTCTTCCCAATATTGTGCACGCATTCATAAGTCGCTGGACGCACACAAACCATTTCTACCAAAGGTTTAACGGTCTTTGAGACTGGGTGCAGTCATAGTTACAGTGAGCTGATGTACATATATGAACCTTTAAATTGTCATGATGATCTTACTGTAATCGGGTAGAGAAATGACAATTATTTCAGCACAATTTTGGCAAGAAATGATAAAATTATTGCTTAGTAAGCAAAAACAAAACTATACAACCAAAGCTAGACTTCATTTGTGGAAAGTACAAACATCTAAATTAGATCACTGAATCAGTAACTCTAGATTTGTGAATTGTCGCTTCGTAGTGAAAATAGAAAACCGCTTTTGGATCTTCAAAAACAGACAATGTATAGAGCCAAAACAAAGACCCGGAAATGATACCACGATTTCTTGGCCAGTTTATAGCGATTTTGCATACGATTTTACATCTTACGCAGGTGATCAGTTTAGTCAAACTCCGACTGATCTAGAAGACGTAGACGAAATTTCAAAGACGTCGATATAGGAGATACTCAGTCATGGCAGAGAATACAGGCAACAACACTACGATTCTGCAGTGTTTCTTTGTGAGTCCTTTCACTTGGCATTCATCTTTCTCCAACAATGCTACTAAAGCCTCCTCCATCGCTACAGCTGCGCTTAATGGGGTGAGCATGCCGTTCACTATCCTGCTGAACGCTTTCATGATTATTAGTATTGTCAAGAACCCTTCTCTTCGCCAGAAAGAGAGAGTGATGGCTGTACTGTATCTCTCAGTGACTGACTTTTTCACTGGTTTAATCTCGCAGCCATTGTTCATAGCCAAGGAAATATCACACCTGAACAACACTGAAGCAGATTGTGCTGTCGAAGATACTTTTGACTTCATATTTTGCATGCTCTCTTATGCATCCTCGTATCACCTAGTGGTTGTTGCTTACGATAGACATGTCGCCATTAACCAATCGTACCAGTACTACACGCGCATCACGGTCCGTCGACTTACCTACACCTCTATCGTCATGTGGACTCTAACTATCGTGTATAATGGTCTATATTACTTAAACCAAGCACATCCTTATAAGACATTTTTAGACATCGCAGACTCCGCTGCAATTACGATCCAATTAGTATCCATGATCTATTTGTACTGTAGGATCTTTTTCACCTTGCGACGGACTAAACTCAAAATAAAACAAGAGCAAGCTCGTTTGAGTCATCTACAGATTGCTGCTCAGAACAACCAAGTGAGGCAAAAGGAAAAGTCTGTGTTTACAGCTGTTATGATTTGGGGCGCTTTTTTAATTTGTTATATACCACCGTGTGTGGTCGCATTAACAGCAATGGCTGTGGGTTCTGATATACGAGGCCCGTTATTTTTCATCTTCGTTCCAATTGCTGAAACATGCGTACTGTTGAACTCTTTACTGAATCCTATAATATTTTGCTTAAGAACATCTGAACTGAAAATAGAGTGTCGAAAGTTCTTAGGATTAGCTATAGAAAACGGTGACCTTGTGGCTGTTAATAGACAAGTAGAAAATAACATGGAACTGCAAGAGTTAGCATTTCCTGCCCCAAATCAGCCGATTGAAAACTGTTGAGTTGTACAATGATTCAGATTACAACAGAGCATATTCCACAGATCGAAGGCTGCCAAGAGCACTGAAACGAAAGGCCAATGATGATAATGACGACAATAAAGTACCTATATAGCGCAGAGAACAAAAGTCTCGTATTGTCATGAATTGTACCAGTTATTTAAAGTGCTACTTGGACAAAAATCAGTCAAAATTTAAAATGAGCTGTAATTTTGCTGTAGCAATTTTGTTGGGTGTAGAATGCGAAAAGTAGCATGTAAGTAGCGCGCACACTTCACTCGCTAAAATCGGTATTCAAAAACACAACAGAATCCTCAAATGTCTTGCCATAAATTCATAGTTTCTATATAATAAAGCAAATAGAACAGCTTCATCTGTGCTCCGTTCAGTTATAAAGCACTTAGGAAGTAACGATAGGAAGTAACGATAGCACTCGAGAAGTGAGGAGAATTTCTCCCTACACTTCTCTCGTGCTATCGTCACTTCCTGCGTGCTTTATAACTGAACGGAGCACAGATGAAGCTGTTCTATTTGTTAAATAAAGTATATATATGGGGCGGGCGATTTTATATTTCACGCCCACTTCAAGATGGTGAATCGTCTTCGTATTTTCTTCGAGTTCACATAGAGTAATTCTTGGCAATTTCTTTGTTGGCTAAACTGCAATTACAATAAATGTTGAAGGTTATACATATTTGGCGGAGAAATCGTGTCAAACAAGCCGTAATTGTATGTATTTATTGTCTGATGAAGTTGGAGCTTATTTTCATTCACTTTAATACTGCATGGCTATCTAACGGATTGCTTCCCTCAAAACACTTTAAAGAAGATCCAGCTTTATGTGAAAGTTTCTACTCATCGATCACAGCGGTAAAACGCTTGCTTTTTCGTGGGCGTAAAATGCGAAGTGAGCTCACACTTTACGCCCACTAAAAAGCAAGCGTTTTACCGCAGTGATCGATGAGTAGAAACTTTCACATCAAGCTGGATCTTTTTTAAGGTGTTTTGAGGGGAACAATCCGTTAGATAGCCAGTAAATAAATGAAATGCAGTGGCTATTCGTACGGTAACCGTACGCCGACTCTGATTTTGTTATTCGTACCGTTGAGTCGAACTGTGCTCGAACTGTTCCTCTTTTTAATAGACTTAAATGGCTTCCGTTTTATGAAGAGGCCAAGATAAATAGACATTGTATTTTGTTTAAGAGAGTGTACGGCAATTTGCCTGAATATATGGACGACATATTACAGTGCGACTACACTAACCAAGGCCAACCAAACAAATTTTGAATCAAATTTTCTAATCACATTTATAACGCTGAATAACAGAATGATGTCGAATTCTACAATTTAAACTGTTTCTTGTTCACTCTTGATCATATACATACACATTTAAAGTAAAATATATGCTTTTAAAGCGAAAATTTGAAAATTTGTGCAGATTCTATTGTATAAATACTCAATTGTGATTGGATAATTTGTATGAAAATTTGTTTGGGTGGCCTTGGTTGGTGTAGTCACACTGTAATTAGAAATAGTGATATCCATAAACGTATAACGAAATCAACTTTATATGTCCAAAGTATAAGTTAGAAACAGAAGCTGGGAGATCATTTACAGTTACTAGTATTAAAGAATGGAACTCCTTACCTATAGATGTTAGAAAATTGTCAACCGTTAAGTCTTTTAAATCGTTTCTTATTAAAAAGGCGTTAGAAGATCAGTCCCAGCTAGATCATTTTTAATATTTGTATTTATTTATATATATCTTTTTATTATATATTCAGATTGTCATTGTAAATGTTAGATTCCAGGCCATTTAATCTAGTAATTTGATTCTAATTTAAGTATTTAGTATTAGGTTTAAATATGCTCAGATTGTAATTTTATTATATATATATATTATATTATATTTCTTATTCTTATGCAATGTAATTTTTGTATTTTAGATTGATGTTCAACTTTTTATAATTATATTTATAGATTTATAGATTTATTTAGTTTAGGTTAGAGGGCCACAAGTTTATCAGTCTGAGACTGTTTAGTGTCACCCTCATAAAATAAAGTCTTTTGATTTGATTTGATTTGATTTGATTATTTCTATGATTTTATGAAAAGTTGAAGAAACGTATTGAATCCAAACTATCCTATCTTTGTTAAGACGTACAAAGCGATTCAGAAAAGCTTTATGAATTTCGATGCCAAGTTTTGGTTTATAATCACGCTGGGCACAGTAGAAGACTGAATAATTTAATTCTGGCGTGACACATCAGACTGCCGTACGCCGAATCTCATTTGTTATTCGCAAGGGTCGAATTTTTCCACGATAAAGCGTGTTTTATCTTATGCCGCTGTCTTGATGTTTAGTTGTCTTACAATACTTACCGCTTTTATGACTTCGCATTGGCATTTAAAATTCTACTCGCGTACGCATACGGTAGCAAATGAGAGTCGAAAATAAAGCTCCAAGTTATCACAATGGATCGTTTTATTTCAGACAATAAATACATACAATTGCGGATTGTTTGCGACGATTTCTCCTCCAAATATATATAACCTTCAACATTTATCGAAAAAAAACAAAGAAAATGACAAGAATACTGAACTCTATGTGCAAATAATACGATTCACCGGAAGTTGAGCTGCTCATATTAGTAGATTCCAGGCCATCTCGGAAATATCCGCCATCTTGAAGTGGGCGTAAAATATAAAATCGCCCGGGGCGGCCGTGTTGTATCGGTAGATATAGATCCGAGCCTTCGGTCGGCCTTCATACAACACGGCCGCTCATATTATACCTAGTACTTATATTATTCACCAACCATTTAATATCAGAATCCTACTGGAAATCAGAGGTGACACGCAGCTGCTCAGAACAGAAAATCATTTACAAGCTAAAGTATGACGTAGGCCGTCTGTTGAAAGAAGTGTATAATAATAGAAATAATAATAATGCTCGGATACTACGCAAATCAAGCATTATTCCAGGGCTTTATTTGCGCTCTTCACAAACATGTGCGATTTTTTCGGGAGCTTATTCCACAGAAGCTGCCAACAGCACTGAAACGAATGATGACAACTGAAATTACTTATCAAGCGCAGATAACACAAGTCTCTGCGCGTTTAAAATCTGCGGTTTTTTTATTTTTTTATTTTTTTATAATCTTAAGAGATTATATCGAATATGTATCAAGCACAAACCCAAACTACTCAGTACTGTTTTACAGCTGGTATTTCAAAAATATCCCTTCAAATTCTTGGGAAAACATCCTGTCCTTGTATACGTGTCGAAACTTCAGGCATACATAAATGACAACTCGTGGGACAGCAGCATACGTCTGCACTTTAAATAAGTAAATATTAATAAATTTACTTGGAGGAACTGCGGTGTTGTTCATGTAATCCTTCCAAAAAATTCGAGCGATTACGGCTGCACAATAGATTTACCAAACAATCACACACTCATTGTTTGGAATTGGAGTGAAAAGAAAGCGGAATTTCAGCTGTTGGTAAATTAAGATTTCGTGATGGCAAATAATGAGTACTGAATCATTGTAAATGTGCTTATAATATTCATTAATAATTCATTAGGCAGCTGTCCAATCTGTGCTCAGCATTCTGGTCACGTGGCTACCTTGTAACTCCCATACAATTTCCAAGAAACTAAAAGCACGGGGAGGGTTTGAATAGTTGGCAGGGAATGGGTGGGGTTGGTTAATTACTGCAATTGTTCATAAGTATGATACAGAATAGTAATAAAGCTTATTAGTATTCTGTATCTGATACAGAATACTAATAGACCTTATTAGTATTCTGTATCAGATACAGAATACTAATAAGCTCTATAAGTATTCTGTATCGATCAATGCATTATATGAGACTGAACAATACATTATCCTAAAAGCTAATTAAGAAAAATCAGTACACGTTAGTTTTTGTTCCGCATTTTCTTTAATGTAACTCCCTTCATTGGAGCTTAGCACCTTCACAGTTTTAGCTTACTTACTAATGATACAATCATTGGATTTCTAGCTTTGTGCGGCAATACTTTCACAATCTCAAATAAATTATAACAAACTTTGAAAGACACGAGATTACTTCAAAATAAGGACTTCGCACAGTTCTCGCTAAATATTGCGTTACTTGCTACGTTATTCTTTTCAAGAACCTCAATTAGAAGATGGTAAAGTAATGTTAGTCGAACTGGAACTTCATACGGAATTTATGTGTCAAACGAAAGTCAATAGACTCTTTCCTTGCTACCTTGTTTTTACGAGATATCTGCCAGACTTCAGAAATCCGTCTTTACACTCCACTTCGGTGCTAGTTTGGGCACATTCCCTCAACAACTGACTTTCTTGTGATACACTTTTGGCAGTTTACGAAAATTGTCAGCCATCGTCTCAAATGCCCGTCTTAGCTCTATGACCTTCTGTGAGAACTGTTCTTGATTTGATTGAAAAGAATCAAAACTCCGTTCGCATTCACAATTAAAGCGCCCTTTGAAAACCAAACAAAAGTGTAAATAATATTCTAAATGAAAAAGCATTCAGATTACATATTTGCCGTATTTGTTCTTTGTATGTCTTAATTAGCAATCAACTCTATTCAAAAACTATCAAGTATGAAAAGGAATAAAACATTTATTAAACAATCGACATCTTAACTAAGCTATAATGCGAAACTGCCTTCATTGTTTAGCTAGTGCGGTCAAGCAATCGGAATGAGAATTGAATGCTAAAAGAACAGTTATTTAATTATTATATTCTTTTCATCTCAATCAGATATTGACTACAATTCTGGTTGACGCCTACCTGGTTCAAACAAAATATCATAAGTAATTTACAATATTCGTGACAATGTTGTATCTTATTTACAATCTCTCGCCTTCGGCTCGAGATTGTAAATAAGATACAACATTGCCACTCATATTGTAAATAATACTTAGAACGAGAAAACACGACGCGACGTGAAAGGACGGCGCGCGCGCTGACGAATAACTGTGAAAACGACCGTTGGCGTCCTCAACGTCATGAAGAGGATGTGAAAACAAGTGAATTGACGTCGCGACGTTGTCACGGTAGTCAAGCAATGACCTGCATGCAAATGTGATATGCGTTCAAGTGCGGACACACGCACAGGCAGCCCAACCATTGTTTTTGAGGCTACTAATAATAAATAAAAATATATTGGTATGCGCGCGTCTTTTTTTATGGGTTTCCTGTGGTAGAGCGCGCGTGCACAATACGTATTATATTGGGCTTCCTGCGTTGAGTAAGGTATAATGTTGGGATCCCTGTGTACGTCCTGCGGGATGCGCCCGCAGCAATGTGTATATTTACACAAGGTGTGAAACTGATGGCGTATTATGGCCTGATGTGCGCCGCAGTTCAGTGGTGCACTTTTCCGTGAGCCGAAGAGCCGAAGTCGTCGCACGCTACAGGCCCGTGGGGGGTACCCAGGATAAAGTCGCTGAAATTTTGAAAAATGGCGGAGAAGTTGATGAAACAAAACATGATTTTTTCGGTGTAAACGTTGGGATTATATTCCTTATTCATAGTAAGTTGAGGAGTCCACAGTCATGTTAACTATGAGTAACTTTAGAAGAAACTGGACAGTTTTAAAGTAGTCCTTTTTCATTTTGAATGGTGGAGAATTGCATGTTGGACTCGACACAAGAAAGTTTTGTTGAAAAGCAACTTGACTAAAAGTATTTTTGTCAATTAAGGTTTTTACGTAGTATTTGCTCTAACTGTTCTCTAATAAAAGCACTTGCCTATAGTAGGGCAGAAGGGCTGCTTAATAATCCTTAGCAAATCAGTTTTCATAAGTTATGACTGAGCTATTTGACTTGTGTAGTTCAGTTTTGTCAGTGATCGAAAATCACACTTCAACAAGGAACCTCTCAACTGACTGATGCCGTGATGGTACTAACTTCATCTCTATTCAAACATATTGAGACTATTCAGCATTTATAAAACATAATGCGTCAATTTTGAAGCATTTTTATCGACAAAAATCAAAAATCAAAACAAATACTTTATAAAAGTCAAAACAGAAAACAAATAAAGTATACTGTAGATGTTTTGACTTATGTTTAGTGAAAATATAAATATTAAAACTTGCTGAAAAGCGCACAGTTCAGATTTGACGAGCGCTGGCCGATGTCCTCTCGAAGGTAAAATCCGACTGCCTCACGGAAAAGTGCACCACTGAACTGCGGCACACATCGGTCCATGAGGCGCAAAATGTCAAAATTAAAGTTTCTCATCGTACGCTGAAGTTACACGACTGAAACTTATGAAGCATTTAGAGAATATGGTCAAGTTTAGTTATCCGAAGAAAAATTGAAATTTCACGTCATATTGACAAAGATTAGGGGCAAAAACGTAATTGTCACGTGACCGAGTTTCATACCTTGTCTCAATATACACATGTACTGCGGGATGCGCGGGATGCGCACAGGGAGCCCAACATTATACCTTATTCAACACAGGAAGCCCAATATAATACGTAATGCGCGCGCGCGCTCAACCACAGGAAACCCATAAAAAGACGCAAATATCATTTTATTGAATTATTTAGTAGCCTCAAAAGCAATGGTTGGGCTGCCTGTGCACACGGTGCAACATTGCGCGCAACATTGCTGGCAATTTTGTTGCAACGTGTGTCCACCTCTGTAACATGTTGCGCGCAATTGACTAGCGCGCGCTAATACGACGTAATTTGTTGCTCGTAATGTTGCAGAAGTAGGACTCGATTCTACTTTTGCAACATTGCGCGCAACATGTTGCAGAGGTGGACACACGCTGCAACATTACGTGTTGCGAGCAATGTTGCGCGCAATGTTGCACCGTGTGTCCGGCCCTTAAATGTCTCTAATATCGATCGTCTGTTGTCCATATTCTAAGGGACAATATACCAACGCCTTAAATCTCTCTAATATCGATCGTCTGTTGTCCATATTCTAAGGGACAATATACCAACGCCTTAAATCTCTCTAATATCGATCGTCTGTTGTCCATATTCTAAGGGACAATATACCAACGCCTTAAATCTCTCTAATATCGATCGTCTGTTGTCCATATTCTAAGGGACAATATACCAACGCCTTAAATCTCTCTAATATCGATCGTCTGTTGTCCATATTCTAAGGGACAATATACCAACGCCTTAAATCTCTCTAATATCGATCGTCTGTTGTCCATATTCTAAGGGACAATATACCAACGCCTTAAATCTCTCTAATATCGATCGTCTGTTGTCCATATTCTAAGGGACAATATACCAAAGCCTTAAATCTCTCTAATATCGATCGTCTGTTGTCCATATTCTAAGGGACAATATACCAACGCCTTAAATCTCTCTAATTATTTGGTAAACCCTATATTCCTTATTTGGTAACCCTATTCCTTATTTGGTAACCCTATTCCTTACATGGTAACCATATTCCTTATTTGGTAACCAAATTCCTTATATGGTAACCCTATTCCTTTTTTGGTAACCCTATTCCTTATTTGGTAACCCTATTCCTTATTTGGTAACCCTATTCCTTATTTGGTAACCCTATTCCTTATATGGTAACCCTATTCCTTATATGGCAACCCTATTCCTTATTTGGTAACCCTATTCCTTATTTGGTAACTCTATTCCTTATTTGGTAACCCTATTCCTTATATGGCAACCCTATTCCTTATTTGGTAACGACATTCCATATTGAATAATTTTGAATAATTATTTGACACTCAAATTATGTAAGAGTTTAATTAATTCAAAGTGTCTCTGGGCTGAAAAGTTTTCCAGAGTCCAGAAACATCACATCGGCACTGAAATCCTGGACTTTCCAATTCATCTTTTTCCTGAAATGAATTAAAATCAAGAACACTTGCTTTGAAATCAAATCTACTGAGGTGTTTTTTGTTTGTTTTGTTTTTTAATATAACGGCTTTTATTAATGAAATGTTCACTTTACAATTTACAACTTGTAACTAACTGAGGTGTTAGCTACTGGAAGAAAAACAATTTGAAGGAAACTAATATATAGAAACCAATCAAAGCAAGGCTGGACCAGGCTGGCAATTACAGGACTGGCTCATATTGGTAGTAATAGTTTAATAACAAGACGCTCAATGAGCGTACACTCGGGCATTATGAGAATGACATTTGCTTGACAAAGGAGATTGGAACGATGAGTTAGCACTTCTATTAACATAACGATAGATCTTTGTGGGAAACCATATATTGTGATTGTCTACTATTGTATATCAGTGCACATAATGACATAGCTACACATTGTTGTCCTGCACTTTGACCAAATACCACAATACTACCTTGACTATAAGGTGCCTTTACTGTTTTATTGGGATCAATCAATGGAGTGGGACCAGGATTTTTTTCTACATCTGTACACAATGCAGATTGACACAATACTTTCCTGTGATTAAGATCTTTGTGGGAAACCATATATTGTGATATTATTGCATTGCATTTCACTTTAATATGTCTTTTCAAACTCTTTACTATTCTCATTTGTTGTGGAGACCCATAGGTAGTTTTGCTGAAAGAATGTCTTCTACTTCTGTAGTGTACTTTGCATTTAACATCAGAGTAAGAGTAAACATTCAGGGTCGATAATACGTATATTCTTGAGAAAAATATGAATATTTGACGATGCTAGAACCTGTTTCTTGATGATACGTCGAATGTACTTTCTTAATTTCCTACTTTTTCGGAAAATAGACGTCAAGCTTTGGAAAGAAATTCTGCTTGGCTCTCGATCACGATGAGCAAGGCGGTGTATTCTACTACTAGTACTAACCGTGCACGTACTATCACAAGCAACAAACATGGCATAGCGAGATCTTACATTGTTTATTGTATTCAATTCATGATTATAGACATTCAGCTTAACTTGTACACTGGCTTCAGATATATTTACAAAGGCATCTATAGCACTTAGTCTATTTTCAGTCAAACTTGCTTGTTCATCTTGATCGTTGGCCATGACGGTATGACGGTGATAACGACGGTATATGCACTCCATTAAAACTCTCTCTTTGATATAGAAAAATACTATTTTTAACAGCATTAACACAATAAAAAATATAAACAGAATGTAAACAAGGTTGACTTCATTTTCGCCTCAGATTTGTGTTCTTCTTGATGCGATTTCAAAGTTGTTTTCTCACCTTTGGATTTGTCCATGTTGGAATCACACTTCTGAATCAGTACATCTGGCTTCAAGTTGTGGTATTCATGCTTGGCTAGGCAGTACTCAGTCATGTGAGTTCACATTTAAGTCAACATTAGAGTTCATTTGTATTATACTGAGTTCTTGAGTTCATTTGATTTGCTTTTGAGCTTGAGTTCAATTGATTACCTTTTGACTTTGAGTTCAATTGATTTGCTTTTGATGAGTTCATGTAAAGGCCCTGTCTAAAACGCTCAACATCTTTTAGAGTGGGCCCACACGAATCGGCGTATGCGTTTGTATGTGAGAGCGTATTTAAGAGGAACTGATGGATGGCTTGCCTTGGATACAACATAATTTCTCTTCTGCACAGGTCAACTGCTTCTTTCACTTCTAGTCGTCGAATACGATGACTTAGCACTATCTCAGTATCTGCCCTGAGCGAACAATACTTCGGATTAAGTTCGATATACGCTCGGAAACTATTTGACACGTTTGAGCGACCGTTTGAGCGATGTTTGAGCGAATCATACTTTCGGATTTAGTTCGATAGGCGTTCGGAACTATTCGATCCGTTTTTGGCGACCATGAATATGCAACCTCAAGTGACCTCAACCTCAAGTACATTTAAAGACGTACCATAGACGTGCCAGAGTCGAAGAGTCGGAGATCTTTATCGATGTTCACCGACACAAATAGTCTCCCTCGTCACGCAACTGTCATTGTCATAATGCCCGACTATACGCTCATTGAGCGTCTTCTTCTGTAATAGATCCCTAAAATCTAAGGAAGTTTTCACTTCGATTGTATTTTTGCCGTTTACTGACCTGTTTTGAGCGTGGAAATTCTGTTTTAAATAGCGCTACGCGGCGGTTCTAAAATTAGGTCGCGTAATAAATGTACGACTCAG
The DNA here is from genome assembly GCA_033675265.1 of Actinostola sp. cb2023. Lineage (NCBI taxonomy): Eukaryota > Metazoa > Cnidaria > Anthozoa > Actiniaria > Actinostolidae > Actinostola > Actinostola sp. cb2023. The sequence goes on along the minus strand of JAUJYZ010001387.1, from coordinate 163,814 downwards.
ACAAGGATCATACAACTGTCATTTTTAGTATTTTTACTATTTGACCCTTTGAGCATAGAATTACTTCATTAGGCGTTTGGATATCATCGCCCCCGTTTTCAGCCAATCGAAACCCTGAAACAGACATTCCTGACCGATACGATCACATTGTTGACATTTTGTGTACTACCAAGAAGAATACGAAGAAAAAAAATATACAAGAAAGCCCATTTTATAACTCGGGTTTCCTTCGGAAAGGCCCGAGTAATAATTTATTAATTTATTAATTTTTATAGCGCATTTTCCATATGACAAGATGATGAAATGCGCTTTACAAGACAATAAATAAAATACAAATCTCATAAACTAGTATAAAAGTATAATTATCTTAAAATATTATATTATACGATATGCAAACTGATAGTAAGACGTATACACTCATTTCGATAAAGTTAGTCACCCGAAAAGCTTCGAAGATGAGACCAAGAAGGACCATGGGTACATACATTTTAACCAACCCAGGATCCTCATCGGTCTCACCTTCGAAGCTTTACGGGTGACTAACTTTATCGAAATGAGTGTATACAGCCATGCAACCGTACCTACCATGTTTCCAGTGTTATGTGGTAATACTTGTATTTCTCAGCACTAAAACCATTAAAACTACTGGATATTGCACTTTTGTAGGCGCCAAAATTGTCAAAGTACAACCAGTCACCAACAGACAACTACAAGGAATAAATAACGGTGATTGTTGTCTTCAGAGCACGACAATTGTTGATATTGTCATGCATGATCATGAAGACTGAAATGGTACTCATACATTAGCATGGCATCCGTCTCATGTACCCATAATGACCATCTACTGCACATGACCATGAAGAAACTACTCACTGTAGAAACTCACCTTTGGCAGCCGACTGTCCCGATTTACAAAGTCATTTCCATCGCAACTGTGGCCCCAGATGCTTGATGGGTAATTGGCTTCTGATGATTTGTTTATTGTTAGCGGTTTGAATTTGATATCGGGATTATAGAGCATTTCCGAGAAAGACCCGAACACCCCGTCATCGATGTAATACATGAAGCCCTGTGTAACAAAGACAAACAACTTGAAATGGAGCCCACACAACACACTGGTAACATCATCCATCTCAACTCACATTGTCAGGGTCATCCTCTGTAAATCTCATAGGAGGGCTTTCAACACCCTGAATTTGTTTCTTGGTTATTTCTTTCACTGCGATGACATTTGTCACTATCGTGAACGGTGAACATGCAAAATAGTTTCCTGGTTCAGCGATGATCTTGACTCCAGTAGAGACAGGAAAGTGTTGCTCAAGACTGTGGTTGATCACGTGACACATCTACAAAATAACAACATGATTGGTCTTCCTGTGGTGATGGTGGAAACGTTTGAATTCACACACCTTCTCGAAAAAAGCATTTTGCGAATGTTCTCCAGGGAACCCTCCACCAATGTCCAGAATACTGAGGGAGAACCCCAATTTCTCCTGTAAAAGAAAACTCAGTACAGCTAGTTTATGTAAAGTCGGGCGGTTGCATTTGTCTATATCTAGCCGACTTACCGCTTGGTCAAATATGTGTCTGGAAGATTGAATAGATTTTACAAAGGCCATCTCATTAAAGCAGTAGCTACCGACATGGAAACTGAAACGAAATGTCTTTGTTACTCTGTCGAGTATTTGTAGTGCTGAAACTCCAACAGTCTCACAACTCAATACTGAACTGGAAAGTTCATTCTTGTCACATTTGTTAACGAGTACCTTACGCCAATGACATTCAGTCCCAGATCCTTGGCCACAGCAAGGATGTCGCTGCAATCTTCAACAGCAGCCCCGAATTTAAACCCATTCTAGAAGATAGAAAACATAAAATGACGCGTGCGTATAGGACATGATAACATTACGTCGTTTGTGTCGCGTGTTTTCAACTGAAGAAGTCGGTACTGTGGACAATAGAGGCGTTTTTGTACGAGTGGGAAAGTTACGGTACTGTGCTGCGTCGTATTGAAAGAGTTTGATTGGATGAGATGCATCTGCACTCTTTTTGATTGGTTCATAAAGGAAGCCACTTGAGTGCCACGGTACCGTAAGTAATATACTTACTACGTCATACAAAGCTCCACCTTTAAAGGTAGGACGAAAGCGTATCAGCAGCCTGCAATTATAAGATGTTCTTATAAGGTTTTGAGGAAATCAGGAGTCAAAGAAAAATTGAGGAAATGTAGGAAAAGTAAACAAAGCAGAGCTTTCATGTCAGACACTAAAGCAAGCAGGAAAATTAAAGAGCACTGTTTTTGTACATACTCAGCGTTGGGGTACAGTTCTTTGATCTTAAACAACTCTTCTTTGCTATCAAATGTCATCATAGAAACTCCTCGTTTGGCTGCAAACCTAAACAATAACCATAAACATGTGTTCACAGGTATGACGCAGAGTATTTCATGGTATTGTAATATCCCACTATTACCTGATATAAGAAGGCTTTTTACAAGGATGTGCATAGATGATGTCGCTTGGTTTGGATCCAACACTAAGAGCTAATTCTATTTCTGACTGGCAAAACGTAAGCATAAAATGGCAAAATCAACGTCGGGCTTATACATAGTTGGCCATGAGAAACTTGGTGCTATTTTAAACTTATTATTCTGAAGCACAGGAGTCACATGCAGCATGGTCCACACGCAACCTCTAGTTCTGTTATCCCTCAACCTCGTTGCCTCCCGGTCAACAGACAACAGGTAACCCACTGAGACAGGAAATTATAACCATTCACTGATACATACCTTACTGGCACAATCAAACCCAGTTCCCAACAGGTATAGTTGACGGACAAGTACTGGGTCTGGATTAACTTTGACAGCTGAAAGCGACAAAGTGATGTTATACTGACTTGATAAGCGTGCAACGTGTAAAGGTTCAGTGCTCGAGACCAAATGTTTAAAGTATTTTCTGGTGAGAAACGTTCTTAATGTATTAACAAAAATGTGATAATTTCAAGAAAAATTCTTACCAAAGAAAGGGCGAATTCTTGGAAGAAGCTCACACCACTAAAGATGAAAAATGTTCTTATTGTGGTACTAATCAAAACATAGTAATTGATTGCAAACACTAAAACAGTGAAAGAGTACTAAATAGCACCAATGAAACAATGGAACCGTTTTAGTGTTTGCACTCTAATAGAGAATGGTTTTGAAACCCAGCAAACATCATTGTTCTACGTCGTATTTGTGTGATTGTTTGTCAACCTTCGGTGACACTGCAATGAAGCAAAGCATTTTTTGGTATCACGATGAAAAGTTCCTAGAAGTACCTGGAAGTATTACTGATAGTAGTGTAGTCATAATTAATTGTGTTGGTTCTAGTATTATCTTTCTGTATATATATGTTCTTGCTGTGGTACTATAACTAGAAGTAGTACCGGTAGTAGTCTAGTCATAATTGTGCTGGTTCTAGTAGTACCCTTCTGTATATAGTGATATGTTCTTGCTGTGGTACTATAACCAGAAGTAGTACTGGTAGTAGTCTAGTCATAATTGTGCTGGTTCTAGTAGTACCCTTCTGTATATAGTGATATGTTCTTGTTGTGCTACTATAACCATAGGTAGTACTGGTAGTAGTCTAGTCATTGTGCTGGTTCTAGTAGTACCCTTCTGTATATAGTGATATGTTCTTGTTGTGGTACTATAACCATAGGTAGTACTGCATGGTAGTAGTGTAGTCATAATTGTGTTGGTTCTAATATTACCTTTCTGTATATAGTGATATGTTCTTGTTGTGGTACTATAACCATAAGTAGTACTGGTAGTAGTCTAGTCATAATTGTGTTGGTTCTAGTATTACCTTTCTGTATATAGTGATATGTTCTTGTTGTGGTACTATAACGAGAAGTAGTACTGGTAGTAGTGTAGTCATAATTGTGTTGGTTCTAGTATTACCTTTCTGTATATAGTGATAGTTCTCTCCATATTCATCATATAAAATCCATCGTCCTTTTCCTTTGAAAATACAGACCATAACAGTTTGTAGCGACGATGACATTATTGGAATCACTTGACATGCATGATGTTCATTTACCTCTCTTTCAGTGTTTGTGATGACATAATCCATCAGGTTTTCAAATGGAACATTTTCTTTAGTGACAATAAGTTTTCCTGAAAGAGTTTCAGACAGTGGGTCGTGAGTTTTCCTTGAAGAGTTTGAGAGAGTGGGTGGTGAGCAGTTTACTGAAAGAGTTTGAGATAGTGTGTGGGTCGTGAGGTTTCCTGTAAGAATTTGAGATAGTGGGTCGTCAGTTTCCCTGAAAGAGTTTGAGATATAGTGGGTCGTGACTTTTCCTTGAAGAATTTGAGATAGTGGGTCATGCGTTTTCCTGAAAGAGTTTGAGATAGTGGGTCCTGAGTTTTCCTGAAAGAGTTTGAGATAGTGGGTCATGAGTTTTACTGAAGGAGTTTGAGATAGTGGGTCGTGAGTTTTACTGAAAGAGTTTGAGATAGTGGGTCATGAATTTTACTGAAGGAGTTTGAGATAGTGGGTCCTGAGTTTTCCTGAAAGAGTTTGAGATAGTGGGTCATGAGTTTTACTGAAGGAGTTTGAGATAGTGGGTCGTGAGTTTTACTGAAAGAGTTTGAGAGAGTGGGTCGTGAGTTTTCCTATAAGAGTTTGAGAGAGTGGGTCGTGAGTTTTCCTGTAAGAGTTTGAGATAGTGGGTCATGAGTTTTACTGAAGGAGTTTGAGATAGTGGGTCATGAGTTTTACTGAAGGAGTTTGAGATAGTGGGTCGTGAGTTTTACTGAAAGAGTTTGAGAGAGTGGGTCGTGAGTTTTCCTATAAGAGTTTGAGATAGTGGGTCATGAGTTTTACTGAAGGAGTTTGAGATAGTGGGTCGTGAGTTTTACTGAAAGAGTTTGAGAGAGTGGGTCGTGAGTTTTCCTGTAAGAGTTTGAGAGAGTGGGTCGTAAGTTTTCCTGTAAGAGTTTGAGATAGTGGGTCATGAGTGAGTTTTCCTTAAATAAAAAGTAAATAAAAATAAACTAGTACACAAACAAGCAAACAAACAAGCAAACAAAGAAACAATCAAGCAAACAATAATAATATAATAATAATAATAATAATAATAATAATAATAATAATAATAATAATAATAATAATAATAATAATAATAATAATAATAATAATGACTTCATTTCAGTGTTTAAGGAAAACCAAGACTTTGACGCAAAGAAATCTCGAAAATAAACCGATTCTGACAAAGTCCTCTTAAAATTACATAACGTAGATATTTTCCATATAGAGCTAATATGGGAAAAGTGGTTTTTCGTAATTTCTAGCAATTATATTTGTTGTTGCTGCTCAGAATCTTTTGCAAGCCTATTTTTTAAGGAAAACCAAAATGTTGACGCAAAGAAATCTCGAAAATAAACCGATTCTGAAAAAGTCACAAAGTTACATAACGTAGATATTTTCCATAGAGAGCTAATAATTTTATTAATGTAATGGGTTTTGAAAAGCCTTTTTGGAAAACCTAATAAAGTATGTAATATGGGAAAACTGGTTTTTCGTAATTTCTAGCCATTCTATTTGTTGTTGCTGCTCAGACTCTTTTGCAAACCTATTTTTTAAGAAACACCAAGAATTTGACGCAAAGAAATCTCGAAAATAAACCGATTTTGAAAAATTCCCCTCAAAATTACATAACGTTGATATTTTCCATATAGAGCTAATATGGGAAAAGTGGTTTCTCGTAATTTCTAGCCATTCTATTTGTTGTTGCTGGTCAGAATCTTTTGTAAACCTATCTTTTAAGAAACACCAAGACTTTGACGCAAAGAAATTTCGAAAATAAACTGATTCTTCAAAAGCCCTCTCAAAATTACATAACGTAAATATTTTCCATATAGAGCTAATATGGGAAAACTGGTTTTCCGTAATTTCTAGCCATTCTATGTATTATTTACAATATGAGTGGCGATGTTGTATCTTATTTACAATCTCGAGCCGAAGGCGAGAGATTGTAAATAAGATACAACATTGTCACGAATGTTGTAAATTACTTATGATATTGTTTAATCATTGTTTGAACCAGGTAGGCGTTTCAACCAGAATTGTAGTCAATATCTGATTGAGATGAAAAGAATATAATAATTAAATAACTGTTCTTTTAGCATTCAATTCTCATTCCGATTGCTTAACCGCACTAGCTAAACAATGAAGGCAGTTTCGCATTATAGCTTAGTTAAGATGTCGATTGTTTAATAAATGTTTTATTCCTTTTCATACTTGATAGTTTTTGAATAGAGTTGATTCAGTGCTAATTAAGACATACAAAGAACAAATACGGCAAATATGTAATATGAATGCTTTTTCATTTAGAATATCATTTACACTTTTGTTTGGTTTTCAAAGGGCGCTTTAATTGTGAATGCGAACGGAGTTTTGATTCTTTTCAATCAAATCAAGAACAGTTCTCACAGAAGGTCATAGAGCTAAGACGGGCATTTGAGACGATGGCTGACAATTTTCGTAAACTGCCAAAAGTGCATCACAAGAAAGTCAGTTGTTGAGGGAATGTGCCCAAACTAGCACCGAATTGGAGTGTAAAGACGGATTTCTGAAGTCTGGCAGATATCTCGTAAAAACAAGGTAGCAAGGAAAGAGTCTATTGACTTTCGTTTGACACATAAATTCCGTATGAAGTTCCAGTTCGACTAACATTACTTTACCATCTTCTAATTCGAGGTTCTTGAAAAGAATAACGTAGCAAGTAACGCAATATTTAGCGAGAACTGTGCGAAGTCCTTATTTTGAAGTAATCTCGTGTCTTTCAAAGTTTGTTATAATTTATTTGAGATTGTGAAAGTATTGCCGCACAAAGCTAGAAATCCAATGATTGTATCATTAGTAAGTAAGCTAAAACTGTGAAGGTGCTAAGCTCCAATGAAGGGAGTTACATTAAAGAAACTGCGGAACAAAAACTAACGTGTACTGATTTTTCTTAATTAGCTTTTAGGATAATGTATTGTTCAGTCTCATATCATGCATTGATCGATACAGAATACTTATAGAGCTTATTAGTATTCTGTATCTGATACAGAATACTAATAAGGTCTATTAGTATTCTGTATCAGATCAGTACAGAATACTAATAAGCTTTATTACTATTCTGTATCATACTTATGAACAATTGCAGTAATTAATCAACCCCACCTATTCCCTGCCAACTATTCAAACCCTCCCCGTGCTTTTAGTTTCTTGGTAATTGTATGGGAGTTACAAGGTAGCCACGTGACCAGAATGCTGAGCACAGATTGGACAGCTGCCTAATGAATTATTAATGAATATTATAATTGTTGTTGCTACTCAGACTCTTTTGCAAACCTATTTTTTAAGGAAAACCAAGATGTTGACGCAAAGAAATCTCGAAAATAAACCGATTCTGAAAAAGCCCTCTCAAAATTACATAACGTAGATATTTTCCATATAGAGCTAATATGGGAAAACTGGTTTTCCGTAATTTCTAGCCATTCTATTTGTTGTTGCTGCTCAGCTGACTCTTTTGCAAACCTATTTTTAAGGAAAACCAAGATGTTGACGCAAAGAAATCTCGAAAATAAACCGATTCTGAAAAAGAAAATCTCGAAAATAAAGCTAATATGGGAAAACCGATTCTGAAAAAGCCTCTCAAAATTACATAACGTAAATATTTTCCATATAGAGCTAATATGGGAAAACTGGTTTTCCGTAATTTCTAGCCATTCTATTTGTTGTTGCTGCTCAGACTCTTTTGCAAACCTATTTTTTAAGGAAAACCAAGATGTTGACGCAAAGAAATCTCGAAAATAAACCGATTCTGAAAAAGCCCTCTCAAAATTACATAACGTAGATATTTTCCATATAGAGCTAATATGGGAAAACTGGTTTTTCGTAATTTCTAGCCATTCTATTTGTTGTTGCTGCTCAGAATCTTTTGCAAACCTATTTTTTAAGGAAAACCAAGATGTTGACGCAAAGAAATCTCGAAAATAAACCGATTCTGAAAAAGCCCTCTCAAAATTACATATCGTAAATATTTTCCATATAGAGCTAATATGGGAAAACTGGTTTTCCGTAATTTCTAGCCATTCTATTATTTGTTGCTGCTCAGACTCTTTTGCAAACCTATTTTTTAAGGAAAACCAAGATGTTGACGCAAAGAAATCTCGAAAATAAACCGATTCTGAAAAAGCCCTCTCAAAATTACATAACGTAGATATTTTCCATATAAACAAACTGGCAAACAAACAAATAATCAAACAAACAAACTAGCAAACAAACAAGCAAACAAACAAACAAGCAAACAAACAAACAAACAAGCAAACAAACAAACAAATACACAGAGAAAGAAATAACTGAGGAAATTATGCCGTAAATAGAAATGAAAATGCCGGAAAGAAAGAGATACAATTAGCATGTAAAGCATAAAGTTCCACTCTACCTTTTGCACAAGTAGAGGAAATTGCTGGTTTCGTCTCGTTGTTGTCCATATTTCTGACAATTCCGATAAAAATATCACTTATTCTGTAGTGTCTGCAATATAAATTTCTTCGTCCTTTAAGAGCAAAACAAAAATCATCTGATCACAAACTATGGGAGGAAGGGGTTACTTAGGTAAAATAATAGAATAATAATGAGCAAACATAATAATAACAAGACGCTCAATGAGCGTACACTCGGGCTTATGACAAGGACAATGTCAGTTGCGTGAGGAGGGACCTGACAATGACTGACAGTTGCGTGACGAGGGAGACTATGTATATATGTGTCGGTGAGCATAGATAAAAATCTCCGAATCGTACTTCCGTAGCACGTACTTGGAACGTCCAGTTGAGGTTCATATTCATGGTCAGACGGTTCTGATAACGTCTTTGGTTTCTTCGTTATCGCAGAGGAAAGTCGAACTTCGTATCTTTTAAACATCCAGTTGATTCAGACTACGGTATGATGTGACAAAGCTCGACCAATCTGCTGTCTCTGCCTATACATTGAAAGATCTTGTTCGATTTATCTCGAAATCAGAAAGGAATTATCGATTAAAAATCAAAAGCTGCTTCTGTTAGATTTAAGATGTGACCTCAAGTGACCTCAAATACGCTTTTAAAAAGACGTACCACAGCGTACCTTGAAGAGTCGGAGATCTTTATCTATGAGTCACCGACACAAATAGTCTCCCTCGTCACTGAGCGTCGTCTTCTGTTATTGATCTCTAAAATCTAAGGACATTTTGATTTCGATTGTATTTTTGCCGTTTACTGACCTGTTTTGAGCGTGGAAATTCTGTTTTAAATAGCGCTACGCGGCGGTTCTAAAATTAGGTCGCGTAATAGATGTATGACTCACACAAGGATCACACAACTGTAATCGTACTGAATTTTTCAAACGTGGAATAAAATAAACATCCATCGTGAGTTACTGAAAATAACTCGACTGGTTCGATTGTTTGCATGACTTCTGTACATATAGCTTTCTGTCGTAATAGATCCCTAAAATCTAAGGACGTTTTGATTTCGATTGTATTTTTTGCCGTTCACTGACCTGTTTTGAGCGTGGAAATTCTGTTCTAAATAGCGCTACGCGGCGGTTCTAAAATTAGGTCGCGTAATAGATGTATGACTCACACAAGGATCACACAATTGTAATCGTACTGAATTTTTCAAACGTGGAATAAAATAAACATCCATCGTGAGTTACTGAAAATAACTCGACTGGTTCGATTGTTTGCATGACTTCTGTACATATAGCTTTCTGTCGTAATAGATCCCTAAAATCTAAGGACGTTTTGATTTCGATTGTATTTTTGCCGTTCACTGACCTGTTTTGAGCGTGGAAATTCTGTTTTAAATAGCGCTACGCGGCGGTAACTCGGGCTTCCTTCGGAAGGGCCCGAGTAATGATTGTATGTATGTCAGTATACAGCGAGATATTCGAATTTTTTCCTAATTTTAGAACCTGCATGATTTCTGCCTTTATGGCTAATAAGGTATGGAATAAGGACGATATGCATGAAGAGGACTATGAGGGTATGGCTAACGAAGCCGACTTAGTCAATCGGTTTAAAATATCATACTTTTTTTCTTCAGGATTGATTTCTTTATATCGATATAAAAGCTAAGCAACATACGCAGACTCGGGACACCATTTATGCAATACGTGTGAGAAGCACCATTAAAGTGCTTATGAAGCTTATTTTTCTATTTTGAAAATCGATTACATATGAAGTGAATAGTGGGATGGTTCAGTATTTTGTGATTTGAGCTTCACATTTGCGAGTTATAAAGGTTTGAAATCGTGATATGCTAATTCGGTGACGTCAAAGGAGGCATCATTTATTATACAAAAGCGCCCCTTTGCAAATCATTGACATTTTTTAATCTGGAAAAAAGTTTTCTACAACTTATATAAATGATGTTAAACTTTTTCTATATTTCAGAAAAGAATGCCACTTGAAAAAATATAAATAAGTTACAGCAAATGCCTCCTTTGACGTCACCGAATTAGCATATCACGATTTCAAACCTTTATAACTCGCAAATGCGAAGCTCAAATCACAAAACACTGAAACATCCCACTATTCGCTTCATATGTAATCGATTTTCAAAATAATTCGAGCCCGATCACAGGCAGCCCAAGCATTTCTTTTGAGGCTACTGAATAATCAAATAAAATGATATCTGCGTCTTTTTTGATGGGTTTCCTGTGGTAGAGAGCGCGCGCGCGCAATACGTATATGTCGGGCTCCCTGTGCTGAGTAACGTCCTATGTTGGGCTACCTGTGTGCGTCCCGCAAGAAGCGCCCGCAGCAATGTACATAGTTTCAGCATACTGTAGTTTCAATATACACATGTACTGCAGGACGCGCGGGCCGCACTCAGGGAGCCCAACATTATACATTACTCAACACAGGGAACCCATCAAAAATAGACGCGCGCATGCATATATTTTTAATGATTATAAATAGCCTCAGAAGCAATGGTTGGGCTGCCTGTGGCCCGATCCGAGCTACAGGGTCGTCGATTCGGTCAGAGATTTTTCTCTCTCTCCTTGGATTTTCCAGGGCTAACGCTCAGAAAAACTTCATGGGTATGACGTAATCAATCGAACGATTTCATCGATCATCGAATCCAAGCGAATCCAATCGAATGATTGGATATCTTGGATTCGATTGCAGGCAGTCGAATGAAATCGACTTCACCAAAAAATTGGAGCCAATCGAACACAATCGAACGTTTGAGTTTTTAATTACGTTCGATTGTTCCACGTTCACGTTTTAACGAGCTTTGTAGCTCTTAGGTGACTACGTGTTTAAATAAATTATTATTATTCGTTTTATTGTAAGCCGATTCGTCAGTCGGAAATCGAATGCAATCCCTGGCAAACATTCGATTATGTTCAGAAATCGAATGTAATTGATTTCACAATTTTTTACCATTCCATTTCGTTCGATTACCCCCGGGGATTACCGAATGCAATCGAATCCAATCATGTGATTGCGTTCGATTGAATTTGATTTCGGAATCATTCGATAGCTATGCGGCCTTCTTTCCTAGCTATGATCATTACACTAACTCATAAATAAAAGATGAGCTTACCTTGACAAGAAGCAAATCTGACGAAACGATGCTAAAAATATAATTCAGTTATGTTTGGACGAATGTGACCTTTGGTTGATACACGTCACAAAGTACAGTGTTGTATTTCGTTGTGTGTTGAATTGGCCTCCCGCAGCTGGCTAGCCTCCTTAATTTGCAGCCGTTTTTCGTATCGGTCACCGCAGGCAACCTTTTCACTTTCGCTTTTGGGTTTCCTGAGTACTACGTTAAGAGACAGGACAACAGAAATCGAAAGGACAACAGAAAGGACGAAGCGGGAGAGAGAAAGGGAGAAAGGAGAAAAAAGAGGAGGAGTTCAACTCCTGCCTTTTCTCTCCTCCCTCGATTTCTTTCCAGTCCCCTCTACTCTTCTGTTAACACAGAGAACTCAAAACGAAAAGCGAACGTTGCAAACTCCATCCCAATTTACCTTGATCTAAACTGAACAGTATTGCACGAATTCTAAGAAAATATTGCAACTTGAAAATTACAAAACGATGATGTGATAATGATAAAAACGTTTTTCCGAGTTTGCATAGCCTGCAGTGATGCAAACACTCGGGAGTTTGGGAGAAGTCTCGAGCTCTGCGGCTCGGTTTTACACATCAGCTCTCGACTTCTCCGGCAAACTCCCCCTCGTGTTTGCATCAGGCTTTGCAAACTCCATTCTCGTACCCAGACCCTTCTCTGGGTACGAGAATATGCAAACTCGGAAAAACGTTTTGCCCCAATCCCATTTCGCAGCCCAAAATTTGGCGGAATCCCACTGAGTTTAAAAATCCCAGTGTGAAAAGTAATAATTAATAATAATTAATAACTTAAAATATTCGCTTGGCGAAATTCAAAATTTCAAAATAAAGAAAAATAATTACTCCTATGTATATATGTACTGCACTGGAATGGGCTACATAGACCATGTTGACAAGCTGAAGGCACATGCCGCTGATCAAAAGACGCGCGGGCTCTGGATACGAGAGAATGACGCACTTCTGACCTTTCTACAATTTTGGACGATTTTTGACCATTTTGCATGGCTATATAACCCACCAAAAATGTTTGAGAAAACGGACTGAGCCACAGAAGGAGGAAGAGTGGGAGAAATTTAGAACTTTGCTTACCAGGCTACAACAGTGACATTTCTTATATTACTGTTATGTGTTTATTTATGTTATTGGTGTGAAACTGATTATTACTCGGGCCCTTCCGAAGGAAGCCCGAGTTATAAAATGGGTTTTTCGGTAGTAGTAGTAGTAGTAGTTTTGTTCGGTCAAAGAATGAAGAAAGTATGCGACGTATTTAATCGTATCGAGTTTCAAGATTACTCAGCAGATAAGAAAAAACAAACGACACACAGGACTCAAGTAGATTTGAATCTTAGTTTTGAAAGCAGCTGTAGATCTTCAAGCTATTAAAGGTCAGGATTCTAGTTATAACTGATTAAACTCACGACCAGCGATGTAACTACATCTATTGACAGAAAGCTATATGTACAGAAGTCATGCAAACAATCGAGCCAGTCGAGTTATTTTCAGTAACTCACGACGGGATGTTTATTTTATTCCACGTTTGAAAAATTCAGTACGATTACAGCAGTGTGTGATCCTTGTGTGAGTCATGTTTGTTGCTAATTGTAATAGTACGGGTACAGCTATGTCCTTGAGTATTTATAATTAAACTCACGACCAGCGATGTAACCGTACATCTATTGACAAAAAGCTATATGTACAGAAGTCATGCAAACAGTCGAGCCAGTCGAGCTATTTTCAGTAACTCATGATGGATGTTGTATTTCATTCCACGTTTGCAAAGGTTTTTTTTATAGGCCATGCCGTTAAAAACCCGTTAGCAGCTTCGTCGAGCTTCGCCAGATCATAGTCTGAATCGTCTGGATGTTATATTATTATGTCTCTGAAGCTAGAGAGCGGAGGGTTTGATTTTCCAGTAGATTTTGTTTTGATAGCTAATCTCGCTTTGCTTGCTGCCTGACTGTCGTCACGCGCCGTGAAAAACCGTTTAAAAAGTATCCGACAGTAAAACGAAACACATTTCTCAGTTATATAATGATGGATGTTTATTTGATTCGACGTTTGAAAAATTCAGAAGGAAAAGAAATCGTATAAATCGTACTTCAAAACTTCATCAAAGCAAAGGCGAGCAAGGTCAATGTACGAAATTTGGGATCATGCCAAAGTAGTTTTAATAGCCTATTTATACCACAGGCAACCCAAGCTCTTGTCAGGTCTCTCCTCATGCAACTGACATTGTCCTTGTCATAAGCCCGAGTGTACGCTCATTGAGCGTCTTGTTCGAAATATTCGGGACTAATTTGGTACTAGCTGCCATTTAAAATAATAATAATAATATTTAATTCAAATAAGAAGTGAGAAAAAAAAGTGTGCTCCGGCTGTGGTTCGAACTCACGGCCCCAAGTTTAAAGTGTCATGATTGCCGGGAATTTGCATAAAAAAGACCATACTCCCAGACATTATTAATTATGCTGAGCCGACCGTATGTTACGTATAGGATGAAGATTTCGGCCTCATCCGCGCTATCGGGCATTACACCAATCAGCCTAGCAGTCAAAGAGGGAGGGAACAGTCGGATCCTAGGCCCACTAAATAACTACCCCGCACCACTAGGCTATCGTGCACGCTTGTTGATTTGGAGGGCAAAATAACCTAGTGCATCCTGTGAATGGACTGTCTATATTGTTGTGCAACTTACGATGATCCCGTGGCTCGCGTGGATAATACGGTGCGCTCGAATCTGATGACCGGGGGTTCGATTCCTCGACTCGATCTTTTCTTCTTTTTTTTCAGTTTCAACTTTTTCTTTCTTTTTTTTTTCAAATATATTTATCTTAAAATTAATATTCGATGTAAAATATATATTTTATAATAGAAAATCAAATCAAATCAAAATTCCACGCAAGAAAATTGAATGGGAGGTTTTATGGAATCTTCTGACGTCAAAATCTATGTGAGTGGCCGTCAAACCGTCATTTTACTTGCTCAAAACTTCAATTTTAGATCGGTGAAGTCTAAATATCTGTCAAATATAAGTTACTTATAAACAAACAAACAAATGTCATGTAGTTGCTTGAAGAAAAACTAACAGACTTTAATTTAGGCTCGAACATTTTGTAGATCTTGACGGCCACTACGTCACACGTAAAACCTCCCATACATAATGAATCACGTGAATTTATTGTAGTATTGTAGTCTTTTCATCTGGACAACTTTTTTGAGAATGACTGTATAACTTAACCCACCAAAAAAATGAATCCCATTCGGCATTTTGGCAATTCTGTTTCCCATTCCCAGTGGCTAGATTCCAGCAGTGCACTGATGATCCCATTTTCCCAGCCTCAAAATAACTTTGCCTTGAACCTTTTGATTGGATTCGTAAATCCACGACTTTAAATAAATAAAAAATTGATGTGTAACGATCGGCACATATACAGGTATGTTTTCTCCTGTTCATTCCACTCCTCTCTTCTCCCCCACCAAGTTAAAAATGTCACATTTATTTAGCGTGACGTCACGTAATGCATTCACAGCGAAGCGTCAGAAACAAAATGGCCGAACGTTATCCGCTTCACAAAGCTTCACAACTGTCTTTGAGGTAAATCTACGGACAGTATCTTCATGTTTACGGACCTGTGACATCGAGGAACAAGATATCCACGGTAGGGAATCTTAATTAGCTTTGGATTTCTTGCTAACACTGTGGAAACCTGGTTTCACGTAGAATGAGTCAGGCTAGCTGTAGAACAGAGGTTATTTTCAAGTGAAATTGTTTGATATTTAGCGTCAATTGTTTAATTTAGTCATATATTAAAGTGCATAAATTAGTCTGATTAGACACAATTGAACTCAAGTTTGACATTGATCTTCCTGTGTGTCGTATTCACTTTGACTAAAGTAGAATGTACTTTCATTGTCATATTTTCAAATTATAGTAGACTTTTTAACAATGTCATTTCAAAAAATGTCAAGGACTCATGTGTAAATAACATATTTTCAAATATATAGTAATAATACTTTAATAATAATAACAATGTCATTTCAAAAAAATAATAATAATCAAGGACTGCATGTGGCTACTGTAAATAACTTTATTCCCAAAACAGAGATAAAAAATAGAAAAAATCCTTATTTACAATAATAATAATAATAATAATAATAATAATAATAATAATAATAATAATAATAATATATAATAATAATAAAAAATAATAATAATAATAATAATAATAATAATAATAATAATAATAATAATAAATAATAATAATAATAATAATAATAAAAAATAATAATAATAATAATAATAATAATAATAATAATAATAATAATAATAATAATAATAATAATATAATAATAATAATAATAATAATAATAATAATAATAATAATAATAATAATAATAATAATAATAATAATAATAATAATAATAATAATAAATAATAAATAATAATAATAATAATAAAATAATAATAATAATAATAAAATAATAATAACAATAAAAATAAACAAAAAAGGTAGTCTATAACTACATGTAGGTACTGCGGTTTTGAAATGTAGAAGCAATGTGTAATAAGCCAAGTCAGAGTTTAAGGGGCGCGCGCGGCCTGGTAACGAATTCGGGATAAAATGTGTCCCAAGTGAATTTTTCTCCCATGTCTCTTGTATTTTTGCCGAGTTTTCTAGGAGCATTTTACACTACTTTTTCTGTACTAATAAAGTATTTTCCCTGTTTACTAGTCACATACAACTGCAAGGTAACTCTAACAGCGCTTATATGTTCATTTGAATACGATAATCCACTGAAAAACGTAGTTTAAAATCGCCCACAAGCTTACCAATCTCGAAGCGGATTGGGCTTCCTGTGTCAACTGAACGATCGTCAGTTTCACAACGTTTGGATTTCGCTTTTAAATCATGTCTTTGTGTCGATTCTTGGCAATTTTTTCAGAAAATAATAAAGATTATGAGTTGTTTATCACTTTGTGCTATTAGTTGTCTCAAAAAAGTATCAAAAAGTTGTGTTTTGGGGCCGTAGATTGGCCATAGTTCTCACGGCTTCACTACGTCCCGACTACGTGTATAACGAAGGGCATTTTTATCGTAAAATAGAATTTGATTAACAAATCACACATGTGGTTGAATTAAGAAGACCTTTATGCATACCTTGGAGTATTTTCTCGGCAAAAATCGTATTCTAAGAGATGAAAATTGCTCCTAGAAAACTCGGCAAAAATACAAGAGACATGGGAGAAAAATTCACTTCGGACACATTTTATCCCGATTCGGTTCCAGGAATCACGGTAATCCTTAAACTCTGACTTGGCTTATTGGATTGATTCCTCTGTTGAACTGGTATGTTTGAACTATCTGCCAGAACTTGTTCTTTGGTTCTATATAATGCTAATTTAAATCAGAATTATCTTTTTTTTTAACAAAGTTTAATTGAAAACAATTGTGTACAAATAATTGAACAATAACAGTTGTTATTAACAATCGATATGAACAGCATTGATATATCATTAGTAATTGAATATTAACATTAATTTAACAATGTTCTGTATATAAGATCTTGAACTCAACTTTGATGAAGTGGTGTTTATTTATTTATTTCACTTCGCATAAATATATGAAAACATTGAATATACATTGTAATAAATAGTAACTATAATTTGAAGATAGGTTTACACTCTAATATATACATGTACTATGATTTTATGCTATTTTGCACCAGAAACCAGACACAGGCTCACAACCCTCTGTTTGTGTATTGGGCTTCCTGTGTCTTATTTGATCGATACAGTATTTATGGCCGTAAATTCACTTCTAGAAATAAGAATCCTGTCCTTTTGATATCTTGAATTTCTAAAACTGCTTTCTAAATAAAGATTAATATCTACTTGAGTCCTGTATGTGATTTATTTAGCGATTAGAACGGCTTTTGAGAGTTTTGGGACAAAGAGTAACGAGAGCAGAAATATCCGTCTGAAATCTGAATCGAATTCGAAGTGTTTGTTTGCGTCTCGTATAAAGACATTTGTTCCTTGAAGAGAATTACTTATAGTTATAACTTGACACTTTAAACAGGTACACAGAATGGAGGTGCTCGACTGCACAACTGACCAGTCGATCAGTCCACAGCTATTTATAAAAGGCCGAACAAACACGATCGAGTTCACGGCTGGAAAATAATCTCAACAAACCGTCACTGAAAAACTTGAAAACATATTTTAATATGAACAAACACTTGACACTTTGCACGAGAGATGATGTGTCTTGTTTATGGTGCAAAATAGCATAGAATAATAGTATATTAGAGGTGTAAACTTACCTCTAAACAACGCGTGCACGAATCGAAAAGCACATGGAAAAAAATCCATTGGCCCCGAACACCAGACGAGTAAAACATCGGGTACATTTTCGATCACCTGACTAGTTCCGAACACTATCCGAAGATTAGGATTACTTACTGACGGACGGACGGACTTACACACTCGATGGCATAGTGACTACGTCTCCATGGAGACAGTAGCCACAAAAACGATTAAGATTTTTCATAAATAAGCTTATACATGTAGCTTATATATCAACCAGAAAATTGATGTATATTTATCTGTCTTATGTGAGCCACGGCTTATTTGGTCTCGTATAAATGGCCCTTGTTGTGGTTTTTCAGTTCAATCAAACACGCTAAAATTTATTTCAGTTCTGGACTTCATATGTGCTGAGATTACCATAATACGGTATCGGAAATCCAACCGTGACAATGGGATGTGAAACCGTGACATCTCATTCTTTGTAAAGCTAAATGATACACAAACACAATATTAATGTATCTGATAACAAGTAGTTCAAAATTAACAGTCCTGGATTGGGAATGCAATATCCCTAGTATATTGTTATCAAGTGGTTAAACTAGCAACTATGCAGTTTGAATAAAGTGAGTTTCCAGTTACTTGTTATAATGAGTCTTTAAATCTAATACTTAAAGTGCATATCAGGGTTATTTGTTTCTGTTGAAAATCGATTACATATAAAGTGAATAGTGGGATGGTTCAGTATTTTGTGATTTGAGCTTCGTATTTGCGAGTTATGAAGGTTTGAAATCGTGATATGCTAATTAGGTGACGTCAACGCAGGCATTTGCCGTAACTTATTTATATTTTTTCAAGTAGCACTCTTTTCTAAAATAGAAAAAAAAAACTTAACATCATTTATATAAGTTGTAGAATAACTTTTTGCCAGTTTAAAAATGTCAGTAATTTGCAAAGGGGCGCTTTTGTATAATAAATGATGCCTGCGTTGACGTCACCGAATTAGCATATCACGATTTCAAACCTTTATAACTCGCAAATGCGAATCTCAAATCACAAAATACTGAACCATCCCACTATTCAGTTGATATATAATCGATTTTTAAAATAAAAATAATAACCCTGATATGAACTTTAAGGTACCAGGGGACCTTCGTGACCACTGTTCACTGAAAGCCAATAGAACAAGACGCTCAATGAGCGTACACTCGGGCTTATGACAAGGACAATGTCAGTTGCGTGAGGAGGGACCTGACAATGACTGACAGTTGCGTGACGAGGTAGACTATGTATATGTGTCGGTGAGCATAGATAAAAATCTCCGAATCGTATTTCCGTAGCACGTACTTGGAACGTCCAGTTGAGGTTCATATTCATGGTCAGACGGTTCTGATAACGTCTTTGGTTTCTTCGTTATCGCAGAGGAAAGTCGAACTTCGTATCTTTGAAACATCCAGTTGATTCAGACTACGGTATGATGTGACAAAGCTCGACCAATCTGCTGTCTCTGCCTATACATTGAAAGATATCAGAAAGGAATTATCGATTAAAAATCAAAAGCTGCTTCTGTTAGATTTAAGATGTGACCTCAAGTGACCTCAAATACGTTTAAAGACGTACGACAGCGTACCTTGAAGAGTCGGAGATATTTATCTATGAGTCACCGACACAAATATAGTCTCCCTCGTCACTGAGCGTCTTCTTCTGTAATAGATCCCTAAAATCTAAGGACGTTTTGATTTCGATTGTATTTTTGCCGTTCACTGACCTGTTTTGAGCGTGGAAATTCTGTTCTAAATAGCGCTACGCGGCGGTTCTAAAATTAGGTCGCGTAATAGATGTATGACTCACACAAGGATCACACAACTGTAATCGTACTGAATTTTTCAAACGTGGAATAAAATAAACATCCATCGTGATTACTGAAAATAACTCGACTGGTTCGATTGTTTGCATGACTTCTGTACATATAGCTTTCTGTCGTAATAGATCCCTAAAATCTAAGGACGTTTTGATTTCGATTGTATTTTTGCCGTTCACTGACCTGTTTTGAGCGTGGAAATTCTGTTCTAAATAGCGCTACGCGGCGGTTCTAAAATTAGGTCGCGTAATAGATGTATGACTCACACAAGGATCACACAACTGTAATCGTACTGAATTTTTCAAACGTGGAATAAAGCCGTCGCTTACCATTTACCAGGAAAACCGGAAATCCCGGTTGGAAAAACAAATCGTATGTCATTCCGATCGGAAAGTTCCGGAAAACTCGGTCTAGCGATTGAGGTAATCCACTTTTCCCGCTCTTTTCGGTTTCTCCATAGATGTGTGTACCATATTAGACTAAATTTTCTGGAACTTTCCGATCAGAATGACACAATGCCTTTTTTTTTTCAACCGGAATTTCCGGTTTTTCCGGGTAAATGGAAAGCACCCCTGGTTGCTATTTACGTAGCATCACGCGGCTGTTTGACAACAGACAGTCATTTCACGTGTCCAGCATTCACTGTTCACGTGGGACACAATAGATTGCATACCAACCACAATTTCGAGAAATTTGATTGGAGAGTGAGAGTGTTGGAAGATGACCTTCAGCACTGTGGCAAATTAAAGGGGCAGTGTCAAGCCTCACGCATGCGCATTAAAATCAAAACAATAACACTCGGTTGAGAAGCCTACCTTGCCCGGTAGCGAGTTACAAAACCCCCCTAAAACCGTTCTAATCGCTAAATAAATGACCTACAGGACTCATGTAGATACTAATCTTTATTTAGAAAGCAATATTAGAACTTCAATATATCAAAAGGACTGAATTCTAGATGTGAATTCACGGCGATATCATTTTCCAACGGCTGGTCAAATAAAACACAGGAAGCCCAACACATAAATAGATGGTGGGAAGCTCACCGGGTTTACAAGTCGTTCTTCGTGAGTTTTTCTCTTCAAAAGTCATGAACAGTACTGCACCTACGATTGATGATCAAGATTCCTTCGCAATCGATCAGAATTGCCGGTTTACAATTCGGTTTTCTTCACTCGAGGATGATGGCGGGCTGACTATAATTACTAGTGATCCATTAGACGCTTGAACAAACATGATTAATGTCGATGGAAACGGATTGAAAACATCGCTAATAATAAAAGTCCACGGTGGACTTTTATTATTTCTCGCTTCTTCGTACCCAGGCTTGCGCGGTCATATGGCTTGACACTGCCCCTTTAATCAACACTACGAAAAATATCTCTCAAGTATACGTAAGTCAAATTACGAATATGAACCAAGAGCCAGGTGAAAATAACAATGTACCGCTTCCTATAAATGGCACAGTTAGAGTATTGACTGCGGGAGGAGTGATAGTATTGTGGGCTGCAGGCAGTGCCTATTTCTTACGCCGCTATAGAGATGACCCCGAAACAGTCATACGACTTGTAAACGAAGCCATTATTCCTTCCTTTGGTGCAATTGTTCTTGCAATATGGCCAGGATCATTTAAGATTCTTGTAGAGATTCAATCACTGGACGCTTTAAATGTGATATGGAAAAGTTACATCGAAGGTAACATGAAACAGAAACTAGAAGAAGTGATTGTTACTGATGAACTGAGAAGATTGGCTCCAGATGATGCAGAGAATGTTGACATCTCATTGACGATTTCTGAAGAAGATTACAGAAAGACTCGTGACTATTTAAGAGCAGTGGAAACCGCTAAAGTGATCATGAGTTACACTCTACGGACTTCTCGTTCTATAGAAACATTCGATATTCCTAAGATAGCAGGTCCTTTCAAAGTGATTTTAATTGGTGTCAGTGGAGTTGGTAAAAGTTCCTTATTCCTCAGGATTAAAGACGGGAAATTTCATGAAGATATTCGGCGTGATCAAAATCTAGATTATTTTGACAAAAGCATCACCCATAATAGCAAAACAGTACAGATGCGTTTGTATGATACAGCTGGAATGGAGTCGTGGCATGAAAAAACAATAACACGTTCATACTACCTTGGGAGTAGTGTAGTACTCATAGTATACAGTGCTGATGATATGGATAGTGTTGATGATTTGGGAATATACATTGCAGAAGTTAACAGACATGCGCCATCGGCCAAAAAATTTCTGATAAGAAATAAAATAGATTTGGAAGAGCTGCAAGTCGTGGAAGAGGAAGAAGTCGAGGCAAAACTTAAAAAAGCTGGCTATTCGTTTGAGACGGGGTGCAAGCACAACACATCAGCCAAGACAGGGGAAGGAATCGAAAACTTAATTAAAGGAATTGGAATAGCACTTGTGAGGCGAGCACAGTCGGTTTTTCGTGAGCAAGTAGATACTCTCAGACTTCATAGACAAGAATCCCAAAGTAAGAATAGCAACAATCAGTCATTTTGTTGTTGATGTTACTCTACAAGTCATCTCTGCTTTCATTCTCATGCAGAGATTATATGTGATGAATAGCTTACAATAGCTTACATGTATGAATAGCTTACAATGTAGTTGTCAATAGAATACAGTAAAAACCCGCATATAAGAAACTGCAGATTAAGAACCTCCAGGCTGAAATTTAGCCAATTAAGCATCCAATATATAAGAACCAGCTCAGCCTGACAAATGAAGCAGGTTCTTATGTGAAAAATGACTAAAGCTCAGAACACACAGGTACAGTCGGTGCTGAATATGCAGAAATATTGTATTTACTATACAGTTGGGTTGTTAATATTTAGTGTGAATATTAGACCTTTCAGGGTCAATAGTTCACTAATTATAACAAATTGTAAGGAAATACACCATACTGTATCAGGAACAATTATTATTTTTTTGCCCTGTAAATAAGAACCTGTTAAGAACCTATTCAGCCTGATTTCTCACTAGACACCCAATATATAAGAACCATTTCAGACTGACTTGGAAAAATAGGGGTTCTTTTATGCTGGTTTTTACTGTACTGTTATCATTGCAAGTTAATTATTATTTTCAGAGATTAATTAGATCTGCAGGACAATGTTTGATAAGGACAGATATGGTGACATTTGTGAACTGTTACTGGCTGGTGGACATAGTATTTGCCTGTCACTTGAAGATTGAAGCCAAGCAATACAATACTCTTTTATAGTTGATCCATACATGTAGCTTGTGTATGAAGGGCAGTACATGTTTTAACATGTTATTATTTTGAAAAAAAAGAAAGAAATTCCTAAGGAGGCGGTAGTCGATTGTTGTAAAGTAGCTAAGGTAGTTCATCATATTCCTAAGGAGGTGGTAGTCGATTGTTGTAAAGTAGCTAAGGTAGTTCATCATATTTATATTCCTAAGGAGGTGGTAGTCGATTGTTGTAAAGTAGCTAAGGTAGTTCATCATATTCCTAAGGAGGTGGTAGTCGATTGTTGTAAAGTAGCTAAGGTAGTTCATCATATTCCTAAGGAGGTGGTAGTCGATTGTTGTAAAGTAGCTAAGGTAGTTCATCATATTCCTAAGGAGGTGGTAGTCGATTGTTGTAAAGTAGCTAAGGTAGTTCATCATATTCCTAAGGAGGTGGTAGTCGATTGTTGTAAAGTAGCTAAGGTAGTTCATCATATTCCTAAGGAGGTGGTAGTCGATTGTTGTAAAGTAGCTAAGGTAGTTCATCATATTCCTAAGGAGGTGGTAGTCGATTGTTGTAAAGTAGCTAAGGTAGTTCATCATATTCCTAAGGAGGTGGTAGTCGATTGTTGTAAAGTAGCTAAGGTAGTTCATCATATTCCTAAGGAGGTGGTAGTCGATTGTTGTAAAGTAGCTAAGGTAGTTCATCATATTCCTAAGGAGGTGGTAGTCGATTGTTGTAAAGTAGCTAAGGTAGTTCATCATATTCCTAAGGAGGTGGTAGTCGATTGTTGTAAAGTAGCTAAGGTAGTTCATCATATTCCTAAGGAGGTGGTAGTCGATTGTTGTAAAGTAGCTAAGGTAGTTCATCATATTCCTAAGGAGGTGGTAGTCGATTGTTGTAAAGTAGCTAAGGTAGTTCATCATATTCCTAAGGAGGTGGTAGTCGATTGTTGTAAAGTAGCTGAGTTAAAAGAACCGGTATCAAAGCCGAAAAGAAAAGGTGTTGCGAAATTTGTTTAAACTGATAAATTATCAATTTTACACTTTAGATAGGTAGATAAGCAGGTCCACATCAGGACTTAAGTCTTGCGTCATGTAAACAAACCTGCAGAAACAAATAAACTATGTATGCATGTGTGTATGCATGTATGTATGTTTCGCCGTTTGCTGTGTGAGTGATTGCTGTGATGATAACTAGTTAATGAGTGTCACTCACTCTAAGCTAAACCATAAGTCATACTAGAACCACAAGATATACGGACTGAAGTTTTAAACTGTAAATCTAAGTATGAAGGACTGGACAGACCCTCGCTGAACTGAATATGACTTTTATCGCGTTGTGTTTAAGGCTTGATTTGACTTCTGTGTGTCTATTGTTTTCTCGTAATTTGTAGTATGATTACGATTTGATTGTAAGAACTGGAGAATGAGTATTCTCAAACTCATTAATTATTCATGAGGTAACCAGCCAATCCGGTGCATCAAATCCGGTCACATGATGGACTTTGAAACCCCGGAAATTCCGATCAAGAGTACTTTGAAATCCATTTCAAAGTCCAAGGAGTCCAAAGTCCTTGGACTTTGAAATGATGGATTTCAAAGTACTCTTTCCTGAGTTCTTATCTCTCATATAACAAATCATCGGGACCTTGGACAGAGTAGAGGCAATACCACTCTGTCCGAATTAGATTCAATCTGAAAGCAGGCTCTACTTCATGCTACTCAAGAGTCCAACACATGTGGGATGCGATGTCCTCGACTCTGCGCATGAGCAGAGAATATGCAGACTGGAATTCTTGCTTTTCCGGGCTAAAATCTTGCAACTCTTTATTTATTGCCTTTAGGTCATTGCGTGTAATAATTAATGAGTATGAGAAGTCGTTCCAAAACCTCGAATTCGGACCGGACTGGAAACCCCGTCTAGTCCTCATTCTCGGCTTTGAAACATTACTTCCACGATTTAGTTATCGCTTTTTTCATCAAACGACAATAAGAAAAACCACATTCATTATACAGAGAGCGTGACAACCATATTCATTTCACGTGGTGTAAACTAACAAACAATAACTGTTCACGTGGAGAACAATAGACTGCATACCAGATATCCCTAACAACTACGAACTCTCAAGGTAAACACAAAATCTATTTTCAGTATTGCCTGTTGTTAGGGAGATTAGGAATGTATTGACGTCATGAGGTTATAACTCAAACGCTTTCGAAATAGCGTCAGAAGCGATTATGAACAATATGGAGTTTGAACAAGTTGCGGCAATTCGACGACACCGATTTAATCTCAAGGCAATCAGCGACGCAAGTTCCACCGCAAAAACCTGTGGAATCAGTGGCAGAGTTTCTTCAAAACGTTATCACCAAAGATCCAATTCCTAAAGAAGACCTTAGGAGAACCTGGAACATCAAGAAATCTGAGCGAGAGAAGCTGTCGAAACAGTGGAACAAAGCAAAGGAATCTCTAGGCTGATGCTCAATATACACCTATTTCAAAAAACGTTGGCATCTGAAATCTGAATCTGAAATCTGAGACCGAGACGGTCTGTACTGCACAAGAACTTTATTATTATTACTCGGGCCCTTCCGAAGGAAGCCCGAGTAATAAAATGGGCTTTCTTTTTATTTTTTTTATTTTTTTTGTCATGGTCATGGAATGAAGAAAAAATGCGAAGAATGAAGAAAGAATGCGAAGTATTTGATCGTATCGAGTTTCAAGATTACTCCTGAAGCAGATAAGGGAAAACAAACGACACACAGGACTCAAGTAGATTTGAATCTTAGTTTTGAAAGCAGCTGTAGATCTTGAAGCTGTCGAAAGGTCAGGATTCTAGTTCGCTATGTCATGTTTGTTATTAGGCGACATTGGACCCCAGAGTAGGCCTTTTGTTGCTAATTGTAATAGTACGTGTACAGTTATGTCCTTGAGTATTTATAATTGAACTCACGACCAGTGATGTAACTACATCTATTACGGAAAGCTATATGTACAGAAGTCATGCAAACAGTCGAGCCAGTCGAGACTGAAAAGCAAGCCATCGAAACGCATACGCGTACTACATACCAGATACGCACGATAGTTCCAGCAGGGGTGCAAGTGCGGGGGGCACTCTACTCTCTTGTCGAGCCAGCCTTCAGTGATGACTGAGCGAAGTGAGTGGAGTGTTGTATCTTTTGCTGTCTCTTCTTGGATCTGCTTCACTCTTGTTGGGCTTGCATTGAGGTGCATGTGTAGCTCGTGTAGCTCGTGTAGTGATACATCAAGACCTGAGATTGCGTCGCCATGACAAGGATTGAGTCGGGACAGTGCGTCAGCTAGGGGTATGTCCTTCCCAGGGACATACTTGATGTCTACGTCGTACTTTTGAATTCGAAAATGGCTTCCAATGGCTTATGATCAGTTTCAACGACCACAGGGCGACCATATGCATAGTAATGAAATTTCTCAACACCATGTACAACTACAAACATCTGTCTCTCGATGTTGGAGTATCTGCTTTCTGTCTCAGTTAGATGCTTACTTCTGTACTCCACAGGGCCTTTGTCCTGGAGGAGGGTAGCACCAAGACCACGCTGAGATGCATCTACTTGGATGACGACTGGCTTTGTACCGTCGAAGTACTGACGCGAACTAGGTGATGTGATCAACTTCTTGATCTGTTCTACAGCTGACTGGTGTTCTGGACACCATTGGAAGTCGCTGCTTTTCTTGGTCAGATCCCATATGATTGATGCTGTCGCGGCCAGGTTTGGTATGAACCGGCTGAGGAACTGTGTCATACCAAGAAAGGTTTGGAGGTCTGCAAGGCTTGTCGAAGGATCCATGTTATTGATGGCTTCAACCTTGCCTGGGTCTAGCTTGAATCCTTCAGCACTGATGATGTGTCCGAAGAAAGGGAGTTCTGTACAACCAATTCTGCACTTGTCGGGGTTGAATTTGAGACCAGTCTCACGAGCGCGTTCCATTACAGCCTTGAGGTTAGCGTCATGCTCACTAAGGTCGTTGCCATAGACAACAATGTCATCCGCGATGCCGGTCACTCCTGGGAGGTCACCAAACGTTTCGTCAACCTTTTTTTGGAAGATGTCTTGAGCACAAATTAATCCAAATGGCAGCCTTAGGAATCTGTATCTGCCGTGTGGGGAGTTGAAGGTTGTGTAGAGTGAACTCTCGTGGTCAAGCTTTATGTTCCAGTAACCGCTGCGGGCGTCGACTATCGAGTAGTGCTTGGACCCACTCAACCTTGACAGTACTTCGTCGAGTGTTGGTGTGCAGTGATGTGGGCGTTTAATAGCTTTGTTTAGGTCCTTTGGATCAAGGCACAGCCGTAGGGTTCCATTTCTTTTGGTGGCACACACGAGGGAGTTGACCCAGTCAGTAGGCTTGTCAACTTTAGCGATGATCTCTTGTTTCACAAGAGATTCGAGTTCCTTGCGCAGAGGTTCTCGTAGAGCTTCTGGGACCCTTCATGGGGGGTGGACCACAGGGAGTACTGTGGGGTCCAGTGTGATGTGGTATTCCCCGCTGAAGCATCCTATGCCGTCAAAACAGTCAGCGTACTGTCGAAATAGTGCTGCTTTGGCTGCTGGGTCACAGGCAGGTCTTTGTTTCTGCTGTGTTTCAGTTGGTTGGCTTTGCTGTGTGTTGAGGCTGCAGTTGAGAGTGACTAGCTTCATGTGGGTAGACCTAGAATGGTTGGTCCAGTTGTGCTTACTACGTGGAATAGCTGTGTGCTGGATTATCCGTTGTGTGACAAGGCGAGTACACAGGTACCATAGTGTTGAATTGTATTACCACCATATGCTGTAATCCTGGTTGTCGATGGGGTCAAACCCAGGGGTTTACCGGTGAGATCGCAGGGTGACTGTGGGTACAATTGCTTGTAGATACTCACAGGAATGACGTTTCCTTCTGCACCGGTGTCTATCTTGCATAAGAGTGGTGTTTTACCCTGGTCTGAGTCAACCTGTATCTCAAGAAGTGCTTGAGTATTACTTTGTGACATACTGTCTATGGAATGAAAATACAGTTGTGGCATGTCAGGGGTTATTGCTGCACTGGTATTATCAGATTCTAGAGTGTGCACTTGTTTTCTATGCTCATTTTTGTTGTGTTGCCTGTCCCTGCTTCCTTTGGGGGGCCCCTGGGGCTTTTTCGAGCGGCAAACCTTTCCCCAGTTGGTGTAGCTTTCCACATTGATTGCACTTAGTGCCCTGAGCAGGACAAAAGGTTCTTTGAGATCTGTCATGGATTGTACCACAGTTCCCACACAACTGTTTCTTAGTTTGTGGCTGCGCTTGGGGTCGTTTGGGGCGAGCATTGTGGCCTAGGGCATGTACAACTGTAATCTCTGTGTTTCTAATATCTTGGAGCTGAGAGCTTGTGGCTTCCTCAGTCCTAGCTATGTCGATAGCCTTATGTAGAGTTAAGGTGGCATCATATTCAAGTAATTTGGCTTGCACACGTGGGCGGCTGGATCCAAAAATCAAAGCGTCAATGATGTGCTCGTCTACATTGGTGTATTTACACCAGTGAACAAGTACTCTGACCTTTTTTAGGAAGGAGTCCACTGTGTCGTCCTTTTCTTGCTTCAAGGTTCTTAGCTTGTACCTTGCAACGCGAAAGTTGCTTTCGGGAGCCACATACTCTTCGAATTTCTTCCAATATGTGCTCAGTTTCTTCTTCTCTTCGTTTGTGAGCGACCATGTTGACACTAGCTCGATTCCTTCTTCCCCAGACCAAATCAAAACATAGCTAATTTTCTCTTCTTCGCTCTTGGCCGTAAGGGGTCCTGAAAAGTACAACTCACACGTTGCTTTAAACTTTCTCAGGGCTTGGGGAACATCTGAAGAGTGCCAGTGCATGCGAGGGCTTGGAAGTCCTGCGAGTTCGGCCATGTTGAATTCCGGCTTTTTCAGATTCATGGAAAATCACATTTTCCGACATATCTCCATGCAGTTTAAAACTATGAAATAGAAATTTATGCCGTAAGTCACACTTTGGTTCCTTAATAGTTTAAGCGGGACAATGTTGACTTCCGGTGGTCACGTGACATTTAGGGGAGA
This sequence comes from Actinostola sp. cb2023, assembly GCA_033675265.1. Classification (NCBI taxonomy): domain Eukaryota; kingdom Metazoa; phylum Cnidaria; class Anthozoa; order Actiniaria; family Actinostolidae; genus Actinostola; species Actinostola sp. cb2023. The sequence goes on along the minus strand of JAUJYZ010001387.1, from coordinate 134,710 downwards.
AAAATAGAAATTTGCAAATGGGCTGATGGTGTCTTTTATTTCAAAGTTCTTTTGGTGTTAAATTGTTACGTTTGATGTGCTTAATAACAATCTGTCCGGTATGGTTGACTTTAGTGTCGTGCTGATGGTAACCCTATTCCTTATATGGTAACCTTATTCCTTATTTGGTAACCCTATTCCTTATATGGTAACCTTATTCCCTATTTGGTAACCCTATTCCTTATATGGTAACCTTATTCCTTATTTGGTAACCATATTCCTTATATGGTAACCCTATTCCTTATATGGTAACCCTATTCCTTATTTGGTAACCCTATTCCTTATATGTTAACCGTGTTCCTTATTTGGTAACCCTATTCCTTATTTGGTAACCCTATTCTTTATTTGGTAACGACATTCCATATTTTGCCAGTGGCAATTTTGAATAATTATTTGACACTCAAATTATGTAAGAGTTTAATTAATTCAAAGTGTCTGGGCTGAAAAGTTTTCCAGAGTCAAGAAACATCACATCGGCACTGAAATCCTGGACTTTCCAATTCATCTTTTTCCTGAAATGAATTAAAATCAAGAACACTTGCTTTGAAATCAAATCTACTGAGGTGTTAGCTACTGGAAGAAAAACGGTTTGAAGGAAACTAATATATAGAAACCAATCAAAGCAAGGCTGGACCAGGCTGGCAATTACAGTACTGGCTCATATTGGTAGTAATAGTTTAATAATAATTTATTAATTTATTAATTTTTATAGCGCATTTTCCATATGACAAGATGATGAAATGCGCTTTACAAGACAATAAATAAAATACAAATCTCATAAACTAGTATAAAAGTATAATTATCTTAAAATATTATATTATACGATATGCAAACTGATAGTAAGACGTATACACTCATTTCGATAAAGTTAGTCACCCGAAAAGCTTCGAAGATGAGACCAAGAAGGACCATGGGTACATACATTTTAACCAACCCAGGATCCTCATCGGTCTCACCTTCGAAGCTTTACGGGTGACTAACTTTATCGAAATGAGTGTATACAGCCATGCAACCGTACCTACCATGTTTCCAGTGTTATGTGGTAATACTTGTATTTCTCAGCACTAAAACCATTAAAACTACTGGATATTGCACTTGTGTAGGCGCCAAAATTGTCAAAGTACAACCAGTCACCAACAGACAACTACAAGGAATTAATAACGGTGATTGTTGTCTTCAGAGCACGACAATTGTTGATATTGTCATGCATGATCATGAAGACTGAAATGGTACTCATACATTAGCATGGCATCCGTCTCATGTACCCATAATGACCATCTACTGCACATGACCATGAAGAAACTACTCACTGTAGAAACTCACCTTTGGCAGCCGACTGTCCCGATTTACAAAGTCATTTCCATCGCAACTGTGGCCCCAGATGCTTGATGGGTAATTGGCTTCTGATGATTTGTTTATTGTTAGCGGTTTGAATTTGATATCGGGATTATAGAGCATTTCCGAGAAAGACCCGAACACCCCGTCATCGATGTAATACATGAAGCCCTGTGTAACAAAGACAAACAACTTGAAATGGAGCCCACACAACACACTGGTAACATCATCCATCTCAACTCACATTGTCAGGGTCATCCTCGTTACTACTCACATTGTCAGGGTCATCCTCTGTAAATCTCATAGGAGGGTTTTCCACTCCTTGCATTTGTTTCTTGGTTATTTCTTTCACTGCGATGACATTTGTCACTAACGTGAACGGTAAACATGCAAAATAGGTTCCTGGTTCAGCGATGATCTTGACTCCAGTAGAGACAGGAAAGTGTTGCTCAAGACTGTGGTTGATCACGTGACACATCTACAAAATAACAACATGATTGGTCTTCCTGTGGTGATGGTGGAAACGTTTGAATTCACACACCTTCTCGAAAAAAGCATTTTGCGAATGTGTTCCAGGGAATCCTCCACCAATGTCCAGAATACTGAAGGAAAAACCCAATTTCTCCTGTAAAAGAAAACAGCGTACAGCTTTATGTATATTTGGGCGGTCGCATTTGTCTATATGTAGCCGACTTACCGCTTGGTCAAATACGTTTCTGGAAGATTGAATAGATTTTACAAAGGCCATCTCATTAAAGCAGTAGGTACCGACATGGAAACTGAAACGAATTGTAGATGTCTTTGTTACTCTGTCAAGTATTTGTATTGCTGAAACTCCAGCAGTCTCACAACTCAATAACTGAAAAGTTCATTCTTGTTACAATTGTTAACGAGTACCTTACGCCAATAACATTCAGTCCCAGATCTTTGGCCACTGCAAGGATTTCGCTACAATCTTCAACAGCAGCCCCGTATTTAAACCCACTCTATAAGATAGAAAACATAAAATGACGCGTGCGTGTAGGACATGATAACATTACGTCGTTTGTGTCGCGTGTTTTCAACTGAAGAAGTCGGTATAGTGGACAATAGAGGCGTTCTTGTACGAGTGGTACTGTGCTGCGTCGCGTTGAAAGAGTTTGATTGGATGAGATGCATCTGCACTCTTTTTGATTGGTTCAGAAAGGAAGCCACTTGAGTGCCACGGTACCGTAAGTAATATACTTACTACGTCATACAAAGCGCCTTTAAAGGTAGGACGAAAGCGTATCAGCAACCTGCAATTATAAGATGTTCTTATAAGGTTTTGAGGAAATCTGGAGTCAAAGAAAACTTGAGAACATGAACCGACAAAAATAAACAAAGCAGAGCTTTCATGTCAGACACTAAAGCTAGCAGGAAAATTAAAGAGCCCTGTGTTTGTACATACTCAGCGTCGGGGTACAGTTCTTTGATCTTAAACAACTCTTCTTTGCTATCAAATGTCATCATAGAAACTCCTCGTTTGGCTGCAAAGCTAAACAACAACCAAAAACATGTGTTCACTGGTATGACGCAGAGTATTTCATGGTATTGTAATATCCCACTATTACCTGATATAGGAAGGCTTTTTGCAAGGATGTGCATAGATGATGTCGCTTGGTTTGGATCCAACACTAAGAGCTAATTCTATTTCTGACTGGCAAAACGTAAACATAAAATCCCAAAATCAACATCGGGCTTATACATAGCATATCAAGGGATGATAATTGGGGGATGATGCAATAAGGGGATGATGTTTTTAAATACCAGACACAAACGATAATTGATGATAATTAATCATGTTTTCCGAACCTCTTCCTTTTTCCGACAAAACAGACAAACTTCCCGTCTCATTGTTGACCATGAGAAACTTGGTGCTATTTTAAGCTTATTATTCTGAAGCACAAGGAGTCACATGCAGCATGGTCCACACGCAACCTCTAGTTCTGTTATCCCTCAACCTCGTCGCCTCCCGGTCAACAGACAACAGGTAGCCCACTGAGACAGGAAATTATAACCATTCACTGATACATACCTTACTGGCACAGTCAAATCCAGTTCCCAACAGGTGTAGTTGACGGACAAGTACTGCGTCTGGGTTAACTTTGATAGCTGAAAGCGACGGCAAAGTGATGTTATACTGACGTGTTTTCTGGTGAGAAACGTTCTTAATGTATTAAGAAAAATGTGATAATTTCAAGAAAAATTCTTACCAAAGAAAGGGCGAATTCTTGGAAGAAGCTCGCACCACTAAAGATGAAAAAGAAACGATATTCTTGTTGTGGCCGGGTACTACTAATCACAACATGGTTAATTAATTGCAAATGCTAAAACAGTGAAAGCGTACTAAATAGCACCAATGAAACAATAGAAACCGTTTTAGTGTTTGCACTCTAAAAGAGAATGGTTTTGAAACCCAGCAAACATCATTGTTCTACGTCGTATTTGTGTGATTGTTTGTCAACCGTCGGCGGTGACACTGCAATGAAGCAAAATATTTTTTGATATCAATGAAAAGTTCCTAGAAGTACCTGGAAGTATTACTGGTCTAGTCATAATTGTGTTGGTTCTAGTAGTACCTTTCTGTATATAGTGATATATGTTCTTGTTGTGGTACCGTATAACCAGAAGTAGTACTGGTAGTAGCGTAGTCATAATTGTGTTGGTTCTAGCATTACCTTTCTGTATATAGTGATATGTTCTTGTTGTGGTACTATAACCAGAAGTAGTCTGACTGGTAGTAGTCTAGTCACAATTGTGTTGGTTCTAGTATTACCTTTCTGTATATAGTGATATGTTCTTGTTATGCTACTATAACCAGAAGTAGTACTGGTAGTAGCGTAGTCATAATTGTGTTGGTTCTAGCATTACCTTTCTGTATATAGTGATATGTTCTTGTTGTGGTACTATAACCAGAAGTAGTCTGACTGGTAGTAGTCTAGTCATAATTGTGTTGGTTCTAGTAGTACCTTTCTGTATATAGTGATATATGTTCTTGTTGTGGTACCGTATAACCAGAAGTAGTACTGGTAGTAGTCTAGTCATAATTGTGTTGGTTCTAGCATTACCTTTCTGTATATAGTGATATGTTCTTGTTGTGGTACTATAACCAGAAGTAGTCTGACTGGTAGTAGTCTAGTCACAATTGTGTTGGTTCTAGTATTACCTTTCTGTATATAGTGATATGTTCTTGTTGTGGTACTATAACCAGAAGTAGTCTGACTGGTAGTAGTCTAGTCACAATTGTGTTGGTTCTAGTATTACCTTTCTGTATATAGTGATATGTTCTTGTTGTGGTACTATAACCAGAAGTAGTCTGACTGGTAGTAGTCTAGTCACAATTGTGTTGGTTCTAGTATTACCTTTCTGTATATAGTGATATGTTCTTGTTATGCTACTATAACCAGAAATAGTACTGGTAGTAGTCTAGTCATAATTGTGTTGGTTCTAGTATTACCTTTCTGTATATAGTGATATGTGTTCTTGTTGTGGTACTATAACCATAAGTAGTACTGGTAGTAGTCTAGTCATAATTGTGTTGGTTCTAGTATTACCTTTCTGTATATAGTGATATGTTCTTGTTGTGGTACTATAACCAGAAGTAGTCTGACTGGTAGTAGTCTAGTCACAATTGTGTTGGTTCTAGTATTACCTTTCTGTATATAGTGATATGTTCTTGTTATGCTACTATAACCAGAAATAGTACTGGTAGTAGTCTAGTCATAATTGTGTTGGTTCTAGTATTACCTTTCTGTATATAGTGATATGTTCTTGTTGTGGTACTATAACCAGAAGTAGTACTGGTAGTAGTCTAGTCATAATTGTGTTGGTTCTAGTATTACCTTTCTGTGTATAGTGATAGTTCTCTCCATATTCATCATATAAAATCCATCGTCCATATCCTTTGAAAATACAGACCATAACAGTTTGTAGCGATGATGACATTATTAGAATCACTTGACATGTATGACGTGCATATACCTCTCTTTCAGTGCTTGTGATGACATAATCCATTAGGTTTTCACATGGAGCATTTTCTTTAGTGACAATAAGTTTTCTTGAAAGAGTTTGAGATAGTGGGTCGTCAGTTTTCCTTGAAGAGTTTGAGATTGTGGGTGGTGAGCAGCTTACTGAAAGAGTTTGAGATAGTGGGTCGTGAGTTTTCCTGAAAGAGTTTGAGATAGTGGGTCGTGAGTTTTCCTGTAACAGTTTGAGATAGTGGATCATGAGTTTTACTAAAGAGTTTGAGATAGTGGGTCATGAGTTTTCCTGAAAGAGTTTGAGATAGTGGGTCGTGAGTTTTCCTGTAACAGTTTGAGATAGTGGGTCATGAGTTTTACTAAAGAGTTTGAGATAGTGGGTCGTGAGTTTTCTTGAAAGAGTTTGAGATAGTGGGTCATGAGTTTTACTAAAGAGTTTGAGATAGTGGGTCGTGAGTTTTCCTGAAAGAGTTTGAGATAGTGGGTCGTGAGTTTTCCTGTAACAGTTTGAGATAGTGGGTCATGAGTTTTACTAAAGAGTTTGAGATAGTGGGTCGTGAGTTTTCCTGAAAGAGTTTGAGATAGTGGGTCGTGAGTTTTCCTGAAAGAGTTTGAGATAGTGGGTCGTGAGTTTTCCTGTAACAGTTTGAGATAGTGGGTCATGAGTTTTACTAAAGAGTTTGAGATAGTGGGTCGTGAGTTTTCCTGTAAGAGTTTGAGATAGTGGGTCATGAGTTTTACTAAAGAGTTTGAGATAGTGGCGGGGGCGTGAGTTTTACTGAAAGAGTTTGAGATAGTGGGTCGTGAGTTTTCCTGTAAGAGTTTGAGATAGTGGGTCGTCAGTTTTACTGAAACAGTTTGAGATAGTGGGTCGTGAGTTTTCCTAAAAGAGTTTGAGATAGTGGGTTATGAGTTTTCCTGTAAGAGTTTGAGCTAGTGGGTCGTGAGTTTTCCTGAAAGAGTTTGAGATAGTGGGTCGTGAGTTTTCCTGGGTAACAGTTTGAGATAGTGGGTCGTGAGTTTTCCTGTAAGAGTTTGAGATAGTGGGTCGTGAATCATTTCCTGTAAGAGTTTGAGATAGTGGGTCGTGAGTTTTACTGAAGGAGTTTGAGATAGTGGGTCGTGAGTTTTCCTGTAAGAGTTTGAGATAGTGGGTCATGAGTTTTACGAAAGAGTTTGAGATAGTGGGTCGTGCGTTTTACTGAAATAGTTTGAGATAGTGGGTCATGAGTTTTCCTGAAAGAGTTTGAGATAGTGGGTCATGAGTTTTACGAAAGAGTTTGAGATAGTGGGTCGTGCGTTTTACTGAAATAGTTTGAGATAGTTGGTCGTGTGGTTTCGTTAATCGTATATTTTCCTTTAAGAGTTTGAGATAATGGGTCGTGAGTTTGAGTTTTTGCAAAGAGTTTGAGATAGTGGTTGGGTCGTGAGTTTTCCTTAAAAAAACAACAAACAAGCAAACAAGCAAGCAAACAAAGAAGCAAACAAGCAAGCAAACAAGCAAGCAAACAAACAAGCAAACAAACAAGCAAGAGTTTTCCTGAAAGAGTTTGAGATAATGGGTGGTACATTTTCCTGAAAGAGTTTGAGATAGTGGGTCGTGAGTTTCACTGAAAGAGTTTGAGATAATGGGTGGTACATTTTCCTGAAAGAGTTTGAGATAGTGGGTCGTGAGTTTCACTGAAAGAGTTTGAGATAATGGGTGGTACATTTTCCTGAAAGAGTTTGAGATAGTGGGTCGTGAGTTTCACTGAAAGAGTTTGAGATAGTGGGTCGTGAGTTTTCCTGAAAGAGTTTGAGATAGTTGGTTGTGTGGTTTCGTTAATGGTATATTTTCCTTAAAGAGTTTGAGATAATGGGTCGTGAATTTGAGTTTTTGCAAAGAGTTTGAGATAGTGGTTGGGTCGTGAGTTTTCCTTAAAAAAACAACAACATCAAACAAATAAACAAACAAGCAAACAAAGAAACAAACAAATAATCAAGCAAACAAACAAACTAGCAAACAATCAAGCAAATACACAGAGAACGAAAGAAATAAGGAAATTAGGCCGTGAATAACATAAAGTTCCACTCTACCTTTTGCACAAGTAGAGGAAATTGCTGGTTTCGTCTCGTGGTTGACCATATTTCAGTGATAATTCCGATAAAAATAGATCACTTTTTCTGTAGTGTCTGCAATTTCTTCGTCCTGTAAAAGCAATTAAACAAAAATCATCTGATCACAAACTATGGGAGGAAGGGGTTACTTAGCTAAAATGAGCGAGATATTCGAATTTTTTCCTAATTTTAGAACCTGCATGATTTCTGCCTTTATGGCTAATAAGGTATGGAATAACGACGAATAACGATGAGGGTATGGCTAACGAACCCGACGTAGTCAATCCGTTTAAAATATCGCACTTCTTTTCTTCACTTGATTTCTTTATCTCGATAAAAAAGCTAAGCAACATACGCAGACTCGGGACACCATTTATGCAATAGGTGGTGAGAAGCACCATTAATGAGTAATGTAGGAGTCTGCGTATGTTGGTTGTGATTGTGCTTATGTCGCTAGTGAGGACCAGGCTTAAACAATTGATAGATGGAGCATCGCAGATCCGAGCTAGGGTCGTCGATTCGGTCAGATAATTTTTCTCTCTCTCCTCAGATTAAAAAAGTAGAGATCCAGATTAAGAAAGTAGAGATCCAGATTAAAAAAGTAGAGATCCAGATTAAAAAAGTAGAGTTCCAGATTAAAAAAGTACAGATCCAGATTTAAAAAGTAGAGATCCAGATTAAAAAAGTACAGATCCAGATTTAAAAAGTAGAGATCCAGAGAAAGAAGTAGAGATCCAGATTAAAAAAGTAGAGATCCAGATAAAAAAAGTAGAGATCCAGATTAAGAAAGTAGAGATCCAGAGAAAAAAAGGAGAGATCCAGATTAAAAAAGGAGAGAATGGCCCCTCCAGGGCTCCGTATAAAGAACGGTTAGTATGTGAGTTACATTTAGTTTTCTTCGCTATTCAATGTTCTGGGCAAAATAGGACGACTCATCTGTCACTCGTCGTTGTGTTAATCAAGCTCAATTCATGCACATTTTCGGCTTCAAAACAACAAAATCACATTTAGATAGAAGTTGTACTTGAGAAAATAAGAAATGCTGTAATTCTATGGCTTTTGTTTAGTAAATAAAACATGTTTGACAACAGAAAATATATATTGAATCCACTGGCGGCATCGCTTCAAGGTCTGTCAAGGTCACGGAAACCATGTATAATAATAATAATAATAATAATAATAACTTTATTAAAGTCTCAGAACTTCTAGTTCTACAAGTGCCAAGACTAATCGGGGAGACATATTCATATTCATGTTTATATTCACTTTTACAAACACGGTTTTTGGGAGCTTCTAGCCAATCAGAGCGCGCGTTATATACACTCAATTGCAGAAACGTTGTAGTATACATTTATACAAATATCTAATGAGATGCAAGATATCTAATGATGCAAAGTGCGAAACATCACTTATTTTCTTGTAATATATCAGAATCATCAATTTTAGATTAGTATCACATCCAGCAAGAACAACACAATAATTTTCAGCACTATTTTGTGCTTAAATAGTTGTATTTTAGCATGTTTCACATTTTCCATCTCATTAGATATTTGTATATTTGTATAAATGTATACTACAACGTTTGTGCAATTGAGTGTATGTTATTTTTTAAACTAATCGTGACGGAGTTCCTGTGTCATGTGAGGTCGTGTGGGATCTGGGCACTTATGTGGATGCAACGACTCTCAACAAGATTTCACGTTTGTGTGTAGAGATGATTTTTGTGAGCCCACGGTACTTTTGATCAGCACACTCACAGCACGTTCAATCGATTTATACTGGTTGGATTATCGGTTATTTTTCGCTGATTCAAGCCAGGAAAGGTTCGTTTTCTACAAATCTATTATGTCAAATGCAACTTTATTCATTGCTGGAAGCATTCATCAGGGTCACGAACATTTTATTGACATTTCAAGGGGAAGACAATGTTGTTTTATGGACCTTTCCGTAGTTTCTCAGAATGCTTCATGATTCTGCGCGCGCAAGCGAGGTCAGGGGTAAAAAATATTTAGAATTGATCGTGTATTGAGGAAAATATGACTACTGTAACGAATCAAGAACAATAAAAATATTTTCTTTGCTTGAGAATTTGCATCTATCTTTGTAATTCTTCTTATGCACTTTTAATTTAAAAGTCTAAGTTTTCTACTGAATTTCTTCATTCTCTCTTACTATTTTCGATCTATTTTGTACCCTGACCTCGCTTGCACGCGCAGAATCATGAAGCATTCTGGGAAACTACGGAAAGGTCCATGAGTTTCAGTTCAGCGCTGTTGCGTGTGCATGTGCTCAGTCGATTTCGCTCAGTCGCGTCCAGTTCCACAAATAATTGACCGAAGGAGACAGCATAGCATGTACTTGAATACTTTTGGAAGACACAGTATCCCAGATACAGAGACACTGTCGCTGACCTATCTGCCTGATCGAGCTCGTTGGTCTTCGCCAAACCAATCGCCCATTGTCAATGGCATTCAGGCAACTACTGAATCAAATTATAAGACTTATTTGTTCAACTGAACGATCCATCCTGGTGTACTTCATCAATATACAACTACCTGGTATCTTTGAAGTATTATACTTAAACATTTTGAAGCATGGAGGACAGGAAACTTGTCAAGGATTGATAAATCATTACTTTAATACAAGGAAAAAACCTATTTATTGGACTCAGTCTTCAGTACTGCTTTATATATGGCAACGTTATGTGAAACTGCTTTATTGATTGGCTACAAAGCCATCATCTGACTGCTGAAAACATTACCCTCTGGCATTGCCATAACATATGCTGACAGGATTACAGTTTCATTATAATGCTTTGCCTCAATGTAAACAGAAAATATCACACACATCTACTTGGTTTTTTTTTTGGTGAAGAGGAGTTTTGAGTTACCAACTTCTGTTAGTCTGCGATGTATTATTATAAGTAATACCATGACAATTCGGGAAATTAGTGATTAAATTTCCCGCAAGCCGAGGGAGAGTTTGTGGAAGTCCCGACGCCGTAGGCGGAGGGACTTTTACAAACTCTCCCGAGGCTTGAGGGAAATTTAATCACTAATTTCCCGAATTGTCATGGTATCAGTTTGTAATACCATGATCACCGAGGAAATAAAGTAAAATATAGTTCACTTTGCATAACTTAGAGCATAATATTTTTCTCAAAGAGCGTTGATTACACTACACTTTGGAGAATTTAGAAATTGTGATGCTTTGTTTCATTTGTATAATGATCGAGTATTTTTATTAGTCAGTTTAGGAATATTTAATCGTCATTTGGTCAAAAATCATGGCGGAGAGTTGTTTTGCCTTTGTAAAAGACGCTGAAGTTGACCAATTTATTTATTAATCAAGGGAAAGTGCCCGAAAATACGAAAAAAACCTTCATGGTGTGCTAACGTTTAGTAAGCAATGGGAAAAGGCAAGAAATAAAGACGGTTCCAACATTTTAGTCCAGAAAAGAAAGAATTCCGGTCTTTGCATATGCGCTGCTCATGCGCAGAGTCAAGGACATAGCATCCCACATGTGTTAGACGCTGGAGTAACTTGGAGTAGAGCCAGCTTACATGTTAAACGTAAATCGGACAGACTACTCTGTCCAAGGTCCCATGCAGTGATTGTTATATGAGGGACAATCTGGGGACGATCCGAGTCTCCATTCTCTAATTTTCCCGCCGGGAAAATTAGACAATGGATTTCTGCATTGTCTTACTAAATTTCCCGGTCGGAAAATTGGAGAAGGGAGAATTAGTGGTTTGTATGTCCCTGGAAGGACAAAGGAAACCGAGGCGATCATGGTATTACTTGTTAAAATCTCTATGACTTTATCCCAGAACACTGTAACATATAAAAATCAACCTATAAATTCACTGGATCCAACACAACATTATCTTCTACAAGTGTACCATGAGGCTTCGACATCTTTCCTGATATCTGGCCAGTAAATAGTTATTTAACATTGTATATAATCCATATCAAACTTATGTCCTGCATCATTGAACATTTGCTCCTGTTGGGACACAGTATCACGCGGACAACGTAACGTTTTTGAATGCGCTTGTGCAAAATGAAATTATTGAATTACAAATGTGCTTTGTTTACTATTAAAAGCACGTTTGAGGCCCGATTAATCGAGCAATTTGTTCTTTGGCCGCTAAATAAAGCATTTCTCAATTGATCTTTTTCCGCCTTTGACAATGTGTAAATTAGAAGTATAAAAGAGGATGCTATAGAGATGCATATGTTTCATCAACAGGGGAAAATATATCACAAATTCGAACTTCAGACCTATTGATCTTGTGTGTAAATATTAGAAATTGCCTTCAAAAACGTCCTTTCCGAGCCATAATTTATTTGTCTATGTAGCTTCTACATACAGACCGGGATAAAGAGCACCAATATGATGTTCACGATTACCAAACAAAGAGTTTTAGATTTCATTTTGCCACCGCTTAATTATATCCAATATACATGTATTTTATATCAAAACGCGCGTATCATTACAGAGCATTTGAATCTGGCGGTAGGTTTTTGATTGACACAATTCCCAAAGAATTCAAAGGGTTTTTGTGTGTAGCGTATCTAACGCTCTCCCATATCTCTTCAGAGATTTCAGTTCGATCAATTTTGAAGAAACGGAAAATGCCACCTTCAAACCTCTTTATTTGTGCTTGAATTGCCAGCTTATTCATTCCTTACATATTCGTCTTTTATATTCCGTTGGTAGGTTTTTGATTTGTATTTTAACAATGCAGTAAAAAGCAAAAATGTATCAAAATCATGCTGTTTTTCGCCTAAACAAGACTCGCCTCATCTGCATATGTGAAACAATGACCTTTTGTATAACATAAGTTTGATATGCAGAAGTACATAGTTATGTACTTCTGATATAATATATAATATACACCAAACACAATTCTCCATTGTGCTCCATAACTCGATGGACGCACAGCTAAAGCGTTGACCATTTCTTTTATAACATATGCCGTGTTTACACTTGAGCGCTCTACCAAGTACAAATCAGAAAACTATGGGAGGTTTTAGGTGTGACGTAGTAGTGGCCGTCATTCGTCAAGATCTACAAACTGTTCGAGCCTAACTTTCAAAGTCTGTTAGTTTTTCTTCAAGCAACTAGATGACATTTGTTTGTTTGTTTATAAGTAACTTATATTTGACAGATATTTAGACTTCACCGATCTAAAATTGAAGTTTTGAGCAAGTAAAATGACGGTTTGACGGCCACTTCGTGATAGATAGACGTCAGATTCCATAAAACCTCCCATGGTTTGTTGCGTGGTGACCGTGTAAACACAGCCAATGGTCACTCCAATTTCAAATAAAACGATTTAATTTTCCGATTGAATACGCCCTTATGCACGAGTGCTGATTTTCGAGATCAGGATACTAGAATCGTTTGACATAAAAATAACCACTGCCATCTGAAAAAGCAATTAGTCATCAATATTTTTGGAAAATTTCAAAAGTATTGGATAAAATCCCGCGAAGATATCGTAAATTACATTTATAGGGTTTAGTATGGGATTGCCGTCATGCGTACATCAATTTGCTAAATTGCTTAATTTCAAGGTTTAACATGTTCCACTTAAAGAACATATTTATATAAGATAAGTGTAAAAGTTTTAGGACGAAATGACATGTCCTTGCGGAGTTGTGAACGTTTTTAATTCTGAAAATACACCAGAACGAGGCTGTGTACGCATGACATCAAAATCCCCAATTGGAAATTCGCTTAGAAAATGAATGTACAGTATTTCACGAATTCTAAGTAAATAGTGCTATAAAATTACAAAACTTTCTTGTACAGGAACTTTTGACGTCACTGCCATGCGTAGAGAACAGCTCAACAGATTCTATTTTCGAGATCTTCAAATGAAAACCTGGTTCGAAATATCCCACATTCGAGAGAGGTCGCGCCTCGTTGGACCAATCGCTCATCATACTATCTGGCTATCGCCGGTAAAACCACACACCTATTTAGTTAGCTACAAGAGTGCTCAACAACTTTCTCGCTTACCTTAGTAGACACTTTCAAGATATCTGAGGATCAAGCAGCTTCGTCAGTCAAGGTGAACACAAATAAGTAGCAGCTCTCTGGGCTTCTTTTATATCATCGGGGAAAGAAATGAAGCATTCAACCATGAGACTACTGCATGCATGGATACACTAATTGCTACATGATGGCTACACATGCCTGGCTTTGAGAGGGATAATTAGAAAAGCTAGTATGGCTTTATCCAGGCCCCCGGAGGGGGGGGGGGGGGGGGGGGATGGGGGGGGGGGGGGGGGGGGGGGGGGGGGGGGGGGGGTACTCCCATATATATGCTATATAGGTATATGTGCCACCAAATAGGGTCTGGATTTTGAACCTCCAGATCCTTTTAAGAATTAATTGTCTCATGGTTGAATGCTTCATTTCTTTCCCCGATGATATAAAAGAAGCCCAGAGAGCTGCTACTTATTTGTGTTCACCTTGACTGACGAAGCTGCTTGATCCTCAGATATCTTGAAAGTGTCTACTAAGGTAAGCGAGAAAGTTGTTGAGCACTTAAAAGGATCTTAAAAATTAATTCTTAAAATTTTTAAGAATTTAAAAATTGGGTACCAATTTTGCTTTTACCATAAAATAAAATATTCGATCTTTAATTTGGGTACACTTTTTTTATTTTGACTTATCGTAACAGTCAGCGTATGCATTAGCGATTTCCAAAGGAATCATTAACTTTTTCCTTAAATTGGGTCTATATTTCAGTGACAATTAATCCTTATTATGGATTATGGATTGGATTTTCCAATTCTTCATAGGTTTCGACATCCCGGGGGCACACCCATATCCTAAATTTGCTTTCTTGAAGGAACATTTTTGACGCTCATTTGGATAGCTTTCAGTTCAAATGGAATTTCATACACATAATAGAAATCAATCCAATGTAAAATGACGGCTATCAAAACCTCAACTAAACGCCATCTCGTATAAATTTTACTTTCTTGAAGGAATATTTTTGATGCTCTACAAATAACATTTAATTAGTAGAAGCAAGAGAAAATGAGGTAGAAGATATTTATTATTTTCACATTCCTGCAGGCGCGCTGCTGATGCGGATAGTTTAACAAGTGTCAGTTTAAGGGATTTTTCTGGGATACTAATTAATTCGTGGCCGAAAGCAACTCTAGCGTTCGAGTGCTCTCCAAACTTCCCAAGTGCATCCATAACTCTGCCCCTTAGGGGCCGTTCACACTAGCCATTTAGATCGATCCGAGATCGATCTAAAGACAAACGGGCCAAGTGTGAACGGTCCAAAACGAGCCGAGATCGGTCCGAGACCGATCTAAACTAGACCACCTCGAGAGGTGGTCTCGGATCGATCTAAAGTAGCTCGCATGTAAGTGTGAACGCTAAACGTACTAAGTGGCTGTTGTTGTATGCTAATTACCCATATGGATGCTAATTACGCATGTGCAGTTCGTGAGAGCGCGACTTTTAAATTGTTTTCTTTTGAAAGCGTGTAACTAGTAAAAGCAGCATATATATACTCCACTGAATGATGTCGAAACGTGGTGAAACGTGGAGCGACAAGGAAGTTTTTCTAATATCGATTTGGAAAACAGAGGCAATTATGAAATATATGCTGAAAAATTCACAGAAGAATACCGTAGTATTTGGAAAGATAAGCAAGGAGATGGAGGCTTTGGGATTCAAACGAGATGCGAATCAGTCAGTGCAGATCTGAAAACTGCTTATAAAAAAATCATTGACGACCTCGTGGCATGCTGTGCTTTTCGCAACATCAAATCGCCAGCCAAGTGATCTTTAGGTCTTCGGCGGTAGCCAGGTGCCATACACAAATTGCCATTCGTTTCTCGACTGTAATATTGCTTGCGAAACCTGGTATCCTTCCTTTTCAGAACTTCATCTAACATTTCGCAGAGGAACTGAAACGACTCTCTTGGCATTCTGAAGTTGTCGATCCAAAGTTTATCATCCGTCCATTTGGTTACAGTTTGCTCCCAGAACATACTACCCCTCTTGTTGGTTCTCGCCAGAACCGTCTTTCTGTTATTGACCACCCGCAATAAACTTCTTTCCCGACGTAGTCAATCGATAAAAGTCGATTAAAAATCGATAAAAATTCGAGTGATTTTTTTTGACGGAAATTGGTAAAAATCGATAAAGGAAAACGTGTGAGATCGATTTTTATCGAATTTCATCGTTTTTTAACGGTTTGCTGTTTTCTCGTATTATATAACGTGTAAATATAATCTGAATTATTACAAGATAGTGCAATGCTATTTATTACAGATGCATAAACCAAACTAATATTGCCAACTGCAACTTCTTTCATTATAAAATCTAAAGGTGTTAATAAATGTAGCAAAATTAATACGGAAAAAACGTAGACTGCAAAATAGCCCAGGCTACTTTTTCGCGAAACTGCCTCGAGAAGCTTTTACAAGAGTTGAAGTTCGATTGAGTTATTGACCGGGCCGCGAGAGAAGCTGACCGAACAAGTTGAACCTCTGAATCCAGGAAGACACTGGCAAACATAATATCCATGCATGCGCATCTTTGTTTGTAAGTACAGTGGCACCATTTTTACAAGGGTTGGGAGAGCAATCGCCTCACTCCCCTCTCTTCTTTTCGTCTTGCCTCATTCTCTCGCGGCCCGATCAACGGACTCGATCGAACTTCAACTCTTCTCGAAGGAGTTTCGCGAAGAAATGGGGGCTGTGTTGCAGTCTAGAAAAATCTATAAATCACGTCAATCGATAAAAATCGATAAAGAAAAAGAGTCAGTGTAATATCAATTTTTACCGATTGATCGATACAAATCGATATCATTCAAAATCAGTATATCGATTTTTACCGATTGACTATCATAAAATACATTTTTTTGTTGACGTTTTCTCTGACGCATAAATTTAGTTTGTATGCATCTGACGTTTTCTCTGACGCATAATATTAGTTGAAAACGATTCTTGGATATACGGCTATGACGTCTCGATAATCGTTTATTGATTTCATGAGAAATCAAAAGTGGAACTAAATCCGCCATCTTTAATGTCCCTACTAGTTCCCAGCTTAGAGTTTTAATTTTGAACCCGGTTTTGGTTAGGCTACCTGTGTTTTTTTTGGTGGTACGTTTATACATGTTTATAGTGTGAACGCTCTCGAAAACTGAGCTCGATCCAAACTAGATCGATCCAAAATGGACCAAGTGTGAACGGCCCCTAAGGCGGGGTTCTAGATCGATCTGAGATCGATCTAGGTCAAATGCGAGCTAAGTGTGAACGCAATCTTTTTTCGATCTCAGATCGGCGATCCAAATGTGAACGCAAGCGAGCTAGAAGTGGGCTATGTTTATATACGGTAATTAGAAATGTCAGCTATTTTATGGTAACATTTACATACATATACTTTATTGAATATTCCCCGTAGGGCTTGTAAGTCACAATAATGGTTTATGGGTGGGCTTATAAACGGCAATTGTTGTTGTTTGAAAGTATATGGGCCTATAACCGGGAAGGCTTATAAGCTGGGGGAGGGGGCGGTATGGCCTTATTTTGAGCGTTCACCCAACAGTAACATCCCCACGTGCAGGACTTGCGACATTTTGGGCGAGCGCTTAATTGCGTGCAACATTTCAATTCTATTTAAATACCCTCGGTCCCGATTGCAAGCACCTTTTCGCAAGACAAGTCACACGTTCTGTTGAAGCCATAAACGGCCTGCACAAACCAAAGCTATGTAGACTGCACTAGACAGCGCCGTCTAAGCCTGGTCATTTTCAAAAGCGATATACGCCGCGTTTCACGGAAAAGTGCACCAGCTAGATGCGGCGCACATCGGTCCATTATACGCCATCAGTTTCATACCTTGTTACACATTAGAGACCTTTAGATTCGACTACGAGTACGAGTTTTGAGCGCGCGCGCTCAATCTCGTCCCCAGAGCCCACGTTCCTTTTGGTCAGCACCGAGAAACGAGAGGCTCTGGCTGCAACCGATCTTAGTCTGAAAATCTCGGACCGGAAGTTTAAACTGCGCATGTTCTAACAAAATGGCGGGTATTAGCGATAGCTTTCACGATGCGTTGGATTACGGTTTGAAAATGATTGAAAAAGCTGACATCAGTTTAATATTAAAACAGTACGAAGTACTGAAAGCCGTTGCTCTATCTAAGAGAGATGATTTGGCCATACTTCCAACTGGATACGGGGAAACTTATCGCTGACTGATTTACCAAGTTTTGGCTCAAGTGTTTGACTTCTGCCATGGCCAAGAATAGTGTTTTAATACATCTACAACACCATGCCAGGACTCCATTATCCTTGTGATATACGCCCTGTCTTCACCAGCAGGAAAATAGGTGATACACTTAAACCTAGAGACTGAGCTGAAACCAAAGCTAGTCAGCGAACAATGCGTTGTATATTTGTATAAATGTGGTCTTTGTGATAAAGACTATGTCGGTTATACCAATCGACATCTTCACCAACGCATTACAGACCCAGGGGGGAGTACTCAGGGGTATCAGTGACGGGGAGGTGCGAATGAGGCCAAAATCGTAACCCCCAAAAAGTCCATTTTTCTCCGCATAGATAGATAAAATCGAGAACGGTAGGATATCAATTGTTATCAACCCCCAAAAAAGTCCTTGCCAAAATCTTTATATCAAAAAAAGTCCACCAGAAAATTGATAACCCAAAAAAAGTCCCAAGTCGCGAATTTCAAACCCCAAAAAGGTATTCGCACCTCCCCGTCACTGATACCCCTGAGTACCCCCCCCCCCCCCCCCCCCCCCCCCCCTGGGATTACAGAGCATGGCTATCGAAGTTCAACAATTGGCAAGCATGTCAGACTACATGGACTGGACAAACCAACATCAGAGAACTTTTCGGTACTTAAAAAGTGCCGAAATAAATTTGACTGCCTAATATATGAAATGTTGTTTATACAAGAACTGAAACCGGCACTTAACATACAGACCGACTTCATCAACGCAAAGTTATTTTAGTTTACGTATACCCATGGGAACTGCCACTTTGCTTAATTTAATTTATTCTTCTTGTACCAGTTTCACTTGATAATGATGTCTGCGACATCGAAACGTCGTATAGCGTTGATTTTTCTATTTCGATATCACCATTGAATGCGTTAATCCGAGATCAAATGTCAAAACTTAGAGAATCTGGACTTGAACGTTTGTGTTTTCCCTCTGTTTGTGTATTGGGCTTCCTGTATCTTATTTGATCGGCTGTTGGGAAATAGACCCGTTCAGTATGGCCGTGAATTCACTTCTAGAATCCTCTCCTTTTGATATTTTGAATTTCTAAAA
Source organism: Actinostola sp. cb2023 (assembly GCA_033675265.1). Taxonomy (NCBI): domain Eukaryota; kingdom Metazoa; phylum Cnidaria; class Anthozoa; order Actiniaria; family Actinostolidae; genus Actinostola; species Actinostola sp. cb2023. The sequence continues at coordinate 115,888 of JAUJYZ010001387.1, read as the reverse complement.
CTGCTTTCACAATAAAGATTAATATCTACTTGAGTCCTGTATGCCATTTGTTTAGCATTTAGAACGGTTTTTATCGAGTTTCGGGACAGATGTAGCTCTCGGGAGCTCCGTAAACTCCGCCATTTTCTAACTAGTCAGTTTACTTCCGGTCCTTCTATTGTTTTGTGAATCAGAATGCTATCAAAATCGGTTGCAGCCCAATCTCGTCCCCAGAGCCTGCGTTACTTTCGGCCAGCGACGAGAACGTAGGCTCTGGCATAATCCATTTTTGAGACAATTTGATTGGCTATTCCATTTTAGAAACTACGCACGCGCAAGATTCCGGAAATGAAATATATCCAATGAAAGTTGTCAAAACAACCCGGTGTCCCAACTTCCGTTCAAAACAAAAATTAACATTTTTCAACGGTTTCATTGACATGTTATTTTAAACATATGTCGCCTCGATCTGCAATATTAAAATATCTAAGCACAGAGAAAAATCCAGTTTATCTAAGCTTATATGTATCTCGAAGTGTCTTGGAAAGTTTTCAAACGAAGCTCAAAATTTACACGAAGCTAAGAGTGATGGTTATTCAAAGAACATATGTCGATCGTAAATCTAATATTCTTTAGGCTAGCAACTGAAAGGCGGTGCCAATCGAGGTGCTTACGAAGGCGAAAGATTCAAAAGAAATGCATTTGAAGGAGAGACAACAATAACTAGAGAAGATGAAGATGATAGATTCAAATAATTAACTGATATGTAAAGTAGACACGAGTAAATATAAACCCGTAGGAAGAACTGTTCGCGTATCCTTCTGCTGTAAAACCACTGCTTTTAATAAAGACTTCAGACTCTGCGCTTCTTTCACTGTTGTATCTTCTTTACCAAGTGCTTTTAAAGCGTACTCTATTCCCTAATGAAACCTTTCGAAGGATTCCACTGAAACTGAATCGACAATTTGAATCGACAACAACCAACTGCCCATTCTCGTACCCAGAGCACCTCGGTCGGTCGTTCCCAGCTAACTTGCGCATGCGCTCTAAAACCGGAAGAACAAGAAATCCTGTTCCCAAAAAATGGATTATGCCAGAGCCTACGTTCTCGTCGCTGGCCGAAAGTAACGCAGGCTCTGGGGACGAGATTGGTTGCAGCCCAGAGGAGCTTGGACACTTATCACGTGATTCGCTCGACCAATCAAAATTACCCATTTAAGGTCGCTCTGGTGTGACAATTATTCACTTGAAAATTCTTACAAAGACAGTAAATAAGCAATTTTTCAATCGTATCCAGTAAAAAGTCTATAGTGTATCTCTTCAAAATCAATGTTTATGTATCAAAGAATCAAAATATCGTAAAATAATAGAAAAGTAAGTAATATTTTCAGTAAAATTTTGCCATCATTTTCAGTCATGTCGGAAACTTCTCGCTGAGACGAACTCTCCAAAGTATGTATTTTCAAACCATGTAAAATCACATATCATTAGAAAATAATCCAACAATTTTTACATATCTAGAAAGTTCAATAACTAATATATGATTTTGAGTGGTCGGCTCCCCTCGACCCCTCAACGGTTTCGGAGATACAGAGATTTTAAATTGGGAATTTTACGGATCAGTAACAAAATGGCGCCTCGTTCGGATCGTCTCGACAAACTTAAGTGATATATTGCGTTTCAGTATCCTAGTAAAAACGTTGTAGTACACTGTGTCCTGCAGGTACGAAGGAGTAATCATGAAGCACATTGATGTGTCCAATTATCATCTTGGATATTTAAAAATCCTCGAAGCGATCCCATGTGTAGTCTCGAAGTGTCTCCTTCGCAGCCGTCCAGTTAGAGGTCATGCAGTCACGCAACGCTCCGAAGCCTCAAAAGCAAAAGCCTGAAAAGCGGTGTTCCGACATCTAAAAAAGTCTTGTTTCAGTCTGAGTTAAAATCAAAATACATCTGAGTTAACTTCTTGTTCTTCGAGAGCGTTCATAGTCACTATAATTGAGCTTGGAATACCTCCATGAGCGACATCAACTGAATAATTACTCGTGCCCAGGCCGTAGGCCGCGGCACGAGGTATAAAATACAGATCCTATTTTTTTTGTTCCCGTCGCAAATCTGCAATCGAGTGGGACTGGGAACGAGACCACGAGACTGACCCTCGGCTCCGCCTCGGGAAACATTCGCGGTCTCGGTACCACAAAACATACAGTTTCCCTCGGTCCCATTCAATAAGTCTTAAATGTAGATCAAGCTTTAAGGGAATACTGTCACACAATTCTCATTCAAGTAAAACATTCCTTAATTTAATTCAAAAATTAATTTTGGAAAACACTAATAGAGACATTTAGCACCAGGTTTTCGGCTCATAAACGTCAAACCGCGAACGTCTAGGAGTCACGTGACCAGGCGCTGACATCACGTTTGAGGTTTTCAACGCACGTTTTCGACGGCAAGAGGTAGGTTTTCACGTTTGTGATTTCCCTCAAGGTTTCTTTGCTTTCATTTTCAGTTATCTCACGTATTGATGCTATAAGTATGTGAAGTGGTTATTTGTCTAGATACTAGAGAAGAAATTTAAGTCGAAAGAGTGCATGTTGAGCATTTTGTCTTCTCTCGAAAAACAAGCATTTGCATCGGTAACAAATCCAATATGGCGGCGATCAACATTTGTTCTTTGACCGTCATAAAATGCTTAAAAACAAATTTCCTCTCGCGTTTAGACCTCAGCAAAATACACCATGGCTTTCAGATGGCCTAGCACGAAGCATGATATAGCCCTCGCCATTGAGGTGGCAAAGGCCAGGCCAGAGAAACCCAGTGAGTGGGACAAGCTTGCAGAGCCGTTGAGTAAACTCTTCTCAACTGAAAAAACAGTATCACTTAAGGGAAGGGGATGTCGTGAAAGAATGGAAAGGATATTACAAAAGTACAAAGAAGAAGACGCGAAGTCTGTAAAGAGGTAGGACGTATTTTAAGCTTATATGGTAGTGCTCACTGTTAGTGTTCAAAATATTTACCTGCAAGTCCGAAATATTTAGTAAAAATGTCTCACTCAAAACTCGTACTCTAGACAACGAGTTTTGCAAGAAATCTCGTCGTACTCGAAACGACGACAACGAGATTTTCAAGCTGGCGTGACAATGTCACGGTTTTACGCATGCGCACTAATCGTAACGGCGAAAACTCGTACTCAAGTCTCGTACTCGTAGCCGTACTCGGAACTCGTCGTCGCGCGTCCCGCAGGACGCACACAGGGATCCCAACATTATACAATTCTATGCACAGGGAACCCAATGTAATACGTATGGCGCGCGCGCGCTCTACCACAGGAAACCCATAAAAAAAAGACGCGCGCATGCAAATATTTTTTCTAAATAATTATAAAAGCCTCAGAAACAATGGTTGGGATGCCTATGGTATACTGCCTGGGCTGCCTGTGGAAAATGATCGACGTCTTGCAACGTCACGTTCGCGCATGCTCAACAGAAATAGTCGCGAGGACCGGCAGGGGTTTCTTTTCTCGTCGCTACCTTCCTGGGCGAGTAGAAAAAAAACCATGCTCGCAGGGTATATAAAACGAAGACGCCCCCTTCAAATTGCTTGATTATCCGAAATGTGTCTATTTATTACAAATTTTGAGGTTGAATCACAATTTCGAGCGACTATCATCTTCGGTCTTCGTTTTGTACACACCTGAAGCCCAACTATGATGTAAACAGTTCCCAAGATGCTTTGCGGTAAAAAATGCGACGAAAAAGATCGCACATTCTCAGCTACCGGCCCTGGGGACGAAGTTGAGAATGACGCACTTCTGATCTTTCTGCGCATGCTTGGAGGGAAATAATTGATAATTCCGTTGTGCAAAGAGATTCGGATGACTCAGAAAAAAAATGAATCCCATTCGGCAATTTGGCAATTCTGTTTCCCATTCCCAGTGGCTAGATTCCAGTCCCAGTGCAAGTAATCCCATTTTCCCAGCCCCAAAATAACTTTGCCGTGAACCCTTTGATTGGATTCGTAAATCCACGAAAAAAGGAGAAAAAAAAGAAAAAAAAATTATGTTATGTTTTCCCCTGTTCATTCCACTCCTCTCCCCTCCCCCACCAAGTTAAAAATGTCACATTTATTTAGCGTGACGTCACGTAATGCATTCACAGCGAAGCGTCAGAAACAAAATGGCCGATACGATGGCCGAACGTTATCCGCTTCACAAAGCTGTGTTTGAGGGAAATCTACGGAGAGTATCTTCATGTTTACGGACCTGTGACATCGAGGAACAAGATATCCACGGTAGGGAATCTTAATTAGCTTTGGATGTCTCGCTAGCACTGTGGAAACCTTACGTACATGTATTTAGCAATGTTTGCCAGATGTATTAAACCACAGTGGAATATTTACGTTAATAAAAATCAAAACTTTAACAGTCTTTGATGGACAATGTATTTTGAAATTGAAGTTTAATTATCTGTTAAAAGTAAACTTTGATCAACCGTACACTGTGGAAATATGGTGTAATACGAATTCATATGTTCATCGATCGATGTCAACAATGACACTATAAGCTTACTCTATAGTCGATACAACATTAGAATTACAAAGATTACGTTACTGATACTAGATTTATTATTAAGCCGATCGTATAAATTACTACTTCTTCTCTCAAACGCTTTATTTACGTCCTACTTTCAACCTGGTTTCACGTAGAATGAGTCAGGCTAGCTGTAGAACAGAAGTATTTTCAAGTGAAATTGTTTGATATTTAGCGTCAATTGTTTAATTTAGTCATATATTAAAGTGCATAAATTAGTCTGATTATAGACACAATTGAACTCAAGTTTGACATTGATCTTCCTGTGTTTCGTTTTCACTCTGACTAAAACGTCGAAATGAATGCATGTAGAATGCACTTTCTTCATTGTCATATTTTCAAAATATAGTAGACTTTTTGAATTTCAAAAAACGATTAAAATTTTTCATAAATACATCAACCAGAAAATTGATGTATATATATGTGTCTTATGTGAGCCGCGGCTTATTTGGTCTCGTATAAATGGCCGTAATGTTTATTTTAGTCTTACATTTGTTGTTTGTAAATTTTGCTTCATTTATTAAGTTAGGAAACTCAAAATAGTATTACTTATACTTAGACATAATGCACCCAATATATTGATATATTGATATTTCATGGCAGCCAGAATTTTTGCAAATGACTGTATATTATATATCTTGATTAACAAAAAGAGATCCACATATCATATATATACATGTAGACTGTATATCTCTGAAGAAATAGAAAACGAGTGCGCGTGCTATGTGCAGATTTATAGCACACGGCTGATCAGAACATGAGAGAAGTGTTAGGAGAAGTGAGACACGTAGCAGAGTGCTTCTCAACACTTCTCGAGTGTTCTGATCAGACCACAAGTGCTATCAATCTTCACATAGCACAGCGGACAAGTTTTCTATTTCTTTTATAAAATACAAGTATGATTTTAAAGCAAGTTTTCAATTTTGTTTGTTACAAAAATGTTTGAATATCTGCATGCTCATGCTGTGTGTTTTCATAAAGTACATGGAATACGCATCCTTTGGCCAATCAGAGCGCGACTGTTATATCATAGTTATTTTATATCAATTCTGGTTTGTTTTGATTGCTATAATATAATCAGTATATATATATATTGTTTTCATACAGATTGAACTACTGTGAATGTTGTTAGACCACCTGAGTGGTTTATAGTGGTTTTTATTGTCTACCAACAAACTAAGCAATCAGTAAATGATTATTAATTATATCATGCTGAAGTCTGTACTGAAGTCATGTGATTACATGAAAACTGTACCGGTAATTATTATAATATTTATTTTGGCATTTCTTCTTTTCAGGGAATACACCTCTCCATATTGCTGTTCTTCTTGGCAGAAGAGGTAATGTTTTGTAAAATGATGTATTCCCTTCTCTTCCCTTCTCTTCCCTTCTCTTCCCTTCTCTTCCCTTCTCTTCCCTTCTCTTCCCTTCTCTTCCCTTCTCTTCCCTTCCCTTCTCTTCTCTTCCCTTCCCTTTCCTTCCCTTCTTTTCCCCTCTCTTCACTTCCTTTCTCTGCTCTCCCCTTCACTTTTCTTCCCTTCTCTTTCTTTCCCTTTACTTCTCCTTCCATCTCTTCCCTTCCCTTCTCTTCCCTTCCCTTCCCTTCTCTTCCCTTCTCTTCCCTTCTCTTCCCTTCCCTTCCCTTCCCTTCTCTTCCCTTCCCTTCTCTTCCCTTCCCTTCTCTTCCCTTCCCTTCTCTTCCCTTCCCTTCTCCTTCCCTTCCCTTCCCTTCTCTTCCCTTCCCTTCTCTTCCCTTCCCTTCTCTTCCCTTCCCTTCTCTTCCCTTCCCTTCCCTTCCCTTCCCTTCCCTTCCCTTCCCTTCCCTTCCCTTCTCTTCCCTTCCCTTCTCTCTCCCTTCCCTTCTCTTCCCTTCCCTTCCCTTCTCTTCCCTTCCCTTCCCTTCCCTTCCCTTCCTTCCCTTCCCTTCTCTTCCCTTCTCTTCCCTCCCCCTCCTTCCCTTCCCTTCCCTTCCCTTCCCTTCCCTTCCTTCCCTCCCTTCTCTTCCCTTCCCTTCCCCTTCCCTTCCCTTCCCTTCCCTTCCCTTCCCTTCCCTTCCCTTCCCTTCTCTTCCCTTCCCTTCTCTTCCCTTCCCTTCTCTTCCCTTCTCTTCCCCTCCCTTCTCTTCCCTTCCCTTCTCTTCCCTTCCCTTCCCTTCTCTTCTCTTCCCTTCCCTTCTCTTCCCTTCCCTTCTCTTCCCTTCCCTTGTCTTCCCTTCCCTTCTCTTCCCTTCTCTTCCCTTCTCTTCCCTTCCTTTCTATTCCCTTCCTTTCTATTCCCTTCCTTTCTATTCCCTTCTCTTCCCTTCCCTTCCTTTCTCTTTCCTTACCTTCTCTTCCCTTCCTTTCTCTTCCCTTCCTTTCTCTTCCCTTCCCTTCATTTTGTCCATATAATCTATGTACACAGTGTATTCTACATTGACTCATTGAACTGGTTTCAGAATGTGTGTACCTGTTGTTGGCACATGGTGCCACTACGAAAGTGAAAAACAACCTTGGATGGAGTCCTTTAGCAGAAGCCATCAGTTATGGAGACAGACAGATGAGTAAGTACCCGTGTAGAAGTTGAAAGTCATTTCAAATATATACATGTGTACATGTAGTTCCCGAACGGTCAGAAGAAAGAAGGAAGGAAGGAAGGAAGGAAGGAAGGAAGGAAGGAAGGAAGGAAGGAAGGAAGGAAGGAAGGAAGGAAGGAAGGAAGGAAGGAAGGAAGGAAGGAAGGAAGGAAGGAAGGAAGGAAGGAAGGAAGGAAGGAAGGAAGGAAGGAAGGAAGGAAGGAAGGAAGGAAGGAAGGAAGGAAGGAAGGAAGGAAGGAAGGAAGGAAGGAAGGAAGGAAGGAAGGAAGGAAGGAAGGAAGGAAGGAAGGAAGGAAGGAAGGAAGGAAGGAAGGAAGGAAGGAAGGAAGGAAGGAAGGAAGGAAGGAAGGAAGGAAGGAAGGAAGGAAGGAAGGAAGGAAGGAAGGAAGGAAGGAAGGAAGGAAGGAAGGAAGGAAGGAAGGAAGGAAGGAAGGAAGGAAGGAAGGAAGGAAGGAAGGAAGGAAGGAAGGAAGGAAGGAAGGAAGGAAGGAAGGAAGGAAGGAAGGAAGGAAGGAAGGAAGGAAGGAAGGAAGGAAGGAAGGAAGGAAGGAAGGAAGGAAGGAAGGAAGGAAGGAAGGAAGGAAGGAAGGAAGGAAGGAAGGAAGGAAGGAAGGAAGGAAGGAAGGAAGGAAGGAAGGAAGGAAGGAAGGAAGGAAGGAAGGAAGGAAGGAAGGAGAGATTGAGGGAAGGATGGAAAATAATGAAATGGAAGGAAACAAGGAAAAAAGAAGGAGAACATATTTCAGCGGATTTATGTATATCCATTATTAATTAATTAAGTTCTCAGTCTTTTTCCCTTCTCTTCTCTTTCTCTTACCCTTCTCACGCTGTAGTGAATACTGTGTGAATACGTTATTAATTAATTAATTAAACTTAATGTACACTATTTATAATCTATATTATGTACATTGTATTTCCACAGTCACTTCAATTTTAAAGAAACTAAAAGGACAAAGTAGAGAAGGCATCAGTGAACGAAGACCACAGTTAATAGACGCACTGAAAGAGGTACATTGTATTCATTGTACCCTTGGAGTCGTTTTCGCATGAGTGGGAAGTAGTTACGATACGGTTCGTGTGGTGACCGTGTGGTATCCAAGCATTCTGATTGGTTGAGTAATAATTTCGCGCTGTGATTGGTTGAATATACAATGTGTTCGATTCCGTACCATATAGGTTTCCCACTCATACGAAAACGTGTTTTTCACTCTTGCAAAAAGGGGGATAATTTCCCCATGTTGCACAACTCAGATGACGCCTATTGCAACACTACGTATACACCTATTCAGTAAAATAATGCTGATAACGGTCGATCTGGATTAGATGGTCTGTTATTTTGAAATTCATGTTAACCTCTGCCAGTCTCTTTCGACACCAAGCGTGATTCCAAGCTTGAGGTTGAATGAATGAATTTCACATGTTTATAACGAAAGAACCTCAGTTTCCGTCTTGATCTCAGATCATCCATTGTCAACATTTATTGAAATAGGTGTATACACGTACTTCTTTGTAATTCAACAACAAATTTTCCTCTGTCATTGGTCAGAATTGATCACATGATGTGATATTTGTTTATTGAAGTATCCTGCTTGCTTGGCCAAACATCACAATGATGGTGATGATGATGATGACGATGGTGGTAATGATGGTGATGATGGTGATGATGGTAGTGATGATGGTGGTGATAATGATGGTGATGATGATGATGGTGGTGATGATGATGGTGATGATGATGATGATGAATTGACTGATTATATCCTGTTTTTGAACTTTTCTATCAGCTTGGTGATTTTTATGTAGAAATAGCGTGGGATTTTCAAAGTTGGGGTAAGTTAAACACGACTTCATTACTGTATATTGCTGTTTAAATTGATTAGTAATTCAAACAGTTACATGTACAAATGTAGCACCGCCGATAAACTATATAGCATTTAGTTGGTGTAATATCTTCATAAAATCTTTGGTATTATTTGTATCGTTCTAATCCGCATTGTTTCTCTTAATAATAATAATCTTAATTAATAATAATAATAATAATAATAATAATAATAATAATAATCTCTTGTTTGTACCACCAACATGGCCACCGCGTCTTTGTACTTGAAATCTCCAGGGATTTATTTGCAAACCAGCAATATGGCCCGGCCCATGTACATGTATTTGATGTGTATTTTTGTTGTTTACTATTTCAGTCCCATTACTCTCAAGAATCCTCCCTTCAGATACTTGTAAAATATACAAAAAGGGATGCTCTATAAGGTGTGTAAGTTAGTAAGTAAGGGATGCTCTATAAGGTATGTAAGTTAGTAAGTAAGTGACTCTATTTTGAGAGGTTAGTCATTTACGAGCAATGTTGCAGGGGTGGACACACGCTGTATCAACATTGCAGGGAATGTTGCGTGCAATGTTGCACCGTACATGTACATGTACCTTAACACATAGAGTCGTTTTCGTATGAGTGGGAAACCTACGGTACGGAGTTACGGTCACGGTACGGAATTGAAGACTTCTACCACAGCACGCAAAATCATTGCTCAACCAATCAGAATGCTTAGACATGGAACGGTCACGGCACGGCACAGTCACCACACTACAAACCGTAACTGCTTCCCACTCATACGAAAACAACTCTAACAGCTTTCGCTAATGACCCTGTCTCCCTCTATCTAGGTATGTGTAAGACCGTAATGTATAGTATTCTTTACTAAACAGTCCATGTTCTGTGTCAATGTTATTTGTCTCAATTCTAGAATGGACAGTACTCTTGTAGACTTCACGGACATGAAATGGCAACGAGGAGATGTGACTTTTATTTTTAACGGCGATGCAAAAGGTGAAACTCTCACGCTGAGGTCCAGTTTGCACATCGTTAAGCCTTGAGTTACACTAGCTGCACAAATATAAATGGCGGTATTTCGCTGTGAAAATCAGGCTTCAAAAAAAATACTTAGTCTAGCTACTTCCACACGGAAATGATAAATGTGTCCGTAAACCCTGTTGTTTTTTTTGCTAGAGACTATTTTATCCTTGTGCTTATGCCTGCGATGGGCCTGTTTTCACAGTGAAATAAGGCCTCTTGTGCTTGTGTTTGCGTCAGGTTCACAACTCCTCTTTTGGTTGTGCTTGCGTCGCTAGTGAGATCCAGTTTTCTAGAACTATTGTTGCGTATAAAAACGTTATCTTCTTAACGTCTACACGTTCTTTATGGTTGTGTAGAATCTTGAAACTACTGTATTTGCGCTTGCGGTCTTACTGAACGCGCACAGGGAGCCCAACATAATGCGTATTACGCGCGCTCTACCACAGGGAGCCCAACATAATACGTATTGCGCACACGCGCTCTACCACAGGGAGCCCAACAATACGTATTGCGCGCGCGTGCTCTACCACATGTACAGGGAGCCCAACAATACGTATTGCGCGCGCGTGCTCTACCACATGTACAGGGAGCCCAACAAATACGTATTGCGCGCGCGTGCTCTACCACAGGAAACCCATAAAAAGACGCGCGCATACAAATATTACATACATATATTTGTATTAATTATAAGCAATGGTTGGGCTACCTGTGGTATGGACAGCAGTTTAAATGTTCTTGATTGTCAGTTCCATATTAAAGTGGCTTGTTTTCTTGTCAACAGGAAAGCACTCGTTTGCTGTTCTGGATAATGAAAAGAAAGTGTTTCAACGGCTAAGAACCGAGGTTGGTGTCAGACAGTAGATTTGGGTCGATTTGTAACCATGTTTGCGCGCTGAGGATTTGCCTGAAGAAAATACCGCGTAAATGTTCTCTATTTACCGCTGGGTCTCATATAAACGCGTCTTCTCTATTAAAACGCGTTGTTATGATTTTTTAAGGAAACGGAATCTGAAATCGAGGAAGAAGTGGATCTACTTATGAGCAGGTGAGTTGTCGTCGTCGTAGTTATTGTGGTTGTTGTGGATGTTGTTGTTGTTGTGGATGTTGTTGTTGTGGATGTTGTTGTTGTGGATGTGGATGTTTTTTTATTGTGGATGTTGTTGTTGTGGATGTGGATGTTGTTTTTGTGGATGTGGATTGTGGATGTTGTTGTTGTGGATGTTGATGATGTTGTGGATGTTGTTGTTGTGGATGTTGTTGTTATTGTGGATGTTGTTGTTGTGGATGTTGTTGTTATTGTTGTTGTTGTTGTTGTGGATGTTGTTGTTATTGTGGTGGTTGTGGATGTGGATGTTGTTATTGTGGATGTGGATGTTGTTGTTGTGGATGTTGATGTTGATGATGTTGTTGTGGTTGTTGTGGATGTTGTTGATGATGTTGTTGTGGATGTTGTTGTTATTGTGGTGGTTGTGGATGTGGATGTTGTTGTTGTGGATGTGGATGTGGATGTTGTTGTGGATGTTGATGATGTTGTTGTGGTTGTTGTGGATGTTGTTCTTGTGGATGTTGATGTTGTTGTGGTTGTTGTGGATGTTGTTGTTATTGTGGTTGTGGATGTGGATATTGTTGTTGTGGATGTGGATGTTGTTGTTGTGGATGTTGATGATGTTGTGGTTGTTGTGGATGTTGTTGTGGTTGTGGATGTTGTTGTGGATGTTGTTGTTATTGTGGTTGTTGTGGATGTGGATGTCGTTGTTGTGGATGTTGTTGTTGTGGTTGTTGTGGATGTTGTTGTTATTGTGGATGTTGTTGTTGTGGATGTGGATGTTGTTATTGTTATTGTGGATGTTGTTGTTGTGGATGTTGTTGTGGTTGTTGTGGATGTTGTTGTTATTGTGGATGTTGTTGTTGTGGATGTTGTTGTTATTGTGGATGTTGTTGTTGTGGATGTTGTTGTTATTGTGGTGGTTGTGGATGTTGATGTTGTTATTGTGGATGTGGATGTTGTTGTTGTGGATTTTGATGATGTTGTTGTGGTTGTTGTGGATGTTGTTGTGGTTGTTGTGGTTGTTGTGGATGTTGTTGTTATTGTGGTGGTTGTGGATGTGGATGTTGTTATTGTGGATGTGGATGTTATTGTTGTGGATGTTGATGATGTTGTTGTGGTTGTTGTGGATGTTGTTGTGGTTGTTGTGGATGTTGTTGTTATTGTGGTTGTTGTGGATGTGGATGTTGTTGTTGTGGATGTGGATGTTGTTGTTGTGGATGTTGATGATGTTGTTGTGGTTGTTGTGGATGTTGTTGTTGTGGATGTTGATGTTGTTGTGGTTGTTGTGGATGTTGTTGTTATTGTGGTTGTGGATGTGGATATTGTTGTTGTGGATGTGGATGTTGTTGTTGTGGATGTTGATGATGTTGTTGTGGTTGTTGTGGATGTTGTTGTGGTTGTGGATGTTGTTGTGGATGTTGTTGTTATTGTGGTTGTTGTGGATGTGGATGTCGTTGTGGATGTGGATGTTGTTGTTGTGGATGTTGATGATGTTGTTGTGGTTGTTGTGGATGTTGTTGTTATTGTGGATGTGGTTGTTGTTGAGGTTGTGGTGGTGGTGGTGTTGTTGTAGATGTTGTTATTTTGGATGTGGTTGTGGATGTTGTTATTGTGGATGTTGTTATTGTGGATGTTGTTGATGTTGATGTTGTTGTGGTTGTTGTTGTTCACTGAATACATTTATCTTGTTTCTAGTGATATTGTATCTGTGTACATGTCAACGAAACCCATCACGTTCGCAAAATCACAAGCCGGCTGGTTTTGGCGAGCAGATAGACAGGTAACCGCATTTCTCTTCCAGCTACAATGATCGTGCCGTGACAGTGACCATACGCACTGGGAAAACCTCATGCTCTTAGCCGCTGTACATTTCGTGTAATGTCAAAAACCATGTCAATTTAATGTACGCGGAATGTACACGGAATGTACACGGAATGTACACGGAATGTACACGGAATGTACACGGAATGTACACGGAATGTACACGGAATGTACACGGAATGTACACGGAATGTACACGGAATGTACACGGAATGTACACGGAATGTACGCGGAATGTACACGGAATGTACACGGAATGTACGGAATGTACACGAATGTACGCGGAATGTACGCGGAATACACGGAATATACACGGAATATACACGGAATGTACACGGAATATACACGGAATGTACACGGAATATACACGGAATGTACACGGAATATACACGGAATGTACGCGGAATGTACGCGGAATATACACGGAATTTACACGGAATGTACACGGAATGTGCACTGAATGTACACGGAATGTACACGGAATGTACACGGAATGTACACGGAATGTACGCGGAATATACACGGAATATACACGGAATGTACACGGAATGTACGCGGAATGTACGCGGAATGTACACGGAATGTACACGGAATGTACACGGAATGTACACGGAATGTACACGGAATGTACGCGGAATATACACGGAATATACACGGAATGTACACGGAATGTACGCGGAATGTACGCGGAATGTACACGGAATGTACACGGAATGTACATGGAATGTACGCGGAATGTACGCGGAATGTACATGGAATGTACGCGGAATGTACGCGGAATGTACACGGAATGTACACGGAATGTACGCGGAATGTACGCGGAATGTACACGGAATGTACGCAGAATGTACACAGAATGTACATGAAATGTACACGAAATGTACACGGAATGTACACTGAATGTACACGGAATGTACACGGCCTTCCAAGCAAGATGTGTTTGATTCGATTTCTGTTTCCATACTTCCCTCTAACTCGTGTAGCAGTAAAATACCCCTGAGACGAAGCACTGATGGAGGGAGGGGTAGAGTACGCAGCGTCCGATCCCTAGTTAAATATCGACTATTTAATTTTATATTAATTCATATTATATCTTAATTGCTCTTTTGTGTCTGTCTGTCTGTCTGACTGACTGTCTGTCATCCTCGATTTAGGAAATGGTTGGACCTCATCTAGCAGACATTTACTGCGTTAATGGAATGATGCTCATCTCCAAGAAAAGGTAGCTCAACGAACACTGTTTTCCACACAGTTTAGATCCACAACGACATCGCGTTTTCAGTATTAACTCTTGTGTCTTTGTTTCAAGGAGAGAACATTTGTCAGAGGAGGATCTGGTTAAAAACAAGGTATTTGTGATGATGATGGTGATGATAGTCATGGTCGGTGATGATGGTGATGATGATAGTGATTATAGTCATGATCGGTGATGATAGTGATTATAGTCATGGTCGGTGATGATGATGGTGATTATAGTCATGATAGGTGATGATGGTGATGATGATGGTGATGATAGTCATGGTTGGTGATGATGATAGTGATTATAGTCATGATCGGTGATGATGGTGATGATAGTCATGGTCAGTGATGATGATAGTGATTATAGTCATGATCGGTGATGATGGTGATGATAGTCATGGTCTGTGATGATGATAGTGATTATAGTCATGATCGGTGATGATGGTGATGATAGTCATGGTCGGTGATGATGGTGATGATAGTCATGGTCGGTGATGATGATGGTGATGATAGTCATGATCGGTGATGATGGTGATGATAGTCATGGTCGGTGATGATGATAGTGATGATAGTCATGATCGGTGATGATGGTGATGATAGTCATGGTCGGTGATGATGATAGTGATTATAGTCATGATCGTTGATGGTGATGATAGTCATGGTCGGTGATGATGATGGTGATGATAGTCATGGTCGGTGATGATGATGGTGATGATAGTCATGGTCGGTGATGATGATAGTGATTATAGTCATGGTCGGTGATGATGATAGTGATTATAGTCATGATCGGTGATGATGGTGATGATAGTCATGGTCGGTGATGATGATTATAGTCATGATCGGTGATGATGGTGATGATAGTCATGGTCGGTGATGATGATAGTGATTATAGTCATGGTCAGTGATGATGATAGTGATTATAGTCATGATCGGTGATGATGGTGATGATAGTCATGGTCGGTGATGATGATAGTGATTATAGTCATGATCGGTGATGATGGCGATGATAGTCATGGTCGGTGATGATGATAGTGATTATAGTCATGATCGGTGATGATGGTGATGATGGTGATGGTGATAGTGTTGCTGATTCCAGGAAGAGTGAAAATGACTCACAATTATCTTTCTCCTCTCATTTCCAAGGCTCTAATAGAAAGTATAAGCAAAGGAGGCAACTTGATAGAAAACATACCAGAGGTATATTTGTATATATATTAATTGGAGATTTTAAATTGAGCGTTGAAAATGTTGTGACCCTCCCCTAGCGATGGAAATGAAATTTCCTGACCCTCCCCTTGGGCTTGGCCTAAAATACCACTTCCTTTTCACTGCCTATTTTTTCATGACCTTCAATTCCCTTTTCAGGGGCTCAAAAAGTTATGACCCTCCCCCATTTTCCAACCCCCTCCCCCAAACCCCCTGCCCCCTCCCCTGCTAATTTATAACAAGTCCCTAACGGTCCCTGCGTTACAGTCGTTTTCGTGGCAAACGTACAGCACGGAGTTACCACAGGTAACCCATACCACCACAGGTAACCCATACCACCACAGATAACCCATAGCACCACAGGTAACCCATGCCACCACAGGTAACCCATGCCACCACAGGTAACCCATTACCACCACAGGTAACCCAAACCACCACAGGTAACCCATGCCCCAAACCACCACAGGTAACCCAAACCACCACAGGTAACCCATACCACCACAGGTAACCCAAACCACCACAGGTAACCCATGCCACCACAGGTAACCCAAACCACCACAGGTAACCCAAACCACCACAGGTAACCCATGCCACCACAGGTAACCCATTACCACCACAGGTAGCCCATACCACCACAGGTAACCCATACCACCACAGGTAACCCATACCACCACAGGTAACCCAAACCACCACAGGTAACCCAAACCACTACAGGTAACCCATGTCACCACAGGTAACCCATTACCACCACAGGTAACCCAAACCACCACAGGTAACCCATGCCACCACAGGTAACCCATTACCACCACAGGTAACCCAAACCACCACAGGTAACCCATACCACCACAGGTAACCCAAACCACCACAGGTAACCCATAACACCACAGGTAACCCATACCACCACAGGTAACCCATACCACCACAGGTAACTGCAAAAGAAACTAGCCTAAGTGAGGCACTTTTGCCATTTCATTTCTGACGATGTTTATATCTTTCTTTTCAGATGACAAGACGGGATTCATTGCATCCACCGCCCAAGCCTGACATAGGATGGTCTGAATACGTACGATATGACACATACAAGTAAGAACATTTACCACAGGAATACCATCATCGCGCGCATATATATATATTTCTATTAATGATAAAGTAGCCTCAGAAGCAATGGTTGGGCTACCTGTGTATAAGCATAATCCAATGTACAGAAACAAGATGGCGGTTGTGCACTTTACCCACAATCCTTTGCGAACCTAAATCGAGACTACAAACTTCCTGACGTAAATACAAGCAGGTGACAGCGATGGTAGGCGAAATGCTGCAACATTCAGCAATAAAGGCATCAGGGGAGTTTAGGAAGATTGCAACGAACTTCGGTGATAAGCAAAGGAAGACAGGACAATGTTTCATGATCATATTGTGTCCATAAATTCACACTTAAGACAGGAACAAAAACAGAGAAAAATTAATTGGTTTCACTGCATAAAATTATGGTTTATGCGCGCAAAGGATTGTGGTAAAGTGTAGTGATCAGCCATCTTGTGCGGTAAAGTCCATCATGTTATCATTTCTGCTGCTGCACTGATATTTATACAGCAAACGCTACTTTTTTTATCTCGTACCAGTCTTCCGCATCTGGGTCGACCGTTAGTTATGAAAGAAGAAAAGAAACCAGTCAAGGCCTACGTTGCTATGGTAAGATATACCGTTATAAGCTCAAGCACAAGAGGTCTTATGTCACTGTGAAAACGGGCTTGACGCAAGCATAAGCGCAAGCACAAGAGTCCTTATGTCACTGTGAAAACGGGCTTGACGCAAGCATAAGCACAAGCACAAGAGTCCTTATGTCACTGTGAAAACGGGCTTGACGCAAGCATAAGCGCAAGCACAAGAGTCCTTGTGTCACTGTGAAAACGGGCTTGACGCAAGCATAAGCACAAGCACAAGAGTCCTTATGTCACTGTGAAAACGGGCTTGACGCAAGCATAAGCGCAAGCACAAGAGTCCTTATGTCACTGTGAAAACGGGCCTGACGCAAGCATAAGCGCAAGCACAAGAGTCCTTATGTCACTGTGAAAACGGGCTTGACGCAAGCATAAGCACAAGCACAAGAGTCCTTATGTCACTGTGAAAACGGGCTTGACGCAAGCATAAGCGCAAGCACAAGAGTCCTTGTGTCACTGTGAAAACGGGCTTGACGCAAGCATAAGCACAAGCACAAGAGTCCTTATGTCACTGTGAAAACGGGCTTGACGCAAGCATAAGCGCAAGCACAAGAGTCCTTATGTCACTGTGAAAACGGGCTTGACGCAAGCATAAGCGCAAGGATCAAAAGATTTCCATTATCGTTCACTGTATTTATTCTTGGAGCACAGCTTGCAAGCGCTAGTGAAAACAGAGACTGAAACTAATATGCTGCGACTTTCCCTTTCAGAGTGAGGATTTCGCGCAACTTTAGACGTGTAAGTATTCAGGCTAGCAGTTGGTGATAGAAATTCCATTAAAATAGCTTGAACGCAAGCATTTATTTCATTATTATTATTTTTTGTTTTTTTAAGTTATTATTTTATGTGTTAAAATATCCTTAGTAAACATGCATAACCTATCTTCTCGTTATGTCCTTATACAGTGTTCTGAATGTCCTGGAAGTGATTGCACGCATTCAAACATTTTAACAAAAGCAAAAGAATTTGTAGCCATGAAATTACCTCCTGGCTTTCCTGTACGAATTGGTGAGTTGTCAATCATATTAGTAGCCAACCAGCATACTATCACGAATCCTGCAATCTGATCACTGTACTGAACGGGCCCGTAGCGCAAAAGCATAAGCGTTTTGAAAAAAAACAAAGCTCGAAAAAGCAGCAAAGCTATTGGTATGAAAACAGACGAAGGTGAGTATGCTAGCGACCTTTCTACTAAAACAATTAGACTACTCGTTCTCGTTTTCTATGAGTTCAAATAGTCCACTCGACGCTACGCGCCTCGTTGACTATTGACTCATAGAAAACTCGAACTCGTAGTCTAATTGTGAAATGTAAGTGTTTAGCTCAATCTGCTAATTTTTAGATTTTTTTTTTATATATAAATATCCTTAGGACGGGCTCCCCTGTCTTCTTGTTATTCCGTGCGTTAAACACAGGGACCCAGTATAATACGTATTGTCGCGCACTACCAAGGATTGCATCATTCAAACATTTTAACACATACAAAAGAATTATATTTAGCCATGAAATTACCTCCTGGCTGTTTATTTATGTACGATTTGGTGAGTTGTCTTATCCTATATTAGTAGAAACCAACCAGCATACTATCACGAATCCTGCAATCTGATTGGCTAACGTACTGATAGAGTTATTGTACTTGCGTTTTGAACAAAAACAAAGCGAAAAAAAGCAGTAAATTTGGTTTATAAATTCGAAGGTGAGTATGCTAGTTGGTTGTACTTGTTAAAACATTGTACTACTCGTTCTCGTTTTCTATGAGTTCAAATTGTCCACTCGATTTACGCGCCTCGTTGACTATTGACTCATAGAAAACTCGAACTCGTAGTCTATTGTGAAATGTAAGTGTTTATTTCAATCTGCTAATTTGTAGATTTTTATTGTACTTGTTTATATAATGCGCGTCTTTTAGGACGGGCTCCCTGTGTTCTTGGCGATTCCGTGCGTAAAAATTTATTGTACCCAATTATTTATTGTACTTGTATTTCGCGCGCACTACCACAGGTAACCCATTTATTGTAAAGAAGCGCACTTACAATTTATTATATTTTAATTGATTACCCTCAGAAGAAATGGCTGTTTATTTATTGTACTTGTTTATTTATTGTACTTGTTTATTTATTGTACTTGTTTATTTATTGTACTTGTTTATTTATTGTACTTGTTTATTTATTGTACTTGTTTATTTATTGTACTTGTTTATTTATTGTACTTGTTTATTTATTGTACTTGTTTATTTATTGTACTTGTTTATTTATTGTACTTGTTTTTATTGTATTGTATTTGTTTATTTATTGTACTTGTTTATTTATTGTACTTGTTTATTTATTGTACTTGTTTATTTATTGTACTTGTTTATTTATTGTACTTGTTTATTTATTGTACTTGTTTATTTATTGTACTTGTTTATTTATTGTACTTGTTTATTTATTGTACTTGTTTATTTATTGTGCTTGTTTATTTATTGTGCTTGTTTATTTATTGTACTTGTTTATTTATTGTACTTGTTTATTTATTGTACTTGTTATTTATTGTACTTGTTTATTTATTGTACTTGTTTATTTATTGTACTTGTTTATTTATTGTGCTTGTTTATTTATTGTGCTTGTTTATTTATTGTACTTGTTTTATTTATTGTACTTGTTTATTTATTGTACTTGTTTATTTATTGTACTTGTTTATTTATTGTACTTGTTTATTTATTGTACTTGTTTATTTATTGTGCTTGTTTATTTATTGTGCTTGTTTATTTATTGTACTTGTTTATTTATTGTACTTGTTTATTTATTGTACTTGTTTATTTATTGTACTTGTTTATTTATTGTACTTGTTTATTTATTGTACTTGTTTATTTATTGTACTTGTTTATTTATTGTACTTGTTTATTTATTGTACTTGTTTATTTATTGTACTTGTTTATTTATTGTACTTGTTTATTTATTGTACTTGTTATTTATTGTGCTTGTTTATTTATTGTGCTTGTTTATTTATTGTGCTTGTTTATTTATTGTACTTGTTTATTTATTGTACTTGTTTATTTATTGTACTTGTTTATTTATTGTACTTGTGTATCTTTACAGAAATCCCTGTGTTTCCAACTATAACAGCCAAGATAACGTTTCAAGATTTTAAATTTTGCAAAGATATTCCTGCTTCAATGTTTTTTATACCACGTGATTATAAGGTAAATGGGGGTAGGGGTCTAATGAGAATAGTCCCCCCTCTACTGAATAACTTGTAATTCGCAGAATCTCTCGTTCTCGTCAGTCTTCGTCGCTTTTCTTTCACTTCTCACTCGTCATATCAGCTGTACTGACTTTTCTCGAAACCTCGAAATGTCTCAGCGTAAAAGTTTCCATAGATTGGAATATTTTATGGAAGCGAAAGTTGGCTTTATTATTTTCATTATTTTTACAAGTTTTGTTGCATCAGTTTCAGGCCCGAGAACTTTTCTAGGCTCTCGAGAAACATTAGCGCGATAATCCAGGATAAACATTCAGAATAATAGCATTCGTTTTAATCGTTCTTTCCCAAGCTATTCCACTAAACAACGCCAACTTACACCACTTATCTAAAGGCAAACATCTTACCTTGTCTCCCCACTCTAGTGAATTTATTTCATTCTCCCAAACCCCCCTCCCCTCCCCACCCCACCGCTATATATCGCCCGTACAATGATGCCTGCGTGGTTACCTTACAGGAGGATCCTAACAGGTTCCCGGATCTTTAACGACTACGCAGCAAACGCTGAATTCACAGAATTTTTTAAATGCCGTCACGTGACATCTGAGAGCCAAATAATTTCCCAGAAGGCCTTGCGTGAATCCATTTCCCAGGATGCTTTACGTGAGACTTTGTGGGAATTTAGCAACCTGGATGTTTCCCCGTTTCTCCAACCATCTACTGAGATGCTTTGCGTGAATCTATCTACCAAGATGCTTTGCGTGACTCTATCTACCAAGATGTTTTGCGTTATTCCATAAGTCAAGGCATTGTGCAAAACGACTAATGTATAATAATATACTCATACTAATTAGTTAAAGAAAAATGATGTATCGGGTGCCCTTGTTCATTGTTGGAATGTATGTATTAATGAAAGGCAATAATTTATATATTACCATTGGGTCAGCGGTGTTCTGCGCCAAAACACCACGCCAGCTGTGGGTTCGTACAATTAGTTGCAGGTGTTAGAGACTTTGTAACATCAATATAAATAGTTGCAGCATAGTGTAAAGTTAATTTAATAATAGTCAAAGTATTTTTTACACAGAAGTGCATAGATAGGAAGGGCACCTGATACTCGGCTATATTTTATTTAATATTTTTATTTCGTAAGGGAATGTATTTGAATGTACTTGGGGCCCGGAAAACTTAACTACAGTCTCCCTCGGCCTGCCACAGGAACCCCAACAGCAATATGTATAACCCTCAGTAAACTAGTTATGATTTATCACATTAAAATACTTCATATCTTTCGCTTTATTGTTGGGAATGGAAATACATCCTGGCTCAACAGCCTCAAAATCACGCATTTGGTGCGATTTTGACTCATTTTCTCACTTTTCCATGGGCTATAATTCACGCATTTGGGGCGATTTTGACTCATTTTCTCACATTTCCATTGGCTATTATAACACACGCATTTGGGGTGATTTTCACTCATTTTCTCACATCATTGGCTTAACACGCATCGATTTTGACTCATTTTCTCCATTGGCTATAATTCACGCATTTGGGGCGATTTTGACTCATTTTCTCACATTTCCATTGGCTATAACACACGCATTTGGGGTGATTTTCACTCATTTTCTCACATTTCCATGGGCTATAACACACGCATTTGGGGCGATTTTGACTCATTTTCGCATTTGGGGCGATTTTGACTCATTTTCTCATTTTCACATTTCCATTGGCTATAACGAATTTGACTCCTTTTCTCACATTTCCATGGGCACGCATTTGGGGCGATTTTCGACTCATTTTCTCACATTTCCATGGGCTATAACTCACGCATTTGGTGCGCATTTTTGGTGCGATTTGGACTCATTTCTCACATTTCCATGGGATATAACTCACGCATTTGGTGCGATTTGGACTCATCACATTTCTCACATTTCCATGGGCTATAACACGCATTTGGTGCGATTTTGACTCCTTTTCTCACATTTCCATGGGCTATCGCATTTGGGCTGCGATTTGGACTCATTTTCTCACATTTCCATGGGCTATTTTGAACACATTTCCATGCATTTTGGGCGATTTTGACTCCTTTTCTCACATTTCCATGGGCTATATAACTCACGCATTTGGTGCGATTTGGACTCATTTTCTCACATTTCCATGGGCTATAACTCACGCATTTGGTGCGATTTGGACTCATTTTCTCACATTTCCATGGGCTATAACTCACGCATTTGGGGTGCGATTTGGACTCATTTTCTCACATTTCCATGGGATTTGGACTATAACTCTACGCATTTGGTGCGATTTTGACTCATTTTCTCACATTTCCATGGGCTATAACACGCATTTGGTGCGATTTTTTGGACTCATTTTCTCACATTTCCATGGGCATAAACACGCATTTGGTGCGATTTGGACTCATTTTCTCACATTTCCATGGGCTATTTCCATGGCATTTGGACTCATTTTCTCACATTTCCACGCTATAACTCACGCATTTGGTGCGATTTGGACTCCTTTTCTCACATTTCCATGGGCTATAACTCACGCATTTGGTGCGATTTGGACTCATTTTCTCACATTTCCATGGGCTATAACTCACGCATTTGGTGCGATTTGGACTCATTTTCTCACATTTCCATGGGCTATACTCATTTTCTCACATTTCCATGGGCTATAACACGCATTTGGTGCGATTTTGACTCATTTTCTCACATTTCCATGGGCTATAACTGCATTTGGTGCGATTTGGACTCATTTTCTCACATTTCCATGGGCTATAACTCACGCATTTGGTGCGATTTGGACTCATTTTCTCACATTTCCATGGGCTATAACACGCATTTGGTGCGATTTTGACTCATTTTCTCACATTTCATGGGCTATAACATTGGGGCGATTTTGACTCATTTTCTCACATTTCCATGGGCTATAACACGCATTTGGGTGCGATTTTGATGGGCTATCGCATTTGTTGCGATTTGGACTCATTTTCACATTTCCATGGGCATAACACACACGGGGTGCGATTTTGACTCATTTTCTCACATTTCCATGGGCTATAACTCACGCATTTGGTGCGATTTGGACTCATTTTCTCACATTTCCATGGGCTATAACTCACGCATTTGGTGCGATTTGGACTCATTTTCTCACATTTCCATTTCTCACGCATTTGGTGCGATTTGGACTCACTCATTTTCTCACATTTCCATGGGCTATAACACGCATTTCCGATTTTGCTATACATTTCCATGGGCTATAACACGCATTTGGGCTATATAACTCACGCGATTTGGTGCGATTTGGACTCATTTTCTCACATTTCCATGGGCTATAAACTCACGCATTTGGTGCGATTTGGCTCATTTTGACTCCATTTTCTCACATTTCCATGGGCTATAACTCACGCATTTGGTGCGATTTTGACTCATTTTCTCACATTTCCATGGGCTATAACTCACGCATTTGGTGCGATTTTGACTCCTTTTCTCACATTTCCATGGGCTATATAACTCACGCATTTGGTGCGATTTTGACTCATTTTCTCACATTTCCATGGGCTATAACTCACGCATTTGGTGCGATTTGGACTCATTTTCTCACATTTCCATGGGCTATAACTCACGCATTTGGTGCGATTTGGACTCATTTTCTCACATTTCCATGGGCTATATAACTCACGCATTTGGTGCGATTTTGACTCATTTTCTCACATTTCCATGGGCTATAACTCACGCATTTGGTGCGATTTTGGACTCATTTTCTCACATTTCCATGGGCTATAACTCACGCATTTGGTGCGATTTGGACTCATTTTCTCACATTTCCATGGGCTATCGCATTTGGTGCGATTTTGACTCAATTTCTCACATTTCCAAGGGCTATAACTCACGGATGCGACTAGTTTCCAGTGACACTCTATTCTTTAGATTTTTAAAAAGTTTATTAAATTTGTGTCATGTGATATTAAAAATGTGTTGTTTGTGTTTTAACATTTCTTCTTCGTTCTCACACGTGTGGGACTCGTATGTAAGAACAACTCAAAGAAATTTGATTATCGTGATTGGCACACATCTAGACAATCGTCTTATTTATAGAAATAATTTGTATCTGTTGGTGACCAAGCCTTCCATGAAAACGAGGCTTACTGATCCATCTACGCTATTGCATGGGAATGAGGCATTAAAAATCAAAACTTTACCAAAACGATTAGAAGACTGGGTTCGAATCGCGACCGCAAAGCATCTATGGGTTGTTTGTATGGACAAAATCAAACATGGCGTGCTGCTCTGAAAAAGAAACTATTCAGATCAAGCAAAGGTGAAAGTATTTCTGATATTACCGATACAATATAAATAGAAAACAATTCATGGCTTGATCAGGTATCCAATATTTCACAAAACAAGCAGGAAAAGATGACAAATTTCACTTCAACAATATTATAAGCTCTACTTATGGATTCAATATGGCGGACCTGTACATCCAAACAATCCATGATGCTTTGCGGTCACGATTCGAACCCAGTCCTCCTCTCGTTTTCGGCGAATGAAGTTCAATAATGTTCACTCATTTAACAGAGCACTTTCCATTTGAACCGTCGACCGACCGCTCTGATAACTGATTTCAAGAGAAATCCAGTCCAATCTTCCTTCACATCCGCTTTTAGGCTCGTCACGCAAGGAAGCGCACTACCGCGTGACGAGAGAAGCGTTGCGTGACGGATGATAGAAATCATTTGACAGACCGTTCAGTCCGGTCCAATGCATAGTGCTCTTAATGTTGATTATTTACCGATGATATAACTTTTTGTGTTGCATATTTTCCTTCCTATTATTGTGCATAAATTATGCAGATAAAAATGTGCATTTTCATAAAAAAAATTTGTGCTAAAAAGTTAAATAATTACTTTGTATTTTTGAATTGATTGTGTCTATTGAATAACATTTTTAATTTAAATGGTTATACAGTCGAACCTCTCGTAAGCGACCAAACCAAAATACGTGGTCGGTCAGTAGAGGTGGTCGTTTACAGAGAGGTTCTACTGCAATTGGACTACCTAATAATTCGCTATAAAGTAGCCGCTATTTCAATATGGTGGATGCACGTTACTGTAATAATAATAGTTTTTTAACTAATCGTTGTGTTCCTTATTGCCTACTACTGTCACAAGTGTAATGACGTCACTCACATTGCGTCAAAATGCACATACAGTACACATTCGTGGCATCTAGTAAGACATTGGTATAGTATGACGTCACTATATTGTGTCGAAAATGACGTCACGATGACGTGCGTGCAGATATTCGTGGCATCTAGTGTGACTTTAGTATAGTTTGACGTCACTATATTGTGTGGAAAATGGCGTCACGATGACGTGCATGCACATATTCGTGGCATCTAGTATGACTTTAGTATAGTTTGACGTCACTATATTGTGTCGAAAATGGCGTCACGATGACGTGCGTGCAGATATTCGTGGCATCTAGTATGACTTTAGTATAGTTTGACGTCACTATATTGTGTGGAAAATGGCGTCACGATGACGTGGGTGCACATATGCGTGGCATCTAGTATGACTTTAGTATAGTTTGACGTCACTATATTGTGTCGAAAATGACGTCACAATGACGTGCATGCACATATTCGTCTAGTATGCTATAAGTATAAGAACAAAGACAATGAACCTATTAAAAATGAAGTGATTGCGCATGGTCTAATATAGTTGCCGCTGGCCCGTGCAACTGAAATAGTGCAATTCTTGGTGAGTTGTGGTGAGATATCGTTAATGTTACACTTCGAGGCCTCCAGAGCTACTACTTTGCCATCGGCGAGGATATCCATACACTGAATGGTTCGTTCTGCCTTTCCACCGATACACTGTTAAAAAGGAGAAGAATTTGAATATACGTAACCAAATATGGATATATGTAACCAAATATGGATATATGTAACCAAATATGGATATATGTAACCAAATATGGATATATGTAACCAAATATGGATATATGTAACCAAATATGGATATATGTAACCAGATATGGATATATGTAACCAAATATGGATATATGTAACCAAATATGGATATATGTAACCAAATATGGATATATGTAATCAAATATGGATATATGTAACCAAATATGGATATATGTAACCAAATATGGATATATGTAGAACCAAATATGGATATTTGTAACCAAATATGGATATATGTAACCAAATATGGATATATGTAACCAAATATGGATATATGTAACCAAATATGGATATATGTAGAACCAAATATGGATATTTGTAACCAAATATGGATATATGTAACCAAATATGGATATATGTAACCAAATATGGATATATGTAGAACCAAATATGGATATTTGTAACCAAATATGGATATTTATAACCAAATATGGATATTTATAACCAAAATTGTCTAAAAGCAGAACAGTATTCCCAAGGTTAAGTCTTAGATAAGTGAACTAAGTTCAAAACGCTGTGTGACACTTGTGGAATACGTTATAAAGAATAAAGTATCATTTTTTTCATGCCCGAAACGTCTGATGAAATTTTGAATTATTATGGTCATCTTTGTGACTGTGTCACGCAAGTCTTACCCGTGACCAGTCTCCCAGTTTCCACGACGGTCCGCAATCGATTTTGTTACAAGTTTCGTGTCGATGAGGACGAGTACTGAGGTTACAGTAATGATACTCAACGTTACGGTAGATAGCAGCAGTTACTTGCTGGACACAGGGTACCAGTCGTGTTCTATTACCACCACCACAACGATGGCTGCACTGACCCCATAGCTCAGGCTCCCATCTGATGAGGGACAAGTAGAGAACAACATTCATTGATTTATCGATCGACCAACTAACCGACCGACCGACCGACCGATCGACCGACCAACCAAATATAAACCGACAGACTAACCGACCGACCGATCGACCGACAAACTAACCCACCACCAACCAAACATAAACCGACTGACCGACCGACAAATCAACCAAGCAAATAACCTACCGATCGACCAACCAACAATTAACTAACCACCCGATCGACCAACAAACTAACTGACCGATCGACCAACAAACTAACCAACAAATCAACCAACAAATCAACCAACCAAATAACCGACCGACCAATCGACCAACAAACTAACCGACTGATCGACCAACCAACTAACCGACCGACCAACGAACAACCGACCGATCGACCAACTAACCAACCGACCAACGAACTAACCGACTGATCGACCAACCAACTAACCAACCGACCAACGAACTAACCGACCAACAAACTAACTAACCGACCGACCAACCAACCAAGCACGCTAGTGTTGCTAGTGATAATCACACATACTTAGCTGTACAAGGCTGGATGTTACAAGGTATAGTTCTGCTAGTGTTACTAGTGATAATCACACATACTTAGCTGTACAAGGCTGGATGTTACAAGGTATAGTTCTGCTAGTGTTACTAGTGATAACCATACATACTTAGCTGTACAAGGCTGGAAGTTACAGTTCTGCTAGTGTTACTAGTGATAACCATACATACTTAGCTGTACAAGGCTGGAAGTTACAGTTCTGCTAGTGTTACTAGTGATAACCATACATACTTAGCTGTACAAGGCTGGAAGTTACAGTTCTGCTAGTGTTACTAGTGATAACCATACATACTTAGCTGTACAAGGCTGGAAGTTACAGTTCTGCTAGTGTTACTAGTGATAATCATACATACTTAGCTGTACAAGGCTGGATGTTACAAGGTATAGTTCTGCTAGTGTTACTAGTGATAATCATACATACTTAGCTGTACAAGGCTGGAAGTTACAGTTCTGCTAGTGTTACTAGTAATAATCATACATACTTAGCTGTACAAGGCTGGATGTTACAAGGTATAGTTTCGCCCGGTTGGTTTCCAAGATCACAGAATTTCCTACTGACTTCAGATTTGTCGTCTTTTCTCACACACGTCACGGTCTGGGGCCTGGCACCTAAAGACGACGAAACTATTGTAAGACCATAGTAGTAGTAACCTGCTCAGTCCCGCCATCATTTAGCTGTATTAACAACACCGTCAGCATTACTGACCGCGAAACCACTCGGAGTGCGATCCCATGATGCCTTGCGCATCTTCAAAATCGACAGATCAGAAGAACATTGAGTGATTTGTCTGTTTTATTAATATTACCATATGCACATGGCACGTTACAGGTTCCGTATGGCACAGCTTTCCATATGAACGTCGTACTTGCACCTTGACCAGGAATGTAGAAGCTGTACGTGTAACCAGCGTTTTCGTCATACAGCACCTGGACATACTGAAAACACGAAGAAGAACGGTTTTAAGTTTCTCTCTCTGGTCCATATTGATCATCACTGTGACGACAGACAGACAGACAGATGATGAATACCAAGATATTGCACTTCTCTGGGTCTGTGACTCAAGAGTGACTACCGTAATGTCTACATTAAGCCCACTATCTCCTCCACCCCTCTCCCCTACTATAGAGTCGTTTTCGTATGAGTGGGAATCCTGTGGTACCGTGACACTCAAATGGTTTTCTTTCTGAACCAATCATATCAAACTTATGTTATACAAAAGGTCATTGTTTCACATATGGAGATGAGGCGACGGCGGACTATCAATAAAAACAGCATGATTTTGATGCATTTTTGCTTTTTACTGCATTGTTAAAATACAAATCAAAAACCTACCAACAGAATATAAAAGACGAATATGTAAGGAATGAATAAGCTGGAAATTCAAGCAAAAATAAATATATTTGACCGCGTCATTTTCCGTTTCTTCAAAATCGATCGAGCTGAAATCTCTGAAGAGATATGGGAGAGCGTGACATACGCTGCACACAAACACCCTCTGAATTCCTTGAGAATTGTGTCAATCAAAAACCTACCGCCAGATTATAATACTCTGTAATTGTACGCTCGTTTTGATATAAAATACATGTATATTGGAAATAATTAAGCTGCGTCAAAATGAAATCTAAAACTCTTTGTTGGGTAATCGTGAACATCATATTGGTGCTCTGAGTTGGTGCTCTGTATGCAGTAGCCGGCGTACATAGGGGAATTCGAAAATACATTAAGGCTCGGAAATAACGTTTTTTGAAGGCAATTTCCAATATTTACACATAAGATCAATAAGTTAGTTCGAATTTGTGATATATTTTCCCCTGTTGAGGAAACATATGCAGCTTACCATCCTCTTATATATTTTTTTTACACACAGTCAAAGGAAAAATATGATTTGAGAAATGATAAACCAGTCACGTACGAATCTGTTTTATTTAGCGGCCACAGAACAAATTGCTGGATCAATCGGGCCTCAAACGTGCTTTAGTAAAAGTACAAAGTACCTTTGTAATTCAATCATTTTGTGCAAGCGCATTAACAAAAACGTTGTCCGCGTGATACTGGATCCCAACAGAAGCAAATGTTCAATGATGCAGGACATAAGTTTGATATGAAAAAACGTGCAGATAAAATAATATAATTAATGACTTGTATTGTGCAAATTTCATGGCGTGATGATCAAATGCATCTCATCCAATCAAACTCTTTCAATACGGCAAGGCGCGGTGCGGTAACTTTCCCACCAGGGCCGTACATAGCACATGGGCAGGGGGGCAATCGCCCCCCTCCCCCCCCCCCTCCCCCCCCCCCCCCCCCCTAGCAAGGCGAAAAAGATACCAAAAAGTACTGAGAACTGCACTATTTTTTTTTTTTTTTTTTGCTGTTAAATACGTACTGCCCCCCCCCCCCCCCCCCCCCCCCCCCCCCCCCCCCCCCCTTGAGTTTGGGTTATGTACGGCCCAGCCCACTCTAATGAGTATATACATCGTTGTACAAGTACCATGGGAACAAGAGCTTTGGTCGTTGGTCCATCAAACGTCATTGATTCAGTGGATTTAAGGATACGACTGCTGCTCCAGTACGTGATGGTAACACCAGCAGCGTTTCGTGTTGAGTTCACGGGTCTATTAGGGAATATGCGAGGATTGGAAGCGTAGGGGTCAAGCTTGAGATCTGAAATACAAAAATCCATTGTTAGATTTTGCCAGACGGTCAACTCTGTCCAGAGAAACAGAGAGCTGTGGTCCGATCCCATGATGCCTTGCGCATCTACAAAACTCGAAGTTTGTCCGAACAGGCTCCGCGGTTGTTCAAAGAGTGGATAACGCTATTCGTTGGATAAATCATTATGCAAATTATATATAATTATTGGATAACACCATGCAATGACTTTATTACTCGGTGGGTTGCCTGTGGCAGACGCCCGTGTTATAAAATGGGCTGTTTTGTTCCGTTCGTCGTCGTAGGTCACAAGAGAGGAGCAGAAGAGAGGAGCCTGGGAACTAGTGAGGAGCAGAAGAGAGGAGCCTGGGAATGAGGAGCAGAAGAGAGGAACCTGGAAATGAGGTTATAATTCGACGAAGGAATCTTCCTCTTTCAGACAAAGCTCATGACAGACTGAAGTCATTTCATAGATAACTAAGATTATTATATAGACAACCACTGGATACGAGCAAGCGCACGCTCTGATTGGTTCGCTACTAGCAGGCTATCAGCTCACATACCACGAGTAGAGAAAGTTGGAGATTTTCAACAATGGCAGACCAATTTTGCCGAAATAAAAATAAAAACAAATGTTATATTTCTCACAATCCAGTGGATTGTTGGTTGGCTATCAGCTCATGTACGACCACAGGCAGCCCAACCATTGTTTTTGAGGCTATTTATAATTATTAAAAATATATATTTGCAAGCGCGTGTCTTTTTTTGATGGGTTTCCTGTGGTAGAGCGCGCGCGCGATACGTATTATATTGCTATTATATTGGGTTCCCTGTGCATAGAAATGTATATGTTGGGATCCCTGTGTGCGTCCTGCGGGACGCGCCCGCAGCAATGTGTATATTGAAATATACACATGTAGTGCGGGATGCGCGGGATGTGCACAGGAAGCCCAATATAGGATATTACTCAGCACAGGGAACCCAACATATCTACGTATTATATATTGATCGCGCGCGCGCTCTACCACAGGAAACCCATATATAAAAAAGACGCAAATATCATTTTATTTCCTTATTTAGTAGCCTCAAAAGGAATGGTTGGGCTGCCTGTGATACGACTCGCTTTTGTGGAATAATCGTTAATTATGTTTCGCTAAACACATAACAGCTTTCACCGATGGCCCTGTGCCCCTCTATCTAAAAACTATATAAAAGATGTATCAACTATGTATCAGCATCAATTTATCCACTGGATAAGGATTTATCGTCCTCTCTCCCCAGTCTCTATGAGCATACTATACCCTTCTCAAAGTCAATGAATTCTAAATTATCACGTTATTTGTAACAATAGAGTCGTTTTGGTGTGAGTGGGAAAGTTACGGTACCGTGCCGTATTGAAGGAGTTTGATTGGATGAGTTGCATCTACATACGTTTTGATTGGTTCAGAAAGGAAGCCATTTGAGTGTCACGGTACCACAGGGTTCCCACTCATAAGAAAACTACTCTAAGTGAACTTACTCAATAGGTTGGTTGAAGCAGAGTTCTCTTTGATGAAGAACCGTATTGCACCAGCAGGGATAACAACAATTGGAACAGCATTTTCAATACCTGCACACAGGAGAATGCAACTGTTAAGTGCGACGTTAACCTAACCATAAGAAAGCCTTTAAAGTGTTCAGGGAAGCTAGTAAAGATGTCACAGCAACGTAACTATAGGAAAGCTATTAAAGTATTACGGGAAACCACTCAAGTGTCGCGTTAACCTAACCATAAGAAAGCCTGTCACGGATCTCAACTATAGGAAAGCTATTAAAGTGTTATGGGAAACCACTCAAGTGTCGCGTTAACCTAACCATAAGAAAGCCTGTCACGGATCTCAACTATAGGAAAGCTATTAAAGTGTTACGGGAAACCACTCAAGTGTCGCGTCAACCTAACCATAAGAAAGCCTTTAAAGTGTTCAGGGAAGCTAGTAAAGATGTCACGGCAACGTAACTATAAGGAAGTAAGCCATTTAAGTGTAACGTAACTCGTAAAATGATGTCAAATGATATGAACAGTACCGGCTGCGACGCCCTGTTTGTCGTAGACGCCATGGACACGTTTACAGTTAGAGCCCGTCCCAAGACACTTCAAACATCGATCTCTTTTACTCCCAGAATTGATCACATTATCACAACCAACATCCTGTAAAGATAAATACTAATACTTCAAACAAAGGAGCGTCTATCCCCATTACTGGATAACTCACCCAGCACTGAGGTTCACATAAAATAGGTTTAAAATATTTTTATGATATAACGATATAAAAAATAACTATGATATAACGCGCGCTCTGATTTGCCAAACGATGCGTATGCCGCGTGCTCTATGAGAGCACACAGCACGTGCGCGCATGTATTCAAACATTTATTTTGTAATTATTTTTGTAACGAACAAAATTGAAAGCTTGCCTTATAAATGTATAATATAGAAACCTTGTCCGCTGTGCTATGTGGAGTTATGGAGCACGCGGGGACTGATCAGAACACTCGAGAAATGCTGAGAAGCACTCCGCGTATCCCATGCAACACATCTCTCGTGTTCTGATCGGTCCCCGCGTGCTCCATAACTCCACAGCACGCGTTTTCTATTTCTTCAGTATAGTAAAAGAAAAAGAAAAAGAAAAAAATAAATAAATAAATAAATAAATAAATAAATAAATAAATAAATAAATAAAAATAAATAAATAAATAAATAAATAAATAAATAAATAAATAAATAAATAAATAAATAAATAAATAAATAAATAAATAATAAATAAATAAATAAATAAATAAATAAATAAATAAATAAATAAATAAATAAAAATAAATAAATAAATAAAATAAATAAATAAATAAATAAATAAATAAATAAATAAATAAATAAATAAATAAATAAATAAATAAAATAAATAAATAAAAATAAATAAATAAATAAATAAATAAAAAGTGGTAATATTCCCCATTCCCCACCCCTCGTGGGAACCAACCTCATCCCCACCCCTTCCCTGTTCGTTCTTGCACAGTTCCCCAGTAATTCGACAGGTCAACATGTAGGAGAAAGTAAAGCTTACCACCTGTTTTCCATCGATACAGATATTGTTATCGAGTGGATGATCGCTGATGCGTGTACCATCAGCAACTCTACCTTCGACTGCAAAAGCATTGCCACCCTTTGAACACGCTAAGTAACATCGCGAACCACCTGGAAAATAATAGAACTGGAGTCACAGGAAAACTCAACAACTCTACTTGTGAATGACCACAAGGAGTTTACATTAAAAGTAACCAACCTCCCTCGTGCGACCTGTGGCACACCCCTGTCATAAAGTACCCAACATCCTCCCCCGAAATAAAATCGCTCTATGCTCGAGAGACAACGGTGCTCCCCAGTGAAACTCGACCCAGTTTTCCCACGATACACTACTAGCAACGCCTGGGACTTTGAATTAGTTAGGACTAATAGTTCACTTACTTCTAATGGTATACTTTACGTATGATGACTTCTTCTGTTTACACTGGTATAACCGATAGTGATCGCTGCCAGATGGACACGCCTGAATTAAACATGATAAAACTGTTCTTAACGCAGTAAATTATCTCTCTAAACTGAAAACCCTTGGGCCCAACAACTAAATAAAAGAAAAAGAAAACGTTTTTCCGGGTTTGATGCATAGCCTGATGCCAACGCTCGGGGGTTTGGGAGAAGTCTCGAGCTCTGCGTAAAACCGAGCAACAAACGCTTTATATTTCTTAACGCAAGCACAAGCACAAGAGGCGTTACTTCACTGTGAAAACGGAGCATAAGTACAAGGATTATATATTTTCTATTTCTTGCGCCTGTGCTTGAAATCTCTCGCGTAGAGAAGTGTTGGTTTCTCAAAAGCGTGCGCGGGCTCATTCAGTTGGGTTTCCTGTGGTGCCGATGTGGTTTGCGGTTTCTCAAAAGCGTGCGCGGGCTCATCCAGGTGGGCTTCCTGTGGTGCCGATGTGGTTTGCGGTTTCTCAAAAGCCTGCGCGGGCTCATTCAGTTGGGTTTCCTGTGGTGCTGACATAGCCAAAAAAAAAGATGGCGGACAAACTCCGTTGGAGAGTTGAATGTATTTATAACAAATAGTAATAGTAATAGGGGGAGGAGATAGAGGGGAGGGGATGGAGAGTATATGAAATAGTAAATCACTAGTCATTACCACCCCTCCCCCCATACGTACCTTCTGTGCATTGCAGATTTCCCATTCACCAATGGCGGACCCTGGACATGTTTTACCACCAAACTGAGGCCTAATTAAAATAAGGATAAAATAATGTAAATCGACTTTCTAAAAAGAAACGAGCAGCCGAATACCATCAAATAGTTTATTTATTAGCTTATTACTATTTGTTATTATTATTATTATTATTATTATTATTATTATTATTATTATTATTATTATTATTATTACTAATGATATTTATATGTTTTATATTATTAACGCAGTCTATAATATTCAGTATTGAACTGGAAGACTTAAATGGTAAATAAATAAATAAAGATATCTTACTTCGGATTGGTACAGAGACGAGTACGGTACCGTACCCCTCCCCCACAGGTTCTTGAACAACCACCATAGGCCCTCCAAGAACTCCATCCGCCATCCACGGCAGGGGGAAGACTGGTACCGACATCTACACAATGACCACCAACACACCACTAAAAGAGAATAACCATTGCTGATTGGTTAATACAATCACAGGGTTTTCCCTTACATTTGTCCTTTGGGAGCCCCAAGGGCTTTTTTATCCACGTGATTGAATGGGGTCTGGCCACGCCCTGCCCACACCCTGCATTGAGAGGTCACGAGAAAATCAGTTCATTCTGGTTGACTTCAAACTTTCTTGTAGATTCCATTAAATGTCAGAATGATATCAACATCCTTATTAGGTGATGCGCTTTTTTTCGTTCGTGAAACCCCTCAGTTTTCCTCAAAATGGATTCATTAATTTGTATTACCTGGAAAATACTCATTTTAGTCACCTACGTTAACTAACCTTTCTTTTTCCACAAGGCGTACCGTCAATGGGTGGAGTACCAGAGCTACTGCAACCACCACGCTTGTAGCAAAACAGTAGCGCACAGTTATTCTTGAAATAGAAATTCAGACGACAATTAGTGAACCAGTGATGCAAGTATAAAAACTTGTGTCATGTGAAAACGAACCCGACGCAAGCATAAGAACTTGTGTCATGTGAAAACGAACCCGACGCAAGCATAAGCGCAAGTATGAGAACTTGTGTCATGTGAAAACGAACCCGACGCAAGCATAAGAACTTGTGTCATGTGAAAACGAACCCGACGCAAGCATAAGAACTTGTGTCATGTGAAAACGAACCCGACGCAAGCATAAGCGCAAGTATGAGAACTTGTGTCATGTGAAAACGAACCCGACGCAAGCATAAGAACTTGTGTCATGTGAAAACGAACCCGACGCAAGCATAAGCGCAAGTATGAGAACTTGTGTCATGTGAAAACGAACCCGACGCAAGCATAAGCGCATGTATGAGAACTTGTGTCATGTGAAAACGAACCCGACGCAAGCATAAGCGCAAGTATGAGAACTTGTGTCATGTGAAAACGAACCCGACGCAAGCATAAGAACTTGTGTCATGTGAAAACGAACCCGACGCAAGCATAAGAACTTGTGTCATGTGAAAACGAACCCGACGCAAGCATAAGAACTTGTGTCATGTGAAAACGAACCCGACGCAAGCATAAGCGCAAGTATGAGAACTTGTGTCATGTGAAAACGAACCCGACGCAAGCATAAGAACTTGTGTCATGTGAAAACGAACCCGACGCAAGCATAAGCACAAGTATGAGAACTTGTGTCATGTGAAAACGAACCCGACGCAAGCATAAGAACTTGTGTCATGTGCAAACATACCCGTACCTCCCTACCCCTACATCTACCATTAGTTACAACATACCAGTGTTAAAGGACATTGTGTATATTCAGATCCATGCAGGATTCTACACTGTGAGCTTGCGTCATACTTGTTCCCGGGAGGAAGGTGTGGAAGCTCGATTTCTTTCGGTGGTTTGTTATTGTAGCACGTGACTCGACTAGAAAACAAATAAATTACGATTAAACAACGAAGTAATATCGAACATTCACAGGTATCGACAACATCATATCATGTCAAGGATCCAAACACCGTTTTTTTCTTCTTTTTTTTTCTTTTTTGAAATTCCCGCCCTCGGCCCTCGGCCTAACAGCCGGAGATCGTTCACATTATTGTGTCCTGGATACGCGCCTGAGTTCCAATTGCCCTGAACATAAGACTTCGGAAAACTTCCTACGAATAGTGTGCTAAAGTAAATGCCTGGACACATGCACGATGCAACTTTTCTTGCAACGCGCGACAGTTACAGAAGTACTGTAGGATCGAGTTCTACTTTTGCAACCGTTGCGCGCAACGTGTGACACCCCAAAAAACTCTTGTTGCGCGCAACGTTGCAAGAAAAGTTGCATCGTATGTCTGGGCCTTTAGATGTATTCTGAGGAGCTGGCTTGTAGCGGCGACCTGGCGCATCAACTCTTGTGAGAGACCAACTAGACATTAAGGGTGAACGCGACAACTCACCTAAATGCTGTCTTAAACATCTCAGCGCTACAGAGACCATTTAAAGGCGTATCCTTTATAAACTCACCTAAATACTGTCTTAAACATCTCAGCGCTACAGAGTGACCATTTGAAGGCGTATCCTTTATAAACTCACCTAAATACTGTCTTAAACATCTCAGCGCTACAGAGTGACCATTTAAAGGCGTATCCTTTATAAACTCACCTAAATACTGTCTTAAACATCTCAGCGCTACAGAGTGACCATGTAAAGGCGTTTGGTCCGTTGGCTTGACCTGGACTCATGATGTATCCTTTATTACACACGCCTGAATCGTGGGGGATACCAAAGCTAAAACCATACATTGAAAAAGAGAAAATCAGAAAGATGGTATTAGAGATCGCATAGAAATCTATCTATAAATCGCACTGAGATCGCATATAAATCGCACTGAGATCGCTTATAAATCGCACTGAGATCGCATATAAATCGCGGCTCAGATCGCGGCTAAATCGCACTGAGATCACGGCTAAATCGCACGGAATTCGCATATAAATCGTACTGAGATCGCATATAAATCGCACTGAGATCGCATATAAATCGCACTGAGATCGCATATAAATCGCTGAGATCGCATATAAATCGCACTGAGATCACGGCTAACTCGCACTGAAATCGCATATAAATCGCACTGAGATCACGGCTAAATCGCACTGAGATCGCATATAAATCGCTCAGAGATCGCATATAAATCGCACTGAGATCGCATATAAATCGCACTGAGATCGCATATAAATCGCACTGAGATCGCATATAAAACGCACTGAGATCGCGGCTAAATCGCTCTGAGATAACGGCTAGCTAAAGCGCAATTTGAAGTTGTAGCGGAAATTAATTGTAGAACTGAAAACAATAATTTGAAAAATCTCCAATCATCGGTGTAACTTACTTGTGTCCCATCTCATGAGCAACATAGAAAGCAACGTCGATTCCTTGTGCGTTATTTACTGTATAACCCTTGTTTGAACACGGTACACCAGAGAACGCAATGCCTAAATACAGTAATTCAGTAAGTAATTTATACTCGAAAAAGAGTGGGAAACCTACGGTACCGTGACACTCAAATGGCTTCCTTTCTGAACCAATCAAAAAGCGTACGATGCATCTCATCCAATCAAACTCTTTTAATACGGCGCGGTACCGCAAATTTCCCACTCTATAAAGAACTAACGAAATACGCTGTAAGTATTTGTAAATCAAACACGTCTGTATTTCTAAATAGATATTTTTCAAGACTGCGCATTTCTCCAGTAAAAACGGGAGAAGAGAAGTTTTCTTTCTTAAGTATTTACCTCCAAGTGAGCAGTCATTTAATCCACAGATATCCCTGCAGGCATACAAGAACAAAAGTATATTGCTGTTTGACATTCAAGATGATAGGGATTTATACTCAGTGAACAGTTGGCGCTCATTCCCTTCGCATCTTTCTTCTCGCCTCAGTTGCTCACGTTCTTCTCTTCTCGCCTCAGTTGCTCACGTTCTTCTCTTCTCGCCTCATTCCCTCCGCATCTTTCTTCTCGCCTTAGTTGCTCACGTTCTTCTCTTCTCGCCTCAGTTGCTCACGTTCTTCTCTTCTCGCCTCAGTTGCTCACGTTCTTCTCTTCTCGCCTCAGTTGCTCACGTTCTTCTCTTCTCGCCTCAGTTGCTCACGTTCTTCTCTTCTCGCCTCAGT
This sequence comes from Actinostola sp. cb2023, assembly GCA_033675265.1. Taxonomy (NCBI): domain Eukaryota; kingdom Metazoa; phylum Cnidaria; class Anthozoa; order Actiniaria; family Actinostolidae; genus Actinostola; species Actinostola sp. cb2023. The sequence goes on along the minus strand of JAUJYZ010001387.1, from coordinate 77,275 downwards.
TGCTCACGTTCTTTTCTTCTCGCCTCAGTTGCTCACGTTCTTCTCTTCTCGCCTCAGTTGCTCACGTTCTTCTCTTCTCGCCTCAGTTGCTCACGTTCTTCTCTTCTCGCCTCATTCCCTTCGCATCTTTCTTCTCGCCTCAGTTGCTCACGTTCTTCTCTTCTCGCCTCAGTTGCTCACGTTCTTCTCTTCTCGCCTCATTCCCTTCGCATCTTTCTTCTCGCCTCAGTTGCTCACGTTCTTCTCTTCTCACCTCAGTTGCTCACGTTCTTCTCTTCTCGCCTCATTCCCTTCGCATCTTTCTTCTCGCCTCAGTTGCTCACGTTCTTCTCTTCTCGCCTCATTCCCTTCGCATCTTTCTTCTCGCCTCATTCCCTTCGCATCTTTCTTCTCGCCTCATTCCCTTCGCATCTTTCTTCTCGCCTCATTCCCCTCGCATCTTTCTTCTCGCCTCATTCCCTTCGCATCTTTCTTCTTGCCTCATTCCCCTCGCATTCTCTCTATTGATGGAGTTGTTTCTGGTGTCCAATGTCCTACCTTGACAGCAAGACCCCGTTGTCAAAGTGTTCTTCTTTGCCTGGGTCAGTATTTTTAGATGTCGCCCAATTGGCAAACACTTTTACATACTTAACGGCCGAGTCAATCTTTTGTTTTTGGAAATCAAGTCCTTCCTACAAAAGATTAAAGCATATGATCCTCCATGTATTACACGTGTGTAGTAACATGAATAGCTGTTACTTTAGTACTGATTTAGTAGTTTATCCATCTGAATAGATTTACGATGGTCTACATACCAGTAGCTACTACTCCGAGTGTTTCCTGTCTGTCTGTCTGTCTGACTGTCTATCTGCCTGACTGTCTGTTCGTCTGTCTATCTGTCTGTCTGTTCGTCTGTCTGACTGTCTGTCTGACTGTCTGCATGTCTGTCTGTCTGACTGTCTATCTGCCTGACTGTCTGTTCGTCTGTCTATCTGTTCGTCTGTCTGTCTGTCTGTCTGACTACCTGTCTGTCTGACTATATGTATGTCTGTCTGTCGTCTGTCTGACTGTGTGCATACCTGACTGTCTGACCGTTCGTCTGTCTACCTGTCTGACCGTCTGTCTGACTATCTGTCTGTCTGCCTGTCTGTTCGTCTGTCTATCTGTCTGTTTGTTCGTCTGTCCGACTGTCTGTCTGCATGTCTGTCTGTCTATCTGCCTGACTGCCTGTTCGTCTGTCTATCTGTTCGTCTGTCTGTCTGTCTGTCTAACTACCTGTCTGACCGTCTGTCTGACTGTCTGACTATATGTATGTCTGTCTGTCGTCTGTCTGCCTATGTGCATATGTGCATACCCGACTGTCTGACCGTTCGTCTGTCTACCTGTCTGACCGTCTGTCTGTCTATCTGTCAGGAGTCCGTGCTAGTACCATCTATCGTGTCTTTGTTATGTCTAGTTCCTATCAAATTCTTAACTTACTTCATTCGTTTGGATCATGAATATCTTTGTGAGTACCCACGTGACCTCAATACCAATCGAAGTGTCACGATAGAATCGACTGACCTAATGATTAAAACAAGAATGCGTTACCCTCTAGTCGTAGGTTATAGGACAAGTAAGAGTAATGATCCTATATAGAGAGACAAATTATCGGCACTCTCTCTGATCGCGCGGCACCTAAATTTGTGACCATTTTTGCTTGTTTGCGCTTTGTTCGAAATTTTAGATCGTTTCAGATTGTCTTATGACCTACGACTTGTATCCCATAATAGGGGACTTGCACTAAGAAGTCACGTGACCCCAACCCCATTAAATCGAACAGCAGTGTCAAAATGAACTCCAGAAATGAAGAGCAGCTCGAAATTAGTATAAGGGCGGAGTTTCAGCGCATAATGTCTGACACAGGAAAAATGACATTAAAAATAAAATCGATCGTTTTCTAAGATTTTGTTTGGAAAATGCATTGGTTGGCACGGCAACCTATGTACTGGTCTGTGACAAATACATTGGAAGACTGGGTACGAGTGTTATAACCATTGAGATAGCAGTTCTTATATTTAGACAATATGTTCTCCAATTCTCAAACTGTATAGTTTATCCAATGTGCTGTGTAAAGAATTGCACTAGTCGATCTTTAATCGATCAAACACACCTCGGAAAAAAATGTAACTAATTCAGCCAATCAAAACACTCGAACCCAGTCCTCCAACATTTGCCACAACCTAGAAAAAAAGCCGCATAGTTTTTCGTGACTATGCTTACCATATTTGCCACGGCTAGAATGAAATCGAGGCTGGTGTTGCCATAGTGATCACAAGTGATTTTGTCCATAGTTATCATGGCCTCAATATATTTTGGACCCAGGTCCCTACGCGTTCGAGATCGGTGTATTTTGGGGGAAATTAATTCTTTACTTTTGTGTAGAACTAGAATCAAGAAAAAAGAAAGCAAATCAGTTTGTTTAACTAACATTTGCAATCAATATATGTGAGTGTGAGTATGATTTCTACTATGGCCAATTCCACCGTCACACTTCATCATCATCATTATCAAAATCATCGTCATCATCAACACAAACGTCGTCATAATCATCATCACTTGGTTACAGATCTTAGATTTATAAAAGCGCAAACATTCGAAATCTTAAAAAACATGGTATCACTGCACGATGACGGTCACCGCTCAGCACGGCACGGCACACGACACGGTCACCCGGCACGGCACAGCACGGTCCCGCATACGGCACGGTCCCGCACACGGCATGCACGGCCACCCGGCACAGCACGGTCACTCGGCACGGCACGGTCACTCGGCACGGTCACGGTACCGCACACGGCACGGCACGGCCACTCGGCACGGTCACGGTCACACGGCACGGTCACACGGCACGGCCACTCGGCACGGTCACGGTCACACGGCACGGTCACATGGCACGGCCACATGGCACGGTCACGGTCACACGGCACGGCACGGTACCGCACACGGCACGGCACGGCCACTCGGCACGGTCACGGTCACGTACGATTGCGTTAGCGTTCTATTACCTTCGATTGGTTCAGGATAAAAGCCTGGGTTGCCTGTGTGTTTCAAGCTCCGTCTAGTGATCACGTGATATCCCTGATGACGTTTAAGTGACAGCTTTTTCTTAATCTTTTCAGTGAGTGGGTGGAGTCTGTACACGTGGTCGCCGCTAAATATACCACCAGTCTGAAAAACACGTACAATCGAGTCAGTATTTCTAGGAGTGTCAGCGTAAATGAATGAATGAAAAGATGAATGAATGAAAAGATGAATGAATGAATGAAAAGATGAATGAATGGATGGATGAAAGGATGAATGAATGAATGAATGGATGAATGAATGAAAAAATGGATAAATGAATGAGTGAATGAAAAGATGAATGAATGAAAAGATGAATGAATGAATGAAAAGATGAATGAATGAATGAATGAAAAGATGAATGAATGAAAAGATGAATGAATGAATGAAAAGATGAATGAATGGATGGATGAAAGGATGAATGAATGAATGAATGAATGGATGAATGAATGAAAAAATGGATAAATGAATGAGTGAATGAAAAGATGAATGAATGAAAAGATGAATGAATGAATGAAAAGATGAATGAATGGATGGATGAAAGGATGAATGAATGAATGAAAGGATGAATGAATGGATGGATTAATGAATGAAAGGATGAATGAAAAAATGGATAAATGAATGAGTGAATGAATGAAAAGATGAAGGAATAAAAAGATGAAGGAATGAATGAAGGAATGAATGAATGAAAAGATGGACGGATGAATGAATGAAAAGATGAATGAATAAAAAGATGAATGAATGAAACTGAAACACAAGGGCTGTTATTTTACTATGAAAATGGACGCAAACATAATTATCAACACGAGTGCAAGTTTATGCTAAACTGCGATGCAAGAACATGGATACATTTCAACCCTTTCGCTAGCGTTGATGCTGGGGAGTGTTTGTACACCCTTGAACATTGGGTGTTCCGACATTTCTTTTGTTTTGATATCGTTGAAGCATAGTCAAACAATGTTGGATCCGTTTGAACACTACCACGCAGTGGTAGTCAGTAGTGACGTACTGATACGTGACGTAGTTTCAGTTTCCTTTGCAACCGCATTTGTCACACAACCCATTCCAACCCATTCCCATAAAAGGACTCGCGTTTTATCCTTTTCCGCATATGGAAATATTTTTATTTCTCTTTACCAGTTCTCCAGGTCTCGGCAGCTCGCGCACGGCCACGTGGGAATTCGGTTCAGAGATCACGTGACCGTGATAAAACCGCCCCTCCGGTCTGTACAGTTCTTTTGTCCAAATGTTACCGGGTCTCTTTGTCATGACAACCAGGGTTTTAGAGACTACGTCATCGTTAGGTTTCAGCTCCAAATGAAAATCTTTACCAAATGCAGACAGTTTGTATTGCTTTTTGCTGCTTGTGATATCTCTGCGCGTTCGGTGTCGAACGAGGGGTACTACTTCGTATTCTGGTACTGAAACACAGAATGATCAATAGCGTCAATGTTACGAAATATTCCAGTTTCGCGTTGTTTAGAGATGACAGCTGTCCTTGAAAAAAGACGCGTTTACTACAGGGTTAATAGCCTCGAAAACAGAAAAAAAATCAAAAATATTTCTATTGCCTTTTATGTCAACATTTTTTCGTGTTCTTGTTAATATTTGTGAATAATTTACACTGACTCGAGAGGCTAAAGCTGCATCTACGGAATGCGTGACGGCCCCTAAAAAAAGCCTGCGGGGGAGGCTACATCTACACGAGCAAGTTTTCCTTGACAAGGAAAAATTGGCGATGTTTTTGTCGTTTACACGAGCAAGTTTTCCTTGTCAAGGAAAACTGTTCAAGGAAAACTTGCTCGTGTAGATGCGGCTTAACCCTGTACAAATGCGTCTGATGTCAATAAGTACAGCAGTTTTACAACGGGATCTGTGAACGCAAAAAACATAAACTTTTAATAAGGTGTGCAGGTGTGCGGTCACCTAGGACACCGCAATCGCTGACGTTAAGACCAAGATTCGGAAATCGAAAGTCGTAGAATCGTAGACGTTACGATTGTGTGCGGTGCGCAGTCTTCCACTCTCTCTCTCTCTCTCTGGTGACTCAAAAAACTAAACTAGCCATTCTCACAGTAGCATTTTAGAACGTAGATTAGTCTAATGCATATAAAACGCTAATGTCTTCACATGTCCAATCCATACAAGTATCGAGTCGGATATTCTGATAGCGAGCGACGAAAAAAAGAGGGAAAACGGACTTTGAGAAAGTCTACGAGTCAGCGATGCAAGCATGCATAATAATTAAGCGTAAGGACAAAAATTATGCCCTTTCTTGAGCTTGTGCTTATCGGCTTGCTGATAATTGGTGAAAAACAGGCTTGACATTGTGTGGCCTGAGAATCTAAGGTTGACATCTATTGTGATAGAGCTTGTCAGTCCTGTGCGATAGAGGTTGGAAGGGCCGTACAAAACCCAAAATTCAAGGGGGGGGCAATTCAGGGGGGGCAGTACGTATTTAACAGCAAAAAAAAATAACTAAAAATAGTACAGTTCTCAGTACTTTTTGGTATCTTTTTCGCCTTGCTAGGGGGGGGGGGGGCAACTGCTGCCCCCTCCCCCCTGCCCCTGCCCCTGTGCTGTGTACGGCCCTGGTTGGCATAGTCGTCCTGTGACTGACTGTCTTTAGTGGTTTCTGGCTACAAGCAGCTGGCTTTCAGGAACTGCAACTGCAAGGTCAACCATCAATCATTCATTGTTGACAATCTACATGTATGTGCTTTAATTTGTTATCCTAAAACTCGTTTGAGCACATTTTTGCAAGGACAAACACTTCTACAGAGCACTTCAATTTTATTACAAAACACATCATTCTCTGTTTTGTCTAACAGAACACTGACACTGAGAGTACAGATCGATTCAAGCTCCCTGTAGAGAAGAGGAAATAGTAATTAAGCGTTTGAAAAGAAGTTATGGTTTGAAGCACTGCTGGATGATTTCAAAACATTTATATGATGTCGTCAACACTAAGGATTGCTAATTTAGGTTTTGAATCCACTAATTATTGCCAATCAGTTTGAAAACACCCTATTTCAGACCATGTGACCATTCCCTTGAGAAATGTAATAACACTTCATTCTTAGACTCTTGAAATAGAGATCCAGAGATTAGAGGCTGGCTATGCAGGTTTAACTCAGCTACCCCTGTTTTTGGATCCCCGGGGAGCAGACACTGAGGTGAAGTGTAGTGAAAATATTTTTAATGTATGAACAAATGCATTGACATGGTAATACTTTGAACAAAGACTCTTAATCCCACGTTTGAAATGCCAAAACACTGCGTCAAGTGTCAAAACTACTGTAATCAGCATGACAAAGTATTATACAAATGCACTACCATTCATTATTGATGAGGCCACATTAATGTTTTTTTCTAATATTTATATTATGTCAATATTTTTTTACAAGAGTTTAGTATAATAATGACTAGTTTTTACTATTTTCATAAATATGAACAAAATGTATTCAGTATACTGTAAAGTTCTCAATAACTAACATACTAGAATAATTTATTAAAATATTGAAAAAAAAATGCTTCTTGCAAAATGAATCATTTTGAAGACTATTGTTATGAAGTTGGGAATTTCATCATAAAGTGTCTATAGTAATTTATTGTCTAAATCTAAAACAAGGTTTGTTTGTGACTACTTTCACTATTTCCACCACTTGTATAGCGCAGAAGTAGATCAACAGTCCTGCATCAGTGCAGATTCTTTCAGTTTTAACCTCATTTATACATAACTGTTACCATAGAAAGCATATTGGAATAAAGCCAATGAAAGTCAAAACATAGTTTCTAATCCTGATCAGTGTCTAATCAAGCCTTGCAAAGTAATAAATATCAATATCAATTTTACCAAGAATTTTAAACAAACACTGTCTGGGGATGGCAATCTGCTAACATGAAGCTATAGCTTTAAATTAGATCTTTCTGTAGAAATATTGATTAAATATTAATATTATTATTATTTATTTATCTTCAAGATAGTTGATAATATATTATGATAGTTTCTAGAATGATCGAGCTAGAAAACTTTTTTTTTCAATTCGCTAAAAGTAGCTTGCTAAATTAGATTTCACCGTAAAAAATATTGATCAAATTAATTAATTAATAAATGAATACATGTAGAGAACAGGTTCTACAACTTATGTACTTTTATATTTTTAAAAGTAACAGTTTGAAAAGTTTCTAGAAAATCATAAAAGACGATTGATGCTTCGAAAGTTAATTTATAACTTCGTCAATTTTGAGTTGATCGCTCAATCGAGACGATTGTATTTTCAAGCTCTATTTTCCTTTCAATCAACCTCTAAGAACAAATACAATGTTTGCAATCACTACCCCCAGAAACTTTCAAGTGAAGAATTATTTAAGGGATTTTAGCATTGTTTTCGGATTTAAAATAGGGTGTTTTTTTTTCTACGAAGGAATGCAGTGCAATTGAGCGCATTGATGGCTACTTCATACAGTATGTCAACATTAATCCACTAAAATAATCGTTGTCAAATTTATTTCCAACATCCGTAAACACTTCTGACAAGGGTTTTGACGTTTAGCTTAACATTCTAAAGAAATTGACAGTTAGATTTTTCGTTGCACCCACACACACCCCGGGAAATCAACGTAAGTTTTGCCAAATTTAGTTTGAACATTCAAGCCCCACTAACGTGGTTAAATTTACCTAAGTAGAAGAAAAGAGCTCTTCAACCTCTTGAATTGCAAATTGAAAGAACAAAACCGAGATCTGAAATTATCAAGGCGGTAATTTTAGCACGGCAGTGCTTTACGTACACTAATATATGAAAATAATGAATACCACCTAAAGTTCCATCGAGAATGTTGTGAACAGATGAAGCAATCACAAGTCTGATGGGCCGAGTGTTGAATGACTCCTGGTCAATAATGTCAACAAATCGATGTCGCGAACGAACCCATACAAACCACACAAAGAATATAATTCAGTTTCGGATCAGTGCATTTCTATGTGAAAGACAAGCTAATATATATATTTATGGTATAATCTTAAATATTTACATGGATGTGCTACGGGGTGCTGAAACTATATATACCTTTATCGACAGAACTTGCTTCGAACAATCTTAGTAACTCGTGAGAATCCGTCGCTATGGTTCTGTGTAGTTGGTGAAGTGGAATGGCTTTTGCTCCGACCTGAGGGGACATAAAATTCACAGATATGTTATGGCTTATAAATGCATTGCATCCTAGCGCGAAGTCCCTTTGTTTTGATCATTATATTCTATATATCCTGCGTGACTTTGCTCAAACCGTATTTTAGTACTCGTACTATAAGCCTTTAAATCACTTCATATAGACTTACCATGTATTGTACGTGAACACTTAGAACCAGGAGTAACCCATATTGAAAATCCATTTGAAATCCCGAAAGAAAAAGCTTAAAATTTAAGTTCTTTGAGAACTTCACTGCTGGAGTTGCAGCTCATCTATGCGTAATCGGCAACGACCCGTGATATATATATCACCAGGCGTTCCGCGCGCGAGGACTGGGTCGGATTAAAAAATATATTTTTAACCCTGATCATGAGTTAAACTTCAAACATCGAGTGACAGAATTTCCTACAGACTGATTCTTCCGTCATTCCTAACTATAGCAACAAGATGCAGTAAAGTAAAGGCTAGTTTATGACGGTACGTTGAGATTGTCACGCTCGAAGGAACTTTCCATTGAAACCTTTTTTCTCACATAAAAAAACAACTAATGAAGACAGAATCACTTCAAAAAACGATTAAGGCGATTATGAATTAATTGTCTCTGGAATGACGTCACTCACGAGATATAACACAATTTTGTTTTCACGATATTACTGATGGTGAACAAGTTCTGACGAGTCGTAGTTGATATTAAATATCTTTATCATATGTCCTCGGGGCATGTATCGCGCCACCCACCGACCGCGAACCCCTGGGGGGAGGGGGTGTTCGTTAAGGAAATCGTTCGCTATAGAGACCTCGGCCTATAATAATATCAATACAAAAATTGCTAATGTAATAAATGTATTATTTATTATCAAAAATTAACGTCGTTCATTAATCAGTTAAAAATGGCAATCGATACAATGACAAAATACCGTACAACATCGGTCATGCAGAACTCTGAAAAGGCGGACGAAGGTTATGAAAATCATTGGATTTCAAAGTTTATCGAGCAATCAAACAGGATTCAAAAAATGAAACAAATCAGATGTATATCATGATGTAATAACTAAAGACTGAAGAGCGAAGAAGAGAAACCTTATACCCAGCTTTTTTTTTCCAGCCAGTTGACAAACATTTTTAAAAGTCGTTTTGAGCCCTTCGATTGAATAAATCCATTTGCAACTCGCCATGTATTTGTCCAAGCTCTCATTCATATATCTGTTAGTTCCGGCACTTTATAGATAACTATATCTCTTAGATGTCTGCTAACATTGTCTGGACAGCTAAGAAAAGAACAGATTCTAATCATATCACTGGAGACATTCTACCATCAATAACTATTTACTTTACTGATACTTTCCCTCTTTTAAAGCTAATCTCATTCTAAATTGGCCTCCTTTGCAGACGTTTTAGTTGGTTCGCTTTTCTCCCAAAAACGTCTGCAAAGGAGGCTAATTCTAAATAGCATACAAACCTTTTATATACAATGAAATGTGCAAAGCTAGGATGCCTGTAAGTTTCATCGATCTGCGAAGTCGTTTCAAACTTTCTACGTTACTACAACTTCAGCATGCCCTTTAGTGATATTCTTACAATATTACAACTGCAATAATACTATAATATTACTACAATAATGCTACAATAATACTGCAATAAACTACGTATACTACAGTAACACTAGACAACAACACTACACAACAACAATAAAATAAAACTGTCTTGTGCTTTTGCCAGTCTATAGAATTACATCATTGCAGAAGATAATTTATTCCATTTACTATTGTGTTTTGGAATAATATTTTTTTTGTTGGCCACTTTATATTCTATGTTTTTATGATACCTTAGAAAATTCTTAAATTGTGATAAGGATGGTGTCTTTATGCTCTTTCTAGTTATATATTATGATATTTTGGTTCGTCTTCGTTGGAAACGTCACGTGTCACGTGATAGGTACGACAAGCCAATAAGCCAAGTCAAAGTTTAAGGATTACCGTGATTCCTGGGACCGAATCGGGATAAATAAAATCCAATCGGAAGTTGAGTTTCGCCATACATTTACTGTAAATCTGCTAGAATCTTAGGTGAAAATATCAGTCGTTTGCGTGCCTTAGTTAGACTCTAAGAAAGATTTACTCGACTAATGGTGAGTGTTTAAGACATAATGCGCCTTTGTGAGCCAATATTTGAGTGTCAGGACAAAAAGAACACGATTATCGGGATTTTATCGCGATTCGGTTCCAGGAATCACGGTAATCCTTAAACTCTGACTTGGCTTATTATTAGTTTACTTATTTTGGACATGGAAATAGCTCTATATAAATAAATAAATCATTATTCTGATTATTATTTTCAATATATTTTTCCAGATTTCCATGTTTTCAGCCAACAGAGAGTGATGAAGACCCGTGATTACACGGTACATTTTGTTCATACTGAGTTCGTCTATTTTGTGATTGAGGAATGAGGAATGTTAATTAATTCGAAAAGATTACTCCGGCTCAACTCTTATCAACTGTCTGAAAGTAGAGCCATGATGAGTACTCTACGGCTTACAATAACAACTGAACTGAACTTAGGGATGAGCCTGGACAAAAAAAAATACTTTGACTATATTAATTGCTACTTGAAATTTACTTTTAAGCTTAATAAATTTGACTGAGTTGCCACCGCCGGTAAGCTTATGACACTGCATTGCTGCTGAGTTCGAAAATTAACCTTTGAAGGCTGAAGAATCCCCTTAATTGACTTCACTTGCAATCCAAAATAGACAACGAAAAGAAAGAAAGAAAGAAAGAAAGAAAGAAAGAAAGAAAGAAAGAAAGAAAGAAAGAAAGAAAGAAAGAAAGAAAGAAAGAAAGAAAGAAAGAAAGAAAGAAAGAAAGAAAGAAAGAAAGAAAGAAAGAAAGAAAGAAAGAAAGAAAGAAAGAAAGAAAGAAAGAAAGAAAGAAAGAAAGAAAGAAAGAAAGAAAGAAAGTTATATTAAAAGTGTTTCCGGCAAACAGGCTCAAAATGGCTGCCAGACGACGTTGCCAAGGGCAACACTGTGACATCATATGGAAATTCTCCAGAACAACCGCTATACTCTTCAAAGCCGCGGATCCTGACATTTTTGTTTAATTAGCAGTAGTTACAGTTTAACATTTCAGTGTTGGATTTTTAAGCGTTCATTACTGATTTTTATTTGATGGTTTGACAGATAATACGCGCGGATATTTTACGAGTTGCGTAGTATTTTTCTGAGCCCGTAGGGCGAGGGAAAATACGAGCAATGAGTAAAATGTCCGCAAGTATTATCTGTCAAACCATCAAATAAGCTGTATTAAATCTTCCAAGTATACAATAAATAGTTTAGCATATGCATTCGACTGATTTCTCTCATTACTACTCTCTCCAAAAACACCTCACAGTATTTGGCGAGGTGGTGTACATTAAGTTTGACACTGGAATAGTGAATCAATAGCAGCTCATTGTGCGTGAAGCCGTCTCATGATCGAGCACAATTCTACAATAAACTGTATTTACTGATGTACCTCATTTTTCCACATACCGTCCCATGTTGGGTGTGGTGAGATTACATTTTTGTTGCCCAACGGAATGTTTTAACAGCCTTCAATCAGTACATCTGTTGATCAAGCAGCTAATCAAAGACCTAGATTACTGGACTCGGTTGCACGAAAGGTGAATAGCGCTATCCACCGGATAAGTCAGTCTTATCCAACGGATAAAACTGATGCAGTTATCCAAATAAAGCTACCTGGGGGAGAGGTGAAGAAATATACAAATGCTAGCAAAGACATGGCAACCTGTCTAATAATTGTTGTTCCCCATTGAACACAGGCCGGTAGCTTTATTTGAAGGGAGAGGGGAGGTGAAAGCATCGTCAACACACATAGAGAATAGTCTCATTGAGTTTTGTCTCCCAATCAGATGTTCTAATTATACCGTTCCCTCAGGGCAAGCCTCCTTCGGCTCAGGGAGAATATACCTCCCACACGGCTTAGAGAAAGTACGTACGTAGACATATAGAGTGATCATTGATGAGCCATTTTGATACGCATCCGTTCACGCAACTCAGTTTTGAAATGCCGTTGAAGGACGAGTAAGCTCGGATGTTGCTGGATGAAAGTCATGGTTCAACAAGTAGAGCTATTTCCACAGGAAAATACTTTCATATCTGAGTAGTATGGGTAGGAACGGGTTTAGTTCGGAGCCTTCAAGTACTGAAACAGGATTCTAAATTAATTCGGCAATTTGCACTGACCAAGGCTGATAGTATATGAAATTAAAACAAAGTGAAACCATGAATATCGACGTTTTTGAACTGACGGCACAACCCCACCCTAAATTACATGGTGAGTACAACCCTCCCCCAAGGACACTAACACACAGCTCAAACTTAAAAATACGTGGAAAGAACTCCATCATTATGGTTCGATTGATATGCGTACATAGAATAATTGAATTACCTAAAAATATAGCTTACAAATATGTCGAAAATGTGGGCGTATTTCGTCATTTATCATTGGAAAAAAAATTCTCAAAGAAACACAATTGCAAGACACTTCACATCAACCACTCCAAAGCCAAGCCCAGTCTTGTCTCTCGGCACATCACTATCTCACTAGATGAAGACGACTTTTGTCTGCGAAGTCGAAATGAGATACATAGGTTATATCATTGAACTATAGTTGATTATTTAGCGGTGTTCACAGAGAGATTAGTCGAGATGAAGGTAATATTTAGATTGTATTTAATCCTTGATGGCACGCGGAAGCCACACACATTGAAAAGTAATATTTGTAGAACTGAGATTAAAAACTGAACAAGACGCTCTATCAGTGTGAACTCGGGTTTCTTAATAAAGCTATTCGTAATGACGTTGCAAATGCTAAAAATTTGTTTCTATCGTCTATAGAGAAGTAGTAGATTTAACCAATTACTGCATAATTTAACAAAAATAGAATTTCCACAGTCGACAATACCAGCTCTGAATGAAAGTGCACGGTTAAACTCCTAGTCATTTATAAGAACATACATCGCAGCGTGACTATACAGTGTTTGGTCACGCCATTCTGTATACATCAGTATTATTGGGGTTCCTGTGCATTGGCCTTGTCAAAGTCAAAACTTTTCTATTTCAAAATACCACAAAGACAAATCCGATAAAAATGAAAACAATTAAACTAAAAGGAAGTAAAAAGAGACAAGAAAAAAAAGGCAACGTTATATTATATATATATATTTATTTATCGAATTCATGGATAATTAATGAGGGAAATACAATAGAAATCATAAGCGTAGCAGACATCTGTATATCGGCAAGAGATTCGTCCTCATTTGCATTCAACTTTAACTTGGATTTTCTCGGCCAAACTGTTTCCTATCATCCAAATTATAGTAAAACATCCACTTATACATCGTTGGATTCGATAAGTAATATACAATATTCGCGTCCGATCTGAATGGGATTTACAAACTCTCGCCTACGGCTCGAGTTTGTAAATCCCATACAGATCGGCCGCTCATATTGTATACAGTACATAAAGATCGACTGCTGTGTACCCTGCGAGCAGGTTTTTTTTCTACATGCTCGCAGGGTAACTCCTGTGAGACTAGACGAAAAAGAAAACTCCGCATTCTAACATACAGAACAAGGAACATTCAAATGCCTCCATTATCACCACACCAAACATAGTTCATCTAGGGGGACCAAAGGTGGACCAACTGTTTATCAAGTGACCTGACAATAGTCCCAACCCTAACTTAGGACTAACCCCAGCCAACCCAACCTAACCCTACCTCAAAAACTTAACCCCAACTCAAAATAGTTAACTCTAACCCTGGCTTTGGACTGACACCAACCCTAGAAGTGTGATCAAACGTCATAGTCACGTGACCTAAATTGTTTTGCTTTAAAGGAAGAGAAACAATTCCGAAATTATAATAAAAATAAAGAAAATTAGAAAAAAAAACAGAATCGAAAAGGAAAATAAAATAATTTTTAAAAACACTTTACCGCAGAAAAAAGTAGCAACTAAAAGAAGACACAAATAATTCAAAATAAACTTTACCGAAGAATTAAAAAAAAAAAAACTTGACCGAACGGTAGCTCGAACCCGCGCGCTACTTAGGATAATTTATGCAAAACACTAAAAATCGACCATACACCCAGACTTAAATGCTGAGTCACCGTATGTTACGTATAGGACGAAGATTTCAGCCTCATCCGCGCTATCGGGTAGTACACAATCAGCGAAGTAGTCAAAGAGGGAGGGAACAGTCGTATCCTAGTCCTAAATGACTCATAGCGTAAAATGAAAGGTCACTTCCGGTATATTTCCTAATTTGCATATTATCTTGTGGTCAAATTTCAAGTTTCAAGCTCATTAACTCCGACATTTTACAGTAAACACGCGTGCAGCCGTACTTTCATAAATTTATAGCAAGATAACAGCACTTATCGAAGAAAACTTAACATCGGAAAATAAAATTATTACGACAATAAAACAACTTAATTTAATTCGTACCTCTGAAATGTTTGTCTATCCAGCGATTTTCTTTGAGTGAATACGGCCCAGAATGGCCGTGTTTTGTATGGAAATCAGGCCGTCGCGAAGGAAAACCAGCTTCTTGTGCTTTACGAACGTCCACAATAAAATACTTAACATCGGAAATCTGATGTACTTCTACAGCCATTTCAGAGACTTGTATTCGTTTGCCAATAAAATAAGCGTATCTTGCGATTTTTCAAGCTTTTTTGTGGTCGCTGTATACGGACAGAACGCCAAATTGCCCAAGTTCGCGAACGTTTTTCTCTTGCCAAAAGGCTTCGTCTGCCATATTGGATAATGTAGTAGCCAAGCCTCTGTTCCACAGGGAAACCAAGTTTTCTGGACCCAGACTCCCTTAGATAATCGATTAAATTTGACTGAAAAAGGCTAAGAATCAAGAGGATTGGCCGAATGGGGACTGGGCCCTAATTTAAATTTCTGCCTCGGAAAAATACATAAACACGGTGTTTTGGATGGGAAAATACAGGATTGTTTTTCATTATGTTTTTGAATTATTGAAATGTTTTATTTTTGTCATTCAACCAAAAACGTGGTCATGACCTGATTTCTTGGGCAATTTTACGCTGTGCCCCTTACCACTTCAGCTATCTGTACTTCCGATTGATTTCGAGGGTAAATTTAGTAGTCTATCGTGTGACGGTTATTGTTATGGAAATTTATTGACTAACGTAGTCCTCTGGAAATACGCTGGACCACGACGCCAGCGACCGCGGGATCGACTCTCGGTGGACACCAACTTTTTTTAACCGTTTTTGTATTGTCTTTTCTTTCGTTGCAAAATGTCGATATTAGCATTGGTATATTTTAAGTTTTGAAGAACAAAATATTTTAAAAATTAATTATTAACCGCTTTGCCGTTATAGCAAAAGTACCTCGCTATATTATGAAGTGTTATTAGAGATGGATAAATAAATGAATGAATGAATGAAGAGTGGTGAGATGGATAAACGGACGGAAAGAATGGCGGATAGATGGATGCATGAGTTGATTGAAGGGAGAGAAGGAAGGAAGATCGATGGGATAGATAAATAGAACGGAGAAATGGATTATGAAAAGGATGTGAAAATTGTCCAGATGTCATCCCTATAATTCGTGGATTACATAATCCATGAGTTAAAAACGTGCTTGCGTGCGCGAGAGGATGAGAGGACGGCCAACGAGCCCCTGGCTTCTTATCTCCAAGCCAGGCCTCCCCAAGTGTATGTTCCCAGCAGCTATCAGAACAAAAACTCTTTCCCATAAAAACACTTCCCTGCAGCTATATAAATACAATCGCCATCTCCACGTATCTCATTAATTGATAACATCAATGCCACCAGGCCAAACATTTCCAACCAAACAACGTTTTCCAGGATAAATGTCGAATGTCGCAATTAACTACACCACAAAAAAGGAGTAAAAGAAAAAAGAACAACAAATCCCGACCCCACCCCCAGAAGGTGTTGATTGTAACTACCGAGGTTAAAACATGTTTTAAAGTGGTTTAACTAAACCGGTTTAGAAAATTATCTACAAACGCCACGCAACATTTGGCTACTAACTATGGTTGCATGTATATACATAGAACATGCATCGCAGCGTGACTATACAGTGTTTGGTCACGCCATTCTGTATACATATTATTGGGGTTCCTGTGCATTGCCTTGTCAAAGTCAACAATTTTCTATTTCAAAATACCCCAAAGACAAATCCGATAAAAACGAAAACAAGAAAACTAAAAGGAAATAAAAAGAGACAAGAAAAAAAAGGCAACGTTATATTATATATATATATAAAGATCGACTGCTGTGTACCCTGCGAGCAGGTTTTTTTTCTACATGCTCGCAGGGTAACTCCTGTGAGACTAGACGAAAAAGAAAACTCCGCATTCTAACATACAGAACAAGGAACATTCAAATGCCTCAACATTATCACCACACCAAACATAGTTCATCTAGGGGGACCAAAGGTGGACCAACTGTTTATCAAGTGACCTGACCATAGTCCCAACCCTAACTTAGGACTAACCCCAGCCAACCCAACCTAACCCTACCCCAAAAACTTAACCCCAACCCAAAATAGTTAACTCTAACCCTGGCTTTGGACTGACACCAACCCTAGAAGTGTGATCAAACGTCATAGTCACGTGACCGAAATTGTTTTGCTTTAAAGGAAGAGAAACAATTCACGAATGTATCAACAAGTTAAGAGACATTGAAAAAAAAAACACCACGGAAATTATAATAAAAATAAAGAAAATTAGAAAAGAAAAACAGAATCGAAAAGGAAAATAAAATAAGTTAAAAATAAACTTTACCGCAGAAATAAGGAGCAACTAAAAGAAGACACAAATAATTCAAAATAAACTTTACCGAAGAATCTAAAAAAAAACCGAACGGTGGCTCGAACCCGCGCGCTACTTAGGATAATTTATGCAAAACACTAAAAATCGACCATACACCCAGACTTAAATGCTGAGTCACCGTATGTTACGTATAGGACGAAGATTTCAGCCTCATCCGCACTATCGGGTAGTACACAATCAGCGAAGTAGTCAAAGAGGGAGGGAACAGTCGTATCCTAGTCCTAAATGACTGCCCCTTACCACTTCAGCTATTTGTACTTCCGACTGATTTCGAGGGTAAATTTAGTAGTCTATCGTGTAACGGTTATTGTTATGGAAATTTATTGACTAACGTAGCCCTCTGGAAATACGCTGGACCACGACGCCAGCGACCGCGGGATCGACTCTCGGTGGACACCAACTTTTTTTAACCGTTTTTTTTTTGTCTTTTCTTTCGTTGCAAAATGACGAGATTAACATTGGTATATTTTAAGTTTTGAAGAACAAAATATTAAAAAAATTAATTATTAATCTCTTTGCCATTATAGCAAAAGTACCTCGCTATATTATGAAGTGTTATTAGAGATCGATAAATAAATGGATGAATGAATGAAGAGTGATGAGATGGATAAACGGACGGAAAGAATGGAGGATAGATGGATGCATGAGTTGATTGCAGGGAGAGAAGGAAGGAAGGATGGGATAGATAAATAGAACGGAGAAATGGATTATGAAAAGGATGTGAGATTGTCCCGATGTCATCCCTATAACTCGTGGATTACATAATCCACTAGTTAAAAACGTGCTTGCGTGCGCGAGAGGATGAGAGGACGGCCAACGAGCCCCTGGCTTCTTATCTCCGTGCCAGACCTCCCCAAGTGTATGTTCCCAGCAGCTATCAGAACAAAAGCTCTTTCCCATAAAAACACTTCCCTGCAGCTATATAAATACAATCGCCATCTCCACGTATCTCATTAATTGATAACATCAATGCCACGAGGCCAAACATTTCCAACCAAACAAAGTTTTCCAGGATAATTAACTAAACCACAAAAAAGGAATAAAAGAAAAAGGAACAACAAATCCCGACCCCACCCCTAGAAGGTGTTGATCCTGTCACGTGACTTTTTAAATTTTCACTGAAGACAAACGAAAATACCATAACTGGAAAGAGCATACTAAAGTTAGTAAAAGTGGAAAGTTTGAAGGGAAGTAAGGAAATAGGGCAAGAGTTACAGGCATTCAAACTTTGCCTTTTTTGTATGGAAATATGTATGTTGGAAGGCAACGCTTGCCCTCCAAGCGGAAAACCCATACAAATCCTTGTCAAAGCGGGAAACTTTGAAAGCCTTTAACTTTTGTCTTATTTGCTTGATTCGTTTGAAATTTTCAACTTTTACTAATTTTAGTATGCTCTTTCAAGTTATGATATTTTCGTTTGCCTTCAGTGAAAATTTAAAAAGTCACGTGACAGGTAACACAAGCCCATTGTATTGTATTGTATTGTAACGTTTAACTATGACAGGTTTAGAAGATTATCTACAAACGCCACGCAACATTTACCGGCACAAACCTGCTGGTAAAATGTCCTTTGTGTTGCATAGTATAAACACCAGGTAGTTTGAATCAGATGCTCTCAGTTTATAGAAGCTAGAAAAAAAACCAGGGTGGGGGGGTACTCAGGGGTATCAGTGACGGGGAGGTGCGAATGAGGCCAAACTTTTTAACCCCCAAAAAGTCCATTACGCAAAAACAAGACCCAAGAAAAGTCCAACAGCCTACAACTTGTGGTAACCCAACGTAACCCGTTTTCTCTCCGCATAAAATCGAGGACGGTAGGATATCATTTTTATCAACCCCAAAAAAAGTCCTTGCCAAAATCTTTATATCAAAAAAAGTCCACCAGAAAATTGATAGCCGCGAATTTCAACCCCCAAAAAGGTCTTAGCACCTCCCCGTCACTGATACCCCTGAGTACCCCCCCCCCCCCCCCTCCCCCCCCCCCCCCCCCCCCCCCCCCCCCCCCCCCCCCCCTGGGGAAAACCCCAGTTCAACCAAACAAGTTTTGGTGTGAATGGGGCATCAATATATGCCTCCAGCAACAAAAATGTAAAAACAATTCCTAAAATGTTTGCCAGTACATTCCATTAAAAATAGCCGTTTGCTTTAAGTATCATGTTTAGCACAGGCAGCCCAACCATTGCTTTTGAGGCTACTAAATAATCAAATAAAATGATATTTGCGTCTTTTTTTTGATGGGTTTCCTATGGTAGAGCGCGCGCGCATTTATATATTGGGTTCCCTGTGCTTTCCCTGTGTATAGAAATGTATAATGTTGGGCTTCCTGTGTACTTCCTGCGGGATGCGCCCGCAGCAAATGTGTGCACATGTAGTGCGGGACGCGCGGGATGTGCACAGGAAGCCCAATATAGGATATCACTCAGCACAGGGAACCCAACATATCTACGTATTATATATTGAGCGCGCGTGCGCTCTACCACAGGAAACCCATCAAAAAAAAGACGCAAATATCATTTTATTTCATTATTTAGTAGCCTCAAAAGGAATGGTTGGGCTGCCTGTGGTTTAGCCATAATAAGCCCTTCTTAAGCACACTTTTTATAGAACAGAACCCGCGGTTGTTTACTCATATAAACCAGGAGCCCATTGTATAAACTGATTACAGAATACGGTCACGTGATATGAAAAGGGAGAATAACAGATGTTGCTTAATTAACTTACAGTATTTTTCGTTGAGTCCATCATCTGCTTGCTATAAAAGTTGTCACAACATTCAATTGTTGAGCTTTGATCGGTCATTTAACATGATATAAGTCCCGTTCAATTCTTACATTGTTTGCCGCTCTTTTGGGAAGAAAAAAGAAAAACAAATGATGATGAAAGTCACAGGCCGCTTAGTGATCATTCACATCTCATTCACATGTGTTTCATTGCTATAAAGCATTGATAAAAACACAAATATCGCACTAAATACCGTATATTAACGCCGCTATTTGCTAGTCCAGGGAAGGCGGAAAGTCGACAGCGGCCGCGGCAAGGATTAGTAGTGATAATCCCGCCAAAACGCGATTGGCCCGGCACAAATTATGACTTTTAAGACGATGTGTCAGTCAGGAAGTTTCAACTGTTTCTGACAAAATCGCTTCCAAATCCTAATGAGTTTAGATAAATGGAGTAAATTAAGCCTCTATTATCGTGTATTTGTAATTCAAATATCGGAAAATGTGTTTTGATTCAGCAAATTTGTTGTCGGAACGGCTTTAAGCCGCATCTACACGAACAAGTTTTCCTTGACAAGTTTTCCTTGACAAGGAAAAATTGACAATTTTTTGTTATCTACACGAGCAAGTTTTCCTTGACAAGGAAAATTGGCGATGTTTTTGTCGTTATACGCGAGCAAGTCTTCCTTGTCAAGGAAAATTTTCTCGTGTAGATTTGGCTTTGGTTTGCGGGGTCAGTGCAAACATATTTATTTTCTTTCGACTCGGTCTGGTTTCAGAGAAATATTTCAGTCTTTTTCGTTTTATCTAGCAAAGTTAATTTCTCAATGTTGTTCATATATTAAAGAACTCAACCTTACAAACACGTTATTGCAATTGTGGATTGTAAACTAACAAATAATAACACCGTATAGATTCTAAAATGGACAATTATCTCACTTGGTTTTGCACCGAACGAGCTTCGATCTCGTGCAGTTCGTATGTAAATACGAAACAGTTCCTCTTAGGGTAGAGAACAATGATGAATTAGGCATTGAAAAGCAATAGGAAAGGCTCAGTATCATAATGCAATGATGTTAATCATTAAAATAGTTATTCTGGATGGATAACTGAATCATATTTAACTACAGTTTCCAGTGGGTTTTTGTTCCACTGTTTTAATTCTGCGCGTATGTTGATGCGAAACGACGGAATAGATTTGAGAATCTGACAGCTGAGACAAACCATGCAAACAAACAAAATACGGTTTTTGTATTTAAACTTGAATCAAGGTTTAGTTGTTGTTTTTTGGCTTTCTTGGCATTCGTTGCTATACAATATGTCTTCCAAAAAATCCACACTGGAATTTGCATTTCTTTCTTTCTTCAAAAGTGTTCATTAGAATTTTGCATCAGTTTTAAATCTTGATTTCACTTTTTTCTTTTCACGTTAAAACTGTTTCAATGTCTTTAGATGTTTCGTCATCTCCAGCGCACCAAACTATCACGATAAAGCCCACAACAGCAATCCCACATAATAGAAAAACGCTTCCAAAAACGAGAAAGACATTTGTTAGTCCAGGTTCGATGTTTCTGCATATACTCTCTTGGTTTTGTAGCATTACATGGGTAATGTTTTGCGCTGTTCTTACAGCGCTTT
The DNA here is from genome assembly GCA_033675265.1 of Actinostola sp. cb2023. Classification (NCBI taxonomy): domain Eukaryota; kingdom Metazoa; phylum Cnidaria; class Anthozoa; order Actiniaria; family Actinostolidae; genus Actinostola; species Actinostola sp. cb2023. The sequence goes on along the minus strand of JAUJYZ010001387.1, from coordinate 55,748 downwards.
TGCAGCGAATTCCCAGGAGAAAATAAACAGAAGTTGACAAGAAGAAGAGGAGAGCACTTGTCGCTAGACCACAGTACGTAAAGTTAGCCGACATACTACCATCGAGATCTGAGAAACTACTATGCTGTGGTAGACGACTGTTAGGTATAAATAGCACGTCTTTCAGCGTGATCAGTTATGATGTATATATATCCTGCCGATAATAATTTCACCGTGAATAATTGTTGAGTTGATTGAACAAAATAAAAACCGTAAAAAAGTGAAGACTTTGTTTAATTTCAACAGCGGTTTACGGCAGCTCGTGAACGTAGCAACTGCACATCACTTTCTCAGTTCCTTAGTTATCGCAAAAGCCGTCGAAATCTCTAGATTGGGAACTAGCAGCGATGAGACCAGCTGCAACCTCTTGCCATGGGATTTTGTTTTCCTTTGTTTACGTTCAATAATGATATTGCTAAATTGAAAAAAAGAAAAATCGCACTAAACGAATTAATAATAAAGACTAACCGATTTTCTCAAAGCTTTAAACTGAAATACTGCATGCCCAGCAGAAAACATTTCATCTGCAAACTTTACGTGGTAAATAATAGCATCAAATTGTGAGAAAAAAAGACCGAGTCGAGACCCAAACGCGTCAAAAATGACGTCATAACACAATCGATACCAAGGCTTTTTCCGTAGATCTTTTTTTAGAAGCACTTATACTATTTTTGTCTCTACTCAGTGTCGTTACGCAGCATTGTATTTCTTTGGCTATCGCGCGTAGTAATCGCAGACCGAGACTTTAATTGATTCTCGATTTCTCTAGAATTGGTTTAAAGTTCACTAAATCGCTTGAAATTGTAAACGCTTAAGCCGATTCTGTAGTTTCTCATTCGATTGCAATATTTGGAATGAATTTAGACTGATTTCCTGTTGTTTTAAAATAGAGTTTTTAGATTAGAGTGTCAATGTAACCCGATGCTGTGCTGAACAAAACGGTTAGCTACAAGCCATCACGACGTAGGCTAGCTATCTGGCCAGGGGGCTTTTGACGTGTAGTATTGCAATTAGACCGACTCAGAATGTTTAAACAGTTATTCCTCTGGCGGGTTCTTAATAGTTTTTTATTTGGCAAAGAAACCTTTTGCGATGGTTTTGAGCCAGAATTATTATATGGCAACACTATATAAGAGCACTCAACAGGGAAACTGATTTATTTATAGGGGCTTTCATATGCACAATGTCGCAACGAAAATTAATTTCAGAAAGACAATTCACAAACAACCTACTAAATAACAAGATAAATGAATAAAGAGAAACAAAACAAATGGAAAATTAGAATCCAAAAACAAATAATAAACTAGACGCTCTTGTAGCGTTAAGTCGGGCTTCTTAAAGCAAGCAGTGGTTGCTGCGATCGGTAATCTCGACTGAATCTGATTTGCTCTCGACCATATATCCATTGTCAATGAAATATTGTCAATGGCAATAAAGCTCGAGCAAGAGCCCGCGCGCCGTAGACTAATACATCAAACATGTAGGCAAGGTAGTGATGTAATGTGCTTATTGAGCGAAAACCGTGCAGAATACGTAGATTGTACGTGTTGCAATGTTTCCGAGATAGATTATAAAGATGACAGTGATCTAATCTGTTTATTCAGCGAAAACCGTGCAGAATACGTAGATTGTACGTGTTGCAATGTTTCAGAGATAGATTATAAAGATAAAACACTATGGTTTAGAATGATCATAAAGTATTGTATATGTACAATGAAACAGTTTTTGGTTGCTCGTCGTTGCGTGACTCGAGCTCGATAGAACATGCTTTCCTTGCAATTTCAGTACTGCGAACTTTACAGTATATACTTCACGCTACTAGAGCGTCCTGTTTCAATCTAAATTTAGATTTAGACGAGAAAAGACTTATATTTTGGCCCCTTGACCTCCGGTGCTTTCCCTGATTGGTTTGTGCTTTCTAATCTTTCTTGGCCAGACTTCATGTCTCCTTCGGCTTTAGCTCGACGTTGACGCGTACGGAGAAAAATAATAAAAAACAAGACGACATACTAGTAACCTTCCTCCAACTGACAAGGTTTGTGAAGAAACCATGTTGTTTACGGAGCCTTGGGTGATTATGCATGACTCGGTAGAACATGCTTTCTTTGTAAAATCGATTTCACAAACTCAGCGAATCATAGAAATGACAATAGTTTATTTGGTGCCATAAATATATCCATACCAAATACAAATACAAGACGACATAACCTTCCTTCGACAAGGTTTGTGAAGAAAGAGGACGACGTGCGATGTCTCGTCTTGATAAGCCATGTAGTTTGAGCCTTCAGTGATTATCTTAGCGGCCGGCACAGGCGCATGCGCTGTAGAACCCAATATGCTTTCTGGGGTCGACGACGAAGAACGCTTCTCATTTCTAGAGTCGGGGCTTCCACAGGAAGCCCGACTAATAACAAGATAATAAATGACTGATGAGACACGGCAAACAAATGAATATCAGCGATTAAATGAAAACATATTAATATTTCATTAAATATACAATAAATGAATGAATGCATTAAGTCGATAAATAAAGTGAAACAAAGAATGGAAGAAAGAGTGGAAGAAAGAAAGCATAGAAGAAGGAATGGAAGAAAGAATGGAAGAAAGAATGGAAGAAGGAATGGAAGAAGGAATGGAAGAAGGAATGGAAGAAGGAATGGCAGAAGGAATGGAATAAAGACTGGCAGAAAGACTGGAAGAAAGACTGGAAGAAAGACTGGAAGAAAGACTGGAAGAAAGACTGGAAGAAAGAAAGTATAGAAGAAGGAATGGAAGAAAGACTGGAAGAAAGACTGGAAGAAAGACTGGAAGAAAGACTGGAAGAAAGACTGGAAGAAAGACTGGAAGAAAGACTGGAAGAAAGATTGGAAGAAGGAATGGAAGAAGGAATGGAAGAAGGAATGGCAGAAGGAATGGAATAAAGACTGGCAGAAAGACTGGAAGAAAGACTGGAAGAAAGACTGGAAGAAAGACTGGAAGAAAGACTGGAAGAAAGACTGGAAGAAGAAGGAATGGAAGAAAGACTGGAAGAAAGACTGGAAGAAAGACTGGAAGAAAGACTGGAAGAAAGACTGGAAGAAAGACTGGAAGAAAGACTGGAAGAAAGACTGGAAGAAAGACTGGAAGAAAGATTGGAAGAAAGACTGGACTGAAGAAAGACTGGAAGAAAGACTGGAAGAAAGACTGAAAGAAAGACTGGAAGAAAGACTGGAAGAAAGACTGGAAGAAAGACTGGAAGAAAGACTGGAAGAAAGACTGGAAGAAAGACTGGAAGAAAAGGACTGGAAGAAAGACTGGAAGAAAGACTGGAAGAAAGACTGGAAGAAAGACTGGAAGAAAGACTGGAAGAAAGACTGGAAGAAAGACTGGAAGAAAGACTGGAAGAAAGACTGGAAGAAAGACTGGAAGAAAGACTGGAAGAAAGACTGAAAGAAAGACTGGAAGAAAGACTGGAAGAAAGACTGGAAGAAAGACTGGAAGAAAGACTGGAAGAAAGACTGGAAGAAAGACCGGAAGAAAGACTGGAAGAAAGACTGGAAGAAAGACTGGAAGAAAGACCGGAAGAAAAAATGAATGGAAGAAAGAATAGAAGGAATGGAAGAAGGAATGGAAGAAGGAATGGAAGAAGGAATGGAAGAAGGAATGGAAGAAAGAGTGGAAGAAAAATTGAAAGAATTAAAAAAAAGAATGGAAGAAAGACAGAGAAAAGAGAGCAAAAAATTGGAAGAAAGACTGGAAGAAAGAATGGAAGAATGAATGGAACAAAGAGAGAAAAAAGATCTGAATAGCCGAAGAAAGAATGGAAGAAAAATTTAAAGAAAGAATGGAAAAAAGAATGGAAGAAGAAAGAATGGAAAAAAGAATGGAAGAGGAAAGAATGGAAAAAGAATGGAAGAAAGAATGGAAAAAAGAATGGAAGAAGAAAGAATGGAAAAAAGAATGGAAGAAGAAAGAATGGAAAAAAGAATGGAAGAAGAAAGAATGGAAAAAAGAATGGAAGAAGAAAGAATGGAAAAAAGAATGGAAAAAGAAAGAATGGAAAAAAGAATGGAAGAAGAAAGAATGGAAAAAAGAATGGAAGAAGAAAGGATGAAAGAATGGAAACTAGAATGGAAGAAAGAATGGAACAAAGAGAGAAAAACGATTAATTGAACAGCCGATCGAAATTATTACTCGGGCCCTTCCGAAGGAAGCCCGAGTTATAAAATACAAATTCTTTTTATTTTTTTCATGGTCATAGAATGCGAAGTATTTGATCGTATCGAGTTTCAAGATTACTCCTGAAGCAGATAAGGGAAGACAAACGACACACAGGACTCAAGTAGATTTGAATCTTAGTTTTGAAAGCAGCTGTAAATCTTGAAGCTATCGAAAGGTCAGGATTCTAGTTCGCTATGTCATGTTTGTTATTAGGCGACATTGTACCCCAGAGTAGGCCTTTTGTTGCTAATTGTAATAGTACGTGTACAGTTATGTCCTTGAGTATTTATAATTGAACTCACGACCAGTGATATAACTACATCTAATACGGAAAGCTATATGTACAGAAGTCATGCAAACAGCAAACAGACTGAAAAGCAAGCCATCGAAACGCATACGCTTACTACATACCAGATACGCATACTCTAAATCTTCCTCGAGCGTTTTCGAAAGGGCTTTCTACGACTTCATTCCACGAACTCGAACTCATCAAAAAATGAACTGAAAATCAAATGAAATGAACTCAAAAACTATCATGACCTCGCTATGTCATGTTTGTTATTAGGCGACATTGGACCCCAGAGTAGGCCTTTTGTTGCTAATTTTAATTTGCTCTCGACCATATATCCATTGTCAATGAAATATTGTCAATGGCAATAAAGCTCGATCGAGCAAGAGCCCGCGCGCCGTAGACTAATGCATCAAACATGTAGGCAAGGTAGTGATGTAATGTGCTTATTGAGCGAGAACCGTGCAGAATACGTACACATGTAGATTGTACGTGTTGCAATGTTTCAGAGATAGATTATAAAGATAACAGTGATCTAATCTGTTTATTCAGCGAAAACCGTGCAGAATACGATTGTACGTGTTGCAATGTTTCAGAGATAGATTATAAAGATAAAACACTATGGTTTAGAATGATCATAAAGTATTGTATATGTACAATGAAACAGTTTTTGGTTGCTCGTTGTTGCGTGACTCAAGCTCGATAGAACATGCTTTCCTTGCAATTTCAGTACTGCGAACTTTACAGTATATACTTCACTAGACGAGAAAAGATTTATATTTTGGCCCCTTGACCTCCGGTGCTTTCCCTGATTGGTTTGTGCTTTCTAATCTTTCTTGTTTTCAGTAACTCATGATCGATGTTTATTTTATTCCAAAAATTGAAAAATTTGAAAAATTCAGAAGGAAAAGGAATCGTAAAAATCGTACTTCAAAACTACATCAAAGCATTGAAGGCGAGCAAGGTCAATGCGGTTCGTAAATCGAGATCGTACATAGCCCTTCATCAGACATATAGTCTCCCTCGTCACGCAACTGTCAGTCATCATCAGGTCTCTCCTCACGCAACTGACATTGTTTTTAAATAGAACCGCCGCGTAGCGCTATTTAAAACAGAATTTCCACGCTCAAAACAGGTCAGTGAACGGCAAAAATACAATCGAAATCAAAACGTCATTAGATTTCAGGGATCTGTTACAGAAGAAGACGCTCAATGAGCGTATAGTCGGGTATTTAATATGACAATGATAGTTGCATGACGAGAAAGATTATTTGTATCGATGAGTATCGATAAAGATCTTCGATTGTTCGAAGACGTATATCATACGTTTTCAAACGTACTTGAGGTCACTTGTTGCATATTGATGGCGCCAGAAACGGGTACCCCGTTGAGATGACGAAGGCCTAAGCATCAACCAAACATCAGTACGCAATTCGCACTCTTAGTATTTGTTTCTTTTTCAAACAGTTATAATCTATCAACACACCATGAAGAAGAGAGAAGGAGTCTTCCAGTATAAGGTCTGGGAAATCTTCACTTCACTAAATCTATTTTCTGAATGCGGACGTCCGACAAAACTAACTTTCGGCTCCAAGCAGATGTATTGTTTTTTTTTAGGCCGAATATTTTCACTCTGATTTTGACTAAAATGATATCAGAAAAGCATCACAAGAACGAGAAGAAAGAAGTTCGCTATTGGTACTTTCTTCTTGCTGTTCTGCCTTGAACAATTAAGAAAACCATTCCGAACAATTGATGTAATCGATTTGAAAGTGCATTAAATAGCAAATTCGATGGAAAATCAAAGGCTTTAATATAAAGTCGTGAAAATTTCGGGTTTTCCAAAAAGCCTGTTGATCAGAGCAGATACTAAGACCTGAGCCATCGTCTTCGACGACTAGAAGTGAAAGAAGTAGTTGATCTGGCCAAAAGGTAAATTATGTTGTATTCAAGACAAGCCATCCACAGTTCTTCTTAAATACGCTCTCACATACAAACCACATACGCCGATTCGTGTGGGCCAACTCTAAAAGATGTTCAGCGTTTTCGACTGGGCCTTTACACGACTGAACTCATCAAAATTAAAGCAAATCATCTATTGAACTCTAAGTCAAAACGTAATCAAATGAACTCAAACTCAAAAGCAAATCAAATGAACTCCACACATATATACATATTCTCCCTCGTCAAGCAACTATGAGTCATTGTCAGGTCTTTTGATCCTCACGCAACTGACATTGTCCTTATCATAAGCCCGAGTATTCGCTCATTGAGCGTCTTGTTTCATTTAATTATAGAGCACACGTTACACGTTCAGCATCCAAAACGCTTGAAATTGAGGCGCGTAAATATTTCAAACCGACTTCATCATCACGATCAATCACGAACTAAATCACGAACACGATCACGAAAGAAATCACGAACACGATCACAGAATATCACAAATAAACTCGACAGATCACGATTTCATCATCACGAACATGATCACGAACACGATCACAAAATATCACAAATAGACTCGACAGATCACGATTTCATCATCACGAACATGATCACTCCATAGAGCACGCGGCAAACATACACATCCTTTGGATCTCCGCGCGCGATGCAGTGTGTGATCTGGGTTCTAGTGATTACGTCTTTTTTTTTGCTTTCGCGCACATGATATAGTTATTGAGAAAAGCGGGTCCAGCTATTTACCAATCAGAACGTGCGATATATCATAGTTATTGAGAAAAGCGGGTCCAGCTATTGACCAATCAGAACGTGCGATATATCATAGTTATTGAGAAAAGCGGGTCCAGCTATTGGCCAATCAGAACGTGCGATATATCATAGTTATTGAGAAAAGCGGGTCCAGCTATTGGCCAATCAGAACGTGCGATATATCATAGTTATTGAGAAAAGCGGGTCCAGCTATTGGCCAAATCAGAACGTGCGATATATCATAGTTATTGAGAAAAGCGGGTCCAGCTATTGACCAATCAGAACGTGCGATATATCATAGTTATTGAGAAAAGCGGGTCCAGCTATTGACCAATCAGAACGTGCGATATATCATAGTTATTGAGAAAAGCGGGTCCAGCTATTGGCCAATCAGAACGTGCGATATATCATAGTTATTGAGAAAAGCGGGTCCAGCTATTGGCCAATCAGAACGTGCGATATATCATAGTTATTGAGAAAAGCGGGTCCAGCTATTGACCAATCAGAACGTGCGATATATCATAGTTATTGAGAAAAGCGGGTCCAGCTATTGACCAATCAGAACGTGCGATATATCATAGTTATTGAGAAAAGCGGGTCCAGCTATTGACCAATCAGAACGTGCGATATATCATAGTTATTGAGAAAAGCGGGTCCAGCTATTGACCAATCAGAACGTGCGATATATCATAGTTATTGAGAAAAGCGGGTCCAGCTATTGGCCAATCAGAACGTGCGATATATCATAGTTATTGAGAAAAGCGGGTCCAGCTATTGACCAATCAGAACGTGCGATATATCATAGTTATTGAGAAAAGCGGGTCCAGCTATTGACCAATCAGAACGTGCGATATATCATAGTTATTGAGAAAAGCGGGTCCAGCTATTGACCAATCAGAACGTGCGATATATCATAGTTATTGAGAAAAGCGGGTCCAGCTATTGGCCAATCAGAACGTGCGATATATCATAGTTATTGAGAAAAGCGGGTCCAGCTATTGGCCAATCAGAACGTGCGATATATCATAGTTATTGAGAAAAGCGGGTCCAGCTATTGACCAATCAGAACGTGCGATATATCATAGTTATTGAGAAAAGCGGGTCCAGCTATTGACCAATCAGAACGTGCGATATATCATAGTTATTGAGAAAAGCGGGTCCAGCTATTGACCAATCAGAACGTGCGATATATCATAGTTATTGAGAAAAGCGGGTCCAGCTATTGGCCAATCAGAACGTGCGATATATCATAGTTATTGAGAAAAGCGGGTCCAGCTATTGGCCAATCAGAACGTGCGATATATCATAGTTATTGAGAAAAGCGGGTCCAGCTATTGACCAATCAGAACGTGCGATATATCATAGTTATTGAGAAAAGCGGGTCCAGCTATTGGCCAATCAGAACGTGCGATATATCATAGTTATTGAGAAAAGCGGGTCCAGCTATTGGCCAATCAGAACGTGCGATATATCATAGTTATTGAGAAAAGCGGGTCCAGCTATTGACCAATCAGAACGTGCGATATATCATAGTTATTGAGAAAAGCGGGTCCAGCTATTGGCCAATCAGAACGTGCGATATATCATAGTTATTGAGAAAAGCGGGTCCAGCTATTGGCCAATCAGAACGTGCGATATATCATAGTTATTGAGAAAAGCGGGTCCAGCTATTGGCCAATCAGAACGTGCGATATATCATAGTTATTGAGAAAAGCGGGTCCAGCTATTGGCCAATCAGAACGTGCGATATATCATAGTTATTGAGAAAAGCGGGTCCAGCTATTGACCAATCAGAACGTGCGATATATCATAGTTATTGAGAAAAGCGGGTCCAGCTATTGACCAATCAGAACGTGCGATATATCATAGTTATTGAGAAAAGCGGGTCCAGCTATTGACCAATCAGAACGTGCGATATATCATAGTTATTGAGAAAAGCGGGTCCAGCTATTGGCCAATCAGAACGTGCGATATATCATAGTTATTGAGAAAAGCGGGTCCAGCTATTGGCCAATCAGAACGTGCGATATATCATAGTTATTGAGAAAAGCGGGTCCAGCTATTGGCCAATCAGAACGTGCGATATATCATAGTTATTGAGAAAAGCGGGTCCAGCTATTGACCAATCAGAACGTGCGATATATCATAGTTATTGAGAAAAGCGGGTCCAGCTATTGACCAATCAGAACGTGCGATATATCATAGTTATTGAGAAAAGCGGGTCCAGCTATTGACCAATCAGAACGTGCGATATATCATAGTTATTGAGAAAAGCGGGTCCAGCTATTGACCAATCAGAACGTGCGATATATCATAGTTATTGAGAAAAGCGGGTCCAGCTATTGGCCAATCAGAACGTGCGATATATCATAGTTATTGAGAAAAGCGGGTCCAGCTATTGGCCAATCAGAACGTGCGATATATCATAGTTATTGAGAAAAGCGGGTCCAGCTATTGGCCAATCAGAACGTGCGATATATCATAGTTATTGAGAAAAGCGGGTCCAGCTATTGACCAATCAGAACGTGCGATATATCATAGTTATTGAGAAAAGCGGGTCCAGCTATTGACCAATCAGAACGTGCGATATATCATAGTTATTGAGAAAAGCGGGTCCAGCTATTGGCCAATCAGAACGTGCGATATATCATAGTTATTGAGAAAAGCGGGTCCAGCTATTGGCCAATCAGAACGTGCGATATATCATAGTTATTGAGAAAAAGCGGGTCCAGCTATTGACCAATCAGAACGTGCGATATATCATAGTTATTGAGAAAAGCGGGTCCAGCTATTGACCAATCAGAACGTGCGATATATCATAGTTATTGAGAAAAGCGGGTCCAGCTATTGGCCAATCAGAACGTGCGATATATCATAGTTATTGAGAAAAGCGGGTCCAGCTATTGACCAATCAGAACGTGCGATATATCATAGTTATTGAGAAAAGCGGGTCCAGCTATTGACCAATCAGAACGTGCGATATATCATAGTTATTGAGAAAAGCGGGTCCAGCTATTGACCAATCAGAACGTGCGATATATCATAGTTATTGAGAAAAGCGGGTCCAGCTATTGACCAATCAGAACGTGCGATATATCATAGTTATTGAGAAAAGCGGGTCCAGCTATTGACCAATCAGAACGTGCGATATATCATAGTTATTGAGAAAAGCGGGTCCAGCTATTGACCAATCAGAACGTGCGATATATCATAGTTATTGAGAAAAGCGGGTCCAGCTATTGGCCAATCAGAACGTGCGATATATCATAGTTATTGAGAAAAGCGGGTCCAGCTATTGACCAATCAGAACGTGCGATATATCATAGTTATTGAGAAAAGCGGGTCCAGCTATTGACCAATCAGAACGTGCGATATATCATAGTTATTGAGAAAAGCGGGTCCAGCTATTGACCAATCAGAACGTGCGATATATCATAGTTATTGAGAAAAGCGGGTCCAGCTATTGGCCAATCAGAACGTGCGATATATCATAGTTATTGAGAAAAGCGGGTCCAGCTATTGGCCAATCAGAACGTGCGATATATCATAGTTATTGAGAAAAGCGGGTCCAGCTATTGACCAATCAGAACGTGCGATATATCATAGTTATTGAGAAAAGCGGGTCCAGCTATTGACCAATCAGAACGTGCGATATATCATAGTTATTGAGAAAAGCGGGTCCAGCTATTGACCAATCAGAACGTGCGATATATCATAGTTATTGAGAGAAAAGCGGGTCCAGCTATTGGCCAATCAGAACGTGCGATATATCATAGTTATTGAGAAAAGCGGGTCCAGCTATTGGCCAATCAGAACGTGCGATATATCATAGTTATTGAGAAAAGCGGGTCCAGCTATTGACCAATCAGAACGTGCGATATATCATAGTTATTGAGAAAAGCGGGTCCAGCTATTGGCCAATCAGAACGTGCGATATATCATAGTTATTGAGAAAAGCGGGTCCAGCTATTGGCCAATCAGAACGTGCGATATATCATAGTTATTGAGAAAAGCGGGTCCAGCTATTGACCAATCAGAACGTGCGATATATCATAGTTATTGAGAAAAGCGGGTCCAGCTATTGGCCAATCAGAACGTGCGATATATCATAGTTATTGAGAAAAGCGGGTCCAGCTATTGGCCAATCAGAACGTGCGATATATCATAGTTATTGAGAAAAGCGGGTCCAGCTATTGGCCAATCAGAACGTGCGATATATCATAGTTATTGAGAAAAGCGGGTCCAGCTATTGGCCAATCAGAACGTGCGATATATCATAGTTATTGAGAAAAGCGGGTCCAGCTATTGACCAATCAGAACGTGCGATATATCATAGTTATTGAGAAAAGCGGGTCCAGCTATTGACCAATCAGAACGTGCGATATATCATAGTTATTGAGAAAAGCGGGTCCAGCTATTGACCAATCAGAACGTGCGATATATCATAGTTATTGAGAAAAGCGGGTCCAGCTATTGGCCAATCAGAACGTGCGATATATCATAGTTATTGAGAAAAGCGGGTCCAGCTATTGGCCAATCAGAACGTGCGATATATCATAGTTATTGAGAAAAGCGGGTCCAGCTATTGGCCAATCAGAACGTGCGATATATCATAGTTATTGAGAAAAGCGGGTCCAGCTATTGGCCAATCAGAACGTGCGATATATCATAGTTATTGAGAAAAGCGGGTCCAGCTATTGACCAATCAGAACGTGCGATATATCATAGTTATTGAGAAAAGCGGGTCCAGCTATTGACCAATCAGAACGTGCGATATATCATAGTTATTGAGAAAAGCGGGTCCAGCTATTGACCAATCAGAACGTGCGATATATCATAGTTATTGAGAAAAGCGGGTCCAGCTATTGGCCAATCAGAACGTGCGATATATCATAGTTATTGAGAAAAGCGGGTCCAGCTATTGGCCAATCAGAACGTGCGATATATCATAGTTATTGAGAAAAGCGGGTCCAGCTATTGGCCAATCAGAACGTGCGATATATCATAGTTATTGAGAAAAGCGGGTCCAGCTATTGACCAATCAGAACGTGCGATATATCATAGTTATTGAGAAAAGCGGGTCCAGCTATTGACCAATCAGAACGTGCGATATATCATAGTTATTGAGAAAAGCGGGTCCAGCTATTGGCCAATCAGAACGTGCGATATATCATAGTTATTGAGAAAAGCGGGTCCAGCTATTGGCCAATCAGAACGTGCGATATATCATAGTTATTGAGAAAAGCGGGTCCAGCTATTGACCAATCAGAACGTGCGATATATCATAGTTATTGAGAAAAGCGGGTCCAGCTATTGACCAATCAGAACGTGCGATATATCATAGTTATTGAGAAAAGCGGGTCCAGCTATTGGCCAATCAGAACGTGCGATATATCATAGTTATTGAGAAAAGCGGGATCCAGCTATTGGAAAAGCGGGTCCAATCAGAACGTGCGATATATCATAGTTATTGAGAAAAGCGGGTCCAGCTATTGACCAATCAGAACGTGCGATATATCATAGTTATTGAGAAAAGCGGGTCCAGCTATTGGCCAATCAGAACGTGCGATATATCATAGTTATTGAGAAAAGCGGGTCCAGCTATTGACCAATCAGAACGTGCGATATATCATAGTTATTGAGAAAAGCGGGTCCAGCTATTGGCCAATCAGAACGTGCGATATATCATAGTTATTGAGAAAAGCGGGTCCAGATATTGACCAATCAGAACGTGCGATATATCATAGTTATTGAGAAAAGCGGGTCCAGCTATTGGCCAATCAGAACGTGCGATATATCATAGTTATTGAGAAAAGCGGGTCCAGCTATTGGCCAATCAGAACGTGCGATATATCATAGTTATTGAGAAAAGCGGGTCCAGCTATTGGCCAATCAGAACGTGCGATATATCATAGTTATTGAGAAAAGCGGGTCCAGCTATTGGCCAATCAGAACGTGCGATATATCATAGTTATTGAGAAAAGCGGGTCCAGCTATTGACCAATCAGAACGTGCGATATATCATAGTTATTGAGAAAAGCGGGTCCAGCTATTGGCCAATCAGAACGTGCGATATATCATAGTTATTGAGAAAAGCGGGTCCAGCTATTGGCCAATCAGAACGTGCGATATATCATAGTTATTGAGAAAAGCGGGTCCAGCTATTGACCAATCAGAACGTGCGATATATCATAGTTATTGAGAAAAGCGGGTCCAGCTATTGACCAATCAGAACGTGCGATATATCATAGTTATTGAGAAAAGCGGGTCCAGCTATTGACCAATCAGAACGTGCGATATATCATAGTTATTGAGAAAAGCGGGTCCAGCTATTGGCCAATCAGAACGTGCGATATATCATAGTTATTGAGAAAAGCGGGTCCAGCTATTGGCCAATCAGAACGTGCGATATATAGTCATTGGCCAATCAGAACGTGCGATATATCATAGTTATTGAGAAAAGCGGGTCCAGCTATTGGCCAATCAGAACGTGCGATATATCATAGTTATTGAGAAAAGCGGGTCCAGCTATTGGCCAATCAGAACGTGCGATATATCATAGTTATTGAGAAAAGCGGGTCCAGCTATTGACCAATCAGAACGTGCGATATATCATAGTTATTGAGAAAAGCGGGTCCAGCTATTGACCAATCAGAACGTGCGATATATCATAGTTATTGAGAAAAGCGGGTCCAGCTCAGCTATTGACCAAGTGTTTTATCGGGTTCAGAGTAACAACGTGCGATATATCATAGTTATTGAGAAAAGCGGGTCCAGCTATTGACCAATCAGAACGTGCGATATATCATAGTTATTGAGAAAAGCGGGTTCAGCTATTGACCAATCAGAACGTGCGATATATCATAGTTGATATTGAGAAAAGCGGGTCCAGCTATTGACCAATCAGAACGTGCGATATTCATAGTTATTGAGAAAAGCGGGTCCAGCTATTGTACCAATCAGAACGTGCGATATATCATAGTTATTGAGAAAAAACGGGTCCAGCTATTGACCAATCAGAACGTGCGATATATCATAGTTATTGAGAAAAGCGGGTCCAGCTATTGGCCAATCAGAACGTGCGATATATCATAGTTATTGAGAAAAGCGGGTCCAGCTATTGGCCAATCAGAACGTGCGATATATCATAGTTATTGAGAAAAGCGGGTCCAGCTATTGACCAATCAGAACGTGCGATATACTCATAGTTATTGAGAAAAGCGGGTCCAGCTATTGGTCCAATCAGAACGTGCGATATATCATAGTTAATGAGAAAAGCGGGTCCAGCTATTGACCAATCAGAACGTGCGATATATCATAGTTATTGAGAAAAGCGGGTCCAGCTATTGACCAATCAGAACGTGCGATATATCATAGTTATTGAGAAAATCATCAGTTCTTCTCCAGCTATTGGCGATAATCAGAACGTGCGATATATCATAGTAATGTTCTGAGAAAGCTGTGCTCAAGTGGGTCCAGCCTATTTCCGCCAATCAGAACGTGCGATATAAAAATAGTTATTGAGAAAAAAGCGGGTCCAGCTATTGACCAATCAGTAACGTAGCGTTTTTATATCATAGTTATTGAGAAAAAGCGGGTCCAGCTATTGGCCAATCAGAACGTGCGATATATCATTTATTATTGAGAAAAGCGGGTCCAGCTAAAAAGCTACTAGTTGGGGCTTTGATTGGGAACGTGCGATATATCATAGTTATTGAGAAAAGCGGGTCCAGCTATTGGCCAATCAGAACGTGCGATATATCATAGTTATTGAGAAAAAAAGGGTCCAGCTATTGACCAATCAGAACGTGCGATATATATTCATAGTTATCGGGTTATTGAGAAAAGCGGGTCCAGCTTCATCATGGTTCAATCAGAACGTGCGATATATCATAGTTATACATGAATAAAATCTTGCGGGAGCCAGCTATTGTCCAATCAGAACGTTCGATATATTTATATAGTTTGAGTTGAGGAAAAGCGGGTCCCAGCTATTGGCCAATCAGAACGTGCGATATATCACTAGTTCCCTTTACGAATTGAGTCTAACTTTCGGGTCCAGCTTTCCATTGATTTAATCAAAACGTGCGATATTTCATAAATAATATTGAGAAAACTACGGGTCCAGCTTTTGGCCAATCAGAACGTGCGATATATCATTTCGTTTATCTGAGGCCCAAAGCGGGTCCAGCTTTGGCCAATCAGAACGTGCGATCTATTTCCCATAGTTATTGAGAAACCAAATGAGGAGTCCAGCTATTGGTACAATCAGAACGTGCGATAATCGGAAAAACTATTGAGAAAATCCCCTTCCCCAGAGTCTATTGGCCCAATCCCCTTCGTGCCATATATCATAGTTATTGAGAAAAGCGGGTCCAGCTATTGGCCAATCAGAACGTGCGATATATGATCCCCTTAAAAAAAAAGTCTCTGGTTATTAAGAAAAGCGGGTCGGGCAGCTATTGGCCAATCCTTTTATAGTCATTTTTATTGAGAATCCCCTTCGGCCCCAGCTAGTCAAACCAATCAGAACGTGCGAGCATGAGTCTGCCCCATAGTTATTGAGGAAAAGCGGGTCCAGCTATTTTTTTCCCCAGTTCGCAATCCCCTTCGGCCCCACTGAGTAGCCCTGAGTAGTTTTGCGAGGAAAATCGGAGAGGCCGCGAATCTTTGAAGGTGCAGGAGATGGTGAAAAGAGGGCATTTTGTACTATACGTGGTCAAACGTTACAAAAATATTATTATTATTATTATTATAAATATGTACGCTACCTTTCGTGTGTCCCGATCAATAATCCATCGTCCCACAGTCGTGCTGAACCATAGTAAGCACTTGATTCTGAATGGAACCTTGTGAACAACAAACACGTGTTGGATACGCCCTTCTTGTTTGAGAAAGAGGGGAATGGGAATATATCAAATATCCGTAAAGTAACTTGTCTAGTCAAACGTAAATAATGACTATGAAAAATCAGAGCCCGAGTACGATGCGATTGTGTCCAGATTGTGTCTTTAACTCGTTATAATTTAGGTATGTTATAGTTTGCAGACGATCGACTTTATAGTCGAACCTCCCGTAAGCGATCACCCAAAATGCTAAGCCATGTGGTCGCTTACGGGAGGTGGTCGCTTACGGGAGGTGGTCGCTTCACGAGAGGTTCCAACTATATAGTGATTTGACTTAATTGGAAAAATTTTGGTTTTTTGGAAAACTACCGGCTGCAAAGGAGGCTAGAAGCCATCGCGCCACCATTTTGTTTCTACCGTTGCAGGCTCAAAATTTCAACTGGTCAGCGAGCTCTCGGGCGAAATATTTTTTTCTCGACTCAAAAACATTTTTTTACTCGACTCAAATTTTTTTTTTCTCGACTCAAATTTTTTTTTTTCTCGACTCAAATTTTTTTTTCTCGACTCAAATTTTTTTTTCTCGACTCAAATTTTTTTTTAGTTTTCGATTCGGTTTTTTTTTTACATTCTCGACTATTTTATTAAGAATTCGTTTCATTTTACTGTTTTTGGACTTGAATTTTAGTGTCATATATTTTTGTCCGCAAAAGAACGCCATAACAATCTCCTCATCCAAAACATATTTGCATGCTGGCAACGTGAACCCAACCTCGTCCCCAGGGCCCTCTCTTCGCGCTATTTTCAAAGCGTCCGCCATTTTGAAAATAGCGAGAAGAGGGCCCTGGGGACGAGGTTGACAGTTAGTATGACATCTCACCTCCTGTATGGTGTATTGGAGAGCCAAATTATCTACTGTATCCATGGCAACATGAGCTGAAGGCCACGTGTAAAGAAATCGAGGACTGAACGAGCGACCACACTGAAACAAATCGATTGAATATAATGACTAAAAAACGAGGCTCAACAGACCTTTTTACCGATACGGCGGCCATCTTTAATTATGGGATGCCCAGGGTGCAAGCTAGTAAGCATTTGGCCATGAAAAACTACGAAAACTTAATTTAAAGCAATGAATTTGTACAAATTTATTTAACAATGCACAACACATGTAGATAGTAAGTCATACATAGAGTGAAATAGAAAAATAATATATTGACGCGACTCCACACTGTACAGTTTTTGGGTCATTTGCACCCTGAGCATCCCATAATGTATTAGCCAAAACAATAGAATCCAAAATGGCCGCCGTATCGGTAAAAAGGTCTATTAAGAATTGCGTTGTGATACCAAATGTGATACTATAGATTTCAAGTAGTAGGGACCGCAGGGTAGCGTAGCTCAATTGGAAATTGAATTTTCAACGAATTTCCAACGAATTTTCAACAAATTTTCAACGAATTTTCAACAAATTTCCAACAAATTTTCAACAAATTTCCAACGAATTTCCAACGAAATTTCCAAACGTTGTGAATTCGTTGCAAAATTCAATATCGAGGAGTAGTAATATCCAAAACCATGGAAATTGGGAATTTCGTGTTCCAGTTGACCTACCATGGTATAGTTTTCGGTGCCGTAACTACTACCAACAATAACAGTGAACTTTGGCACCTGTAATGACAATAATAACAGACTGTTCAATACAAATAACTTTGAAACAAGTAGATACAGAACGGTTTTACAACTGAAAGCCGATCCAGGTTTGCTGCAAAAAATAAATACGCATGAAACAAGGTTTAAAATGGCAGTACAGTAAATCGCCACGACAGAATTGGGAACAGGGACGCCGGATCCAGAGATTTTGCAGGGGCGGCGTGTTCAAGTTAGACATTGGTTTCAGCCAAATTTTATCACATAAATATTTTTTTTGGCAAAAAAGGTATTCGAATTTCCAAAAGGGGAAGCGTGCACCTCCTTCGCCGCACCCTAAATCCGCCCATGGGGAAAGAGGGGATGGAATGGTTAAGTGAAAGACGAGAACAAAGGAAGGGAAAATGTCACGGTTTCTTCTCTTCCCCTTCCCCTCCTCGATTCCCTCACCCTCCCCTCCCTACTGTCCCTCTGGGCTGTCCATGCAGGTACAGTGAATAGGCGACTTGCACTAAACTTCGCCCTTCTTCTAATTTCGAGCTGCTCTTTTCATTTCTGGAGTTCATTTTGACACTGGGGGTTAGGATCACGTGACCTCTTAGTGCAGGTCGCCTATTCTCTAAGTTGCACACCTCTGCACAAGCCACAGTATGCATCATCTTAGCCTGGTCCTTGATCACTTCAGCCATCAGAGCACCATCCGATGATGGACTCTCTTTCACTATATTCTGTAGGAAGACTATGGGGATATTTCTTTGACAGCATAGCTCTACAAAATGGGCTCCCTGTGGACATATAAAGATAGTAGTGAGCCCCTCCCTACATGACTTTGCACAGCTTTACAAAATGGGCTCCCTGTGGACACAAAGATAGTAGTGAGCCCCTCCCTACATGACTTTGCACAGCTTTACAACTCCCTGTGGACACAAATATAGTAATGAGCCCCTGCCTACATGACTTTGCACAGCTTTACAAAATGGGCTCCCTGTGGACACAAAGATAGTAATGAGCCCCTCCCTACATGACTTTGCACAGCTTTACAAAATGGGCTCCCTGTGGACACAAAGATAGTAATGAGCCCCTCCCTACATGACTTTGCACAGCTTTACAAAATGGGCTCCCTGTGGACACAAAGATAGTAATGAGCCCCTCCCTACATGACTTTGCACAGCTTTACAAAATGGGCTCCCTGTGGACACAAGAGAAGGAGTTACCCCATCCCCATATTTCTGAAAGAATCTCTTCCTTCATTCATCTCTTCTCCGTTTTTCTTCATGTCCTGACTTGCAAGGGAGGGGACAATAAGACTGCACTAGGGGAGGTGAAAAGACAGTTGAACTTTAACATAAAATGCAGATTGCGCACCAAACATTTACCTTTAATGCTGCTTGCGATGTGATTGGCCCATTATTTGCAACAATACCAACAATATAACTAGAAATAAAATAGTGAAGTCATTTGATGTAATGTTTAATTCAATTCAAAGGCGGAATACCAGAATTTACTAAAATGATAGCAACAGAACTCAACGTTGCGTGACCTAACATTACTGTAACGGTACTCGACGTTGCGTGACCTAACATTACTGTAATGGTACTCGACGTTGTGTGACCTAACATTACTGTAACGGTACTCGACGTTGCGTGACCTAACATTACTGTAACGGTACTCGACGTTGCGTGACCTAAAATGACTGTAACTGTACTCGACGTTGCGTGCCCTAACATTACTGTAACGGTACTCAACATTACATGACCTAAAATGACTGTAACGGTACTCAACATTACATGACCTAAAATGACTGTAACGGTACTCAATATTACATGACCTAAAATGACTGTAACGGTACTCAACATTACATGACCTAAAATGACTGTAACGGTACTCAACATTACATGACCTAAAATGACTGTAACGGTACTCAACATTACATGACCTAAAATGACTGTAACGGTACTCAACATTACATGACCTAAAATGACTGTAACGGTACTCAACATTACATGACCTAAAATGACTGTAACGGTACTCAACATTACATGACCTAAAATGACTGTAACGGTACTCAACATTACATGACCTAAAATGACTGTAACGGTACTCAATATTACATGACCTAAAATGACTGTAACGGTACTCAACATTACATGACCTAACATTACTGTAACGGTACTCAACATTATGTGACCTAAACTTCTTTTCATTAATAGGAAATTTACCCTTCAATGTGTGAAAAGCCAGTGATGAGCTCAACACCATACTTTGTTTTAAACTCTTGAAATCGACTCCCATCAACAATGCGGGCTATAATCTGAAAAATGTGGTAGTGATTGAATCATCATCAGTATCATCTTCATCATCATCGATGCCATCAACAACATTATTGTGACATGAAGGAATTAATTAGAGAAACAATGAACCAGAGTTCAGCTTGAGTGCATTTCTTTTGTTTCTCGAATTAATTCCTTTCTACTATTTCCTATTTTGTATTTTGTAAATGACAACGTTTCTGAAAACAGGTGTATATCAATACTGTATATTATTATAATATTATTACCGTATTTTTCTTATTATTTCTTATATTTCTTATTATTAATATCTGAATATTATTATTATTATTGTTATTATATATCTTTCAAAAGCCCTGTAAATCTGGGTTTTATTTCAAAGAAGCTTTTACACTCTAGTATAGTCATATTATCTTTTCATAATTAAATTAAATATATAGTATATATGTAGTTTTATTATAGTATTGTAGTACGTATTGAGGGCCACTAGTTTATCAGCTTTAGCTGTAAAGTGTTTACCCTCTTGAAATAAAGTTATTATTATTATTTTTTATTTTTTTTCTTCTTATTTTTACCACATTATCATTATTATTTTGTTATTATCATTTTATTATTATTATTATTATTTTACTATTATTTTATGATAAAATTTAAGATTACAAATTCCAGACATAACAACGTTACTAATGCCATTTTCAAGGATAAAGTGCTACTAATTCAATGTACAGAGTTTAATTTGTAATAATAATTTAATAATAATTTAATACTTATATAGCGCAAAAATTACATGTATATATGATCTAATGCACTTTACAGAATAAAAATAATAATGAAAATAATCTTAAATTTTATCGTAAAATGTTATCCTAAGATACTTTTTATTGTCATTATTGTTATATTTTGGCAACAAATAATATTACAGAGCCTTCCTCAGACTGCATCCTTCAACTGTACCTGGTACATTGGTAAATCTTTACAGTCAATCATTGATAGGCCAAGAAGATCATCTACGTTATAGAGAGGTGGTTCAATGGGGCCTGAAAACATGACATACATTATTACATGTATATAGACAACCACTGGATATGAGCAAGCGCGCGCTCTGATTGGCTACTCTACTAGTAGGCTATCAGCTCATATACCACAAGTAGAGAAAGTTGGAGATTTTCAACAATGGCAGACCAGTTTTGCCAAACTAAAAATATAAACAAATGTTATATTTCTCACAATCCAGTGGTTGTCTATATATATAATAAAACAATATTATTCGACTCAATCTCGTCATACATGGCTAATAGCCAACTCGGTTATCAGCTCATGTACGACTTGATTTCATGGAATAATAAATACAGAAGAGAGGGAAAAGTGGATGGGAAGGGAATAGAAATATACAAACCTTTGGGAGCCGGTGTTTCTGGTTGATTCAGTGTTGCAATAATTTGTTGTGTCATTTCTATTGCCTTTTCTTCGTCTTCACCAAAATGATCTGTACAGCCGCTTATGCTGTGGAGTTTGAAAACAACAGGTAATCACCATAATGCAACAAGGATATAGAAGCACTGTAGCATAAAAGCTTTGCATGTCTTGATATATGCATCGTTGTATGGGCTCCTGTTGTAGCTACATACAGGCATTGAATGTAAGAAATGCTTCTCAAATTGTGACGATCAGTCATGATTTAGCTGACATAACAATACCTACTTTCCCCACACTTTTTATCAGCCTAGGCATGGTTGTTCGAAATGTTTGGGTGAATACTAACATAATAACAGGCATTTAAAAGTCACAAAAATAAGAGAGAATGTATGGGCTTTGGAGACGGCGTCCCCAAAAACCATACAATGTACATTCTCTCTTATTTTTATGATTTTTTGAAAGCTTGCTATACAGTTAGTATATATCCAAACACTCTCAAACTTGGTAAACTTACTGAATCAAATTAATATTTCTACACTCGGTCGCAGTTCCTTCCGCAACTTTGGATTCTGTGTTTACCTTGAATGTAGCATAGCACCACCAAGGTCCTCAGCGGATACAACTTCTCCTGTTGCTGCCTGACAAAAAAACCTGATCAGATAATCTTTCTCATGGATAATTTATAAGCTCAGTGTGCAATCCCATGTGAGAATTTAAAATGTTCCAGCAATTTAAAATAATTACTAGTAATGTAAAATTTACAAACAATTTAAATAATTGATGGATTCTAGAATACTTCAAATATTTTACACTTGACAAAATAATTATGCCCATTACTCCTCTGGGGGTGTGGCCAGGGGAGAATGAAATTTGTTCACAGATCTTAAAATGGCCACAAAAGTAAAGCCAAAATAATCAAAGATCTACAGCTTATGAAACAAGGATATGAGTTGTTGGGTACTGTTGTACTCCTTGACAAAAGAAACATTTACTCAGTGATGGCCTTAATCTAGTGAAAAACCTGTGGAATTAAATATTGTCCAAATTTGTCAACATCTTTTTCGCATTTTTGTTGGTATTTGTGCATAATTTATATTAATATTTTTTATTAACCTGCATTGAGGCTTAACCTGAGCAAATGCATCTTTCGTCAAGAAGTACAAGGTCTCTAAACAACTCGAAACTGGTGTATTGCTTTGATATGTAACATCTGTGACATGGAAATGCTCAGTGAACATGTAGAGTTATTATTATTATTAGAGTATTTCTCATAACTATTATTAGCTTACTTTGACAAGCGGTGGTCCACCAAGGAATATTGTTCCAATTTTATCTACAATAACTGCTTCATCAGCCATGGTAGGAACATAGGCAGCACCAGCCGTACAAGAACCAGCCACCATACATATCTACAAACATAAATAGAGAACAAATGATGACAGTGTTTCCTGATCCTTTAATAATAAAGCTCAAACTCTGTTACTTTATGATCTAATTATTGTCTATAAATGCAAGCAGTTGGATGGAATCCCTGTAGTTTGTAGAACTTGTAGTCACCACAGGGATACCATGAGGTAGATCTATCTTGTAGGCACCACAGGGATACCATGAGGTAGATCTATCTTGTAGGCACCACAGGGATACCATGAGGTAGATCTATCTTGTAGGCACCACAGGGATACCATGAGGTAGATCTATCTTGTAGGCACCACAGGGATACCATGAGGTAGATCTATCTTGTAGGCACCACAGGGATACCATGAGGTAGATCTATCTTGTAGGCACCACAGGGATACCATGAGGTAGATCTATCTTGTAGGCACCACAGGGATACCATGAGGTAGATCTATCTTGTAGGCAGGCACCACAGGGATACCATGAGGTAGATCTATCTTGTAGGCACCACAGGGATACCATGAGGTAGATCTATCTTGTAGGCACCACAGGGATACAATGAGGTAGATCTATCTTGTAGGCACCACAGGGATACCATGAGGTAGATCTATCTTGTAGGCACCACAGGGATACCATGAGGTAGATCTATCTTGTAGGCACCACAGGGATACCATGAGGTAGATCTATCTTGTAGGCACCACAGGGATACCATGAGGTAGATCTATCTTGTAGGCACCACAGGGATACCATGAGGTAGATCTATCTTGTAGGCACCACAGGGATACCATGAGGTAGATCTATCTTGTAGGCACCACAGGGATACAATGAGGTAGATCTATCTTGTAGGCACCACAGGGATACCATGAGGTAGATCTATCTTGTAGGCACCACAGGGATACCATGAGGTAGATCTATCTTGTAGGCACCACAGTGATACCATGAGGTAGATCTATCTTGTAGGCACCACAGGGATACCATGAGGTAGATCTATCTTGTAGGCACCACAGGGATACAATGAGGTAGATCTATCTTGTAGGCACCACAGTGATACCATGAGGTAGATCTATCTTGTAGGCACCACAGGGATACCATGAGGTAGATCTATCTTGTAGGCACCACAGTGATACCATGAGGTAGATCTATCTTGTAGGCACCACAGGGATACCATGAGGTAGATCTATCTTGTAGGCACCACAGTGATACCATGAGGTAGATCTATCTTGTAGGCACCACAGGGATACCATGAGGTAGATCTATCTTGTAGGCACCACAGGGATACCATGAGGTAGATCTATCTTGTAGGCACCACAGGGATACCATCAGGTAGATCTATCTTGTAGGCACCACAGGGATA
Source organism: Actinostola sp. cb2023 (assembly GCA_033675265.1). Lineage (NCBI taxonomy): Eukaryota > Metazoa > Cnidaria > Anthozoa > Actiniaria > Actinostolidae > Actinostola > Actinostola sp. cb2023. Next base: position 31,568 of record JAUJYZ010001387.1, on the reverse strand, counting down.
CCATGAGGTAGATCTATCTTGTAGGCACCACAGGGATACCATCAGGTAGATCTATCTTGTAGGCACCACAGGGATACAATGAGGTAGATCTATCTTGTAGGCACCACAGGGATACCATGAGGTAGATCTATCTTGTAGGCACCACAGGGATACCATCAGGTAGATCTATCTTGTAGGCACCACAGTGATACCATGAGGTAGATCTATCTTGTAGGCACCACAGGGATACCATAAGGTAGATCTATCTTGTAGGCACCACAGGGATACCGTGAGGTAGATCTATCTTGTAGGCACCACAGGGATACCATGAGGTAGATCTATCTTGTAGGCACCACAGGGATACCATGAGGTAGATCTATCTTGTAGGCACCACAGGGATACCATGAGGTAGATCTATCTTGTAGGCACCACAGGGATACCATGAGGTAGATCTATCTTGTAGGCACCACAGGGATACAATGAGGTAGATCTATCTTGTAGGCACCACAGGGATACCATGAGGTAGATCTATCTTGTAGGCACCACAGGGATACCATCAGGTAGATCTATCTTGTAGGCACCACAGGGATACAATGAGGTAGATCTATCTTGTAGGCACCACAGGGATACCATGAGGTAGATCTATTTTGTAGGCACCACAGGGATACCATCAGGTAGATCTATCTTGTAGGCACCACAGGGATACCATGAGGTAGATCTATTTTGTAGGCACCACAGGGATACCATGAGGTAGATCTATCTTGTAGGCACCACAGGGATACCATGAGGTAGATCTATCTTGTAGGCACCACAGGGATACAATGAGGTAGATCTATCTTGTAGGCACCACAGGGATACCATCAGGTAGATCTATCTTGTAGGCACCACAGGGATACCATGAGGTAGATCTATCTTGTAGGCACCACAGGGATACCATGAGGTAGATCTATCTTGTAGGCACCACAGGGATACCATGAGGTAGATCTATCTTGTAGGCACCACAGGGATACCATGAGGTAGATCTATTTTGTAGGCACCACAGGGATACCATGAGGTAGATCTATCTTGTAGTCACCACAGGGATACCATGAGGTAGATCTATCTTGTAGGCACCACAGGGATACAATGAGGTAGATCTATCTTGTAGGCACCACAGGGATACCATGAGGTAGATCTATCTTGTAGGCACCACAGGGATACAATGAGGTAGATCTATCTTGTAGGCACCACAGGGATACAATGAGGTAGATCTATCTTGTAGGCACCACAGGGATACCATGAGGTAGATCTATCTTGTAGGCACCACAGGGATACAATGAGGTAGATCTATCTTGTAGGCACCACAGGGATACCATGAGGTAGATCTATCTTGTAGGCACCACAGGGATACCATGAGGTAGATCTATCTTGTAGGCACCACAGGGATACCATGAGGTAGATCTATCTTGTAGGCACCACAGGGATACCACACCAGCATGTAAATTGTACTCACCACAGGAATCCCTTTAGATGATAAGATGGCCTCCTGATAAAAGGTTCTTCCTCCAGTTTCTGGGAAAATATCAGCCTTCAAATATACAACAAAAATACAATAAATGCACCGTTATGGCATGGCATGGCCAGGTACTTCACATTCATATGAAAATGACTCTATGGTATTTTTAGGTAGTACCAAGATGGCAGTATTTGCCGGGGTTCTACTGTAGTGGGATGATGTCAACAATAGCAAAGTATTATAGAGGTATATTACTATTATAGGGTATACATGACAAATATCATTATTATTATAATTATGATTGAGTAATGTCACCCCACAAGATTAAACACGTTTTTATTCACAAATAATACAGTTAACCTTCCATAAGCAGACATCCTGGGTGGGGTCTACTAGTGGAGTTTCAGCTGCATTGCTTCTTTTTTTTTACGGTATCGGTAATACTTTTCAAGCAAGCCTGCTTCACCGAATGGTCTGTTAGGCCCGGAACAGACATCACGCCACTCATGCGCCGAACTTAATTACATCAAACAAGACCAACTATTTATCCATTGTTTCTATAATGCTTTTGGCACATGAAAAGTTCGACGTCTGTTCCGGGCCTTTAAGCTTTTTGTGATCTAGGCCTGTGATGTGCATTAGTTTTCAATCCTATTTATGTTACTGTGCTACATGTAAATTGATGATCTTTTTTGGGGGCGGGGGGGGGGGGGGGGGGGGGGGGGGGGGGGGGGGGTACTTGTACTTGTAGTGGAGCTATGCTATATATATTAAATACATATATGTAGAAAGAGTGTTCCATGGCATTAGTGGTGAAGTATGACAATCAATCAATAAACAAATCAATAAACAAATCAATAAATTCCTTCATACTGTACCTGGAGGGGTAAGAAGGCTCCGCCCGAGTCAATCACAAACACCAATGGTAGTCTATTCTGCTCAGATATCTCTTGCGCCCTCAGTTGTTTTGCCACCCCTATGGGAAATATCGTCCCTCCTTTGACAGTAGCATCATTGGCTACAATTACACACAACTGTCCAGACACTGTACCAATACCACTCACAAGACCAGCACAAGATACTGTCCCATAATCCAGTTCAAGCCCAGCAAATGGAGAGAGCTCCAGGAAATGTGATCCCTTGTCTAATAATTTTCTAATTCTGTCTCTTACTAGAGTCTTTTTATTGCGTACTGTGTGTCTTTGACGGGCGTTTTCACCTCCACCAACATAAATACTTTCCAAGAGCTTTTCGTGCCGGTTTTGCAGCTGTAAACCTTTGTCTTTGCTTGCTTTGAATTCCTCAGACGAGACATCAAAACGACCATCTAGCGTTGGAAACTTTACCTTTCTGGAGTAATATCTTTGGAATAATGCATTGGCTACTCTTGATAATGACGCAGGAGAGCCAAGAATCCTGTTATTTATCTTGTAAAGCATCGCATGCAGTTACAGAAATCTTTGACTTTGAAAGAGTTCAATGTTTTGAACTTTGAACTTTGAGCAAAAATATTCGTGAAAAACATAGAAAAATAAAACTAAGATTGACCGCAGGAAACACTTAGAATTAGCGCTTAGATGTATTAAAATCAATAAAATTCAACTCAACAGAATCAGAGAAAAATACAAGTTTTCTTTTCCCCAAAGAAATCCGCCATGTTGTTTGACCGCGATGCTTTTAATCAGCGGGTTCACCCATTAGTGCCAATCTTACAACCAAACTCACGGTTTTCAAGATGGCGGCCAAGTTGGAAGGGGTGATGCTATATCCCGGGCGTAGAGTGAGGCTGAAAAACGATACTATTATCCAGCGGTATTTTCAATACAACACACAGGGAACCCATGAGTATTAAATACGTACCGAATGACGTTTGCCTTCTAGCCCTTCTCATCTTGCCATGTACAAACAAACGCTTGCTGATTCGGCTAACACTTTGAAACGAAATAGCCTGGTAGTGCTCAGACGACGGCTTACCCGCTAAACTTATTGTTAAAGTAACTATAATTTCTGAGACAACTTGAACGGGAAAACATATTCACTGAGTGCACAACACGGGGGGATGGGGGTGGGGGGGTTGGAGGATTTATTCGTACTCCTGGAAATATAACAGAAATTGAGAAAATTACTATCCATTTTTAAGGACTGAAGCCGAAATGTGCTACCCTATTCAAAGATCGACCTGGGTGAAAGCGAGAAAAAAAGATACCCTATTTAGGATCCTAGGCTCGAATAAAACCCTACTTTACCTTATATCGGGCCGCACATACCTATATGGCCCATATATGGGAGTACCACCCTCCTCCTCCCGGGACCGTGCCCTCTTGTAAGGGGAAAAGGAAACGAGTGCTTGTTGCTGGTCAATACTTCAGTATATATCACTCAGATATGGTCCCCGTTGCTGCTGTGCGATTAAAACGTACCGGCGCAATATGTAATATATATTTAAAAGAAAAACTATATAAAAAATAGATAAAATATTGACAGTTGAAAGTCGGCGTTTATGGACAATCAAAGTATCCAGCAAGCGTTTGCGGGAAGTCCACTTTAAGACAGCTTGCGTGAAAGAATTGACCACAGCCATCGCAGCCAATCCAATCCTCTTCGTCATCCCGTTTACAGACTTTGCATATTGCAACATTCCTCCTGATGACAACATTTGAAAGAGAATCAAGAGTACCCTTCGGAACCGCTCCACAAAATATCCGCTCCTCATCCTATTAATGTACTGGCTGGCAAAGAGAAATTATACATTGCTAGCTGGGATTTTTTCATATGTTCATATTGCTGGGATAGGATGTTACGTTGCTAGCTGGGATTTTTTCCATTTGTTCATATTGCTGGGATAGACGTACCCTGGTTCCAGAGGGGCTTGCTGCTAAACGAGTCGCGAAGCGACGACTATCCGAGTCACTAAGCGCCGAGAGTCGAGGATCGACGCGACGAGCACTCCACTCGAGTCAAATTTTCCCGCATTCCAGGGAAGAATTAATCCGCTCGCTGATTTGCTATTCACGAGGTCTATTTTGATTGGCTCTCACGTTCAAACAGTCAAACACGGTAACATGTCGAGTGATATAAATAGTGAACATTTCGATCGTGTTTGTTCAGTTCGAGTTAGCCTCCAAATTTTCTAATGTGACTAAACTGAAGTCGGTTCACGAAGTCTCACTTTATCAGTTCATCAAGCGGCGAGATGTTTTCTCTTCGCAGAACGCCGCCAGCAAGCACAGCTGAAAGTCTCTCAGTTCAAATGCTGCGACTGTACTGAATCAAGAACGGCATGTTTTTTTTCTGAGTTTCCCCCGCGTTTATTTTGATTCATTCACGCTGCACCACGTGAAACGTGACATATGCAAATTAGTCCTGACAATAAAACCGGTTTGACAGGAAGTGAACTGTAAAGCAAGGCTGTCCGTTGTAGATGTCTCGAGTGGCCAGAGGTTTGTAGCCTGCGTAGCAACCGTTTTTTTAGGCCGAGCGGAAGTTGGGGCCAAAAAACGAAAATCTTCCGCGCGGCATAAAAAACGCTTGCTACGCAGGCTAGAGGCTTGTGGAGTGAACTTTCTCAACGATAAACATTTAGTATGAAAAATTACTCTCTCTAAATCGTGAAACTTCTCAAAACCTCTGGCACCCTCTGGCACCCAAGTTACGTTGCTAGCTGGCAATTTCCAATTTCTGTTGGTATGACCGACACGTACTGCTGGAATTTAACTTCGAAAAACCGACCTGTCAAGAATCCATTATTTGTATTTTTCCTCTAATCGTAAGATGTTGACATTTGAATAAAACAGAAGCCTTTTGAATGTATTTTGACAGCTGTCATCAACTGAAAGTAGTTTGTTTGGATATACTTCATGTTTCCCATCCATGACCTTTTCTGGTTTTAGTGTCACTGTCCTGTCACAGGAACGCGAAACTGAATAACAATAGAGCCCATTGTGGGATCCCCATTGTGTTATTCCTCGTTCTCAAAGAGTGCCGACACGGTGGCCCTGAGTGGTCATTTTTGTTCCAACTGTTCATTGAGTGACAAAGTCGATTCTTTTTCGCTGGATGTTTTACAACGGTAAGTCATTTCTATACCTACAGGTTTAACGATAACTAATTTTGTAGCTAACTTTTAGACCCATTTGCAGATATTCATATTGTGTTATATTCTCCTATTCTTCAGGTCTTTGACGGATTTACTTTGATTTTCTTCTTTTCTTTGATGTTCGTGGGAAATTAAGGTAAGATAACAGTTTAAGTTACTTATTTGATTTCACTTTGTTAAAGTAGTTCCATTCTCAAACGAAACAGATCGTTTAAACAGCTTTTTTTTAAAGCTGTTTAAAAAGTACTATTGGACAATTAGTAATTTTGGCGGGATTGAGGGTGGTTGACGACGTTTATGAGGATATAATATGCCCTTCTTTAATAATTAGAAATATTCCTGAATATGTAATGTCTGTATATTAATTTAACTACAGATATTTTCTGCCGATATATGCACGGGAAGCAGGTCACTCGAGTCAGTAAACATTACTTCGGTAATAGGTCCTGTTGTTTTCTGATGACCTTTGATCATGCACTTCGGCTCTGGTGACCAGAGGAGCTTTCCATCTTGCTCAGGCGTTTGCAAATCTCACGGGTAATCGTTCGTAAGAAAAACCCTCAGAAGGTTTTTTACTGGCCATTTCAGTGTGTATTCGCAGCAGAACAAACTGTAAACCGCATGGATTCATGACCCCCAGCCAGCGTTTTGTATCTATGTTTGTTAACGGCTCATAAGTTTAGAAGAAATACGGGCGATTTCGCTTTGAAGGTATTTTATTTTCGCTTCGCTCTTCGACTAGTACTGAGTAACAAAATAATTTTACGTTTAAACAAATGCCCAGCAAAAACAAAGCCACACATTCGAAATTCCAATATTGCTGCGATAAAATTTATCTTAGTCAGCCCCCGAATAGTTCAGTATGACATTGAAAAAACCTTTTCAGTTTGTAAAACTTATTTTATTGAGTTAAATTAGAACTATTCATGATGCAGTATTATTCAGTTTACACTTAAAAACTATTTCATACAAGTTCATAGTCCTTCTGTAGTTTTTCTTTAAATAATTTAACATCGGAGTCTGTCGCGGATTCATCATCAACGGTCACCATTACTCTGATTTTGTGAGCCCTGGCTGGCCTCTGTCTGTCTCCCTTGCTCCACTTGGCCTCCTCAATAACCTCACTGTTGATAAAGATATGACTTTTGAGCAATTTGTTATCGTGGATATTGACAGTAATGTTAATATGAGTCTAAATTAGTAATGGGACAAATATTTGGGACAGGATGTCTTGCTATAATAGTGAGTTATGGATGGGATAGGCTCGAACAGGATAGGAGTGGCATATACCTAGATAACATTGACATTCCTACACTCACACATAAGCATATAAGTAGAGCAATAGACCCCTCACCATTCAGCGTTGATTATCTTCCCCTGATCGAACAAAGGCGATAGAAAAGATGCCACATCTCTGTTAAGCACTGCTTTTGGTCTCACAAAGCTGTCCAGTATTTCTACACAATTTTTGTCTTTTGGATTCCTGTGCTGTCGCCTCATAGAATATATGCGTCCAACCACCAAATCTTTTTTCTCCGCGAAAAACACCATCCCCACATGCTTTAACTCGTTGCCCAACCGCCGCTCCTGCCTTTTCTTGAAAAGAAATTAGCTTTATGCATGTACGTGGGCTTGAGAAACTGCCTGATTGACAGCTAAATGTGCCATTGCTATACATATATTGGAGTATCATGGACTGGATATATGACTACCGTATTTCTTGACAAAAAATGTAGGCAATATAATTTGCTCTTAGAATTTTAATGACTGCGGAAGAAATTGTTAGACAGATAGACAGATAGTTGTTGTTGCCAGATGCTTTAAATAGCGTGCTTGTTTTTGACGTCGACATTAAGCAAATTAATGCTAGAACAAGATGCCATTTAAATATGGAAAATGTCTTCCTAAACTGGAAAATTTCCGGTGTTGACTTGGCTTCAGATATCATATCCGAGTTCAAGATATTATATCTGGGATCAGCCAATCATATACTGTTTCCTTTACATACACTCTCAGGCTGAGATATTATATCCACTGTTGTCCAATCACCTGTCTGCTATTTTTAGAAGCAGATATAATATCCTCTCTCGACCAATACCTAATCATTATAAGATTGTTGAGAATTGTTTGCTAGAACACAGAACATATTTTAAACATTTATATCAAGAATTGAAGTACATACAGCTTAAAATGGTTAACTAGAGTGAAGTCAGCTCAAATTGAAACATCTTGTTGGTTTTGAATGCAAAGAAACGTTTTCGGCTGCAATTTTGAGAGTTAATAATTTTATGACTCTCGTTGAAATAATACTAGTCTGTGAAAAAGAAAATTAATTTGATTGAACAAAAAGAACGGCCTACAAGCATCGGTAGTTCTCGATGCCCGCGCTAAAAGTGCTCACAATGTAACATGATCGCGACTTAGTGTGATTTCCTGTTTGTTTCAGTAGTCGTTGACTCGCTAATGGCTTACATGATAAGGACATAAGTGGGGTCATTTCTAATATCAGAATAAAAACGTGATGTCCATCCCGCTTAACGCTAACATTTTGTGAGAACCATCAACAAAATAAACATGCTACCAACCTTTTGTACAATATTTACTTGGGCCTTTGATATCATATCCGGACTTGGGATGCCATTTATATCTGTCCTTTACACACTCTCGTGAATCATGAAGTGAGATATCATATCCTATCTTGTTCAATCACCAGCCTGCTATTTTTAGAAGCAGATATAATATCCTCTCTCTACCAATATCATAAGTCTAAGAAAATCACGAGAACTGTTTGTCAGATTACGGAAAACTGATAATGACCGGCAACTGGGCAGTTTTTTTTAACTCGGTCATGAAAGCTCAATGAAGTAAAAGTTTTCGTTGCAAACTAGAATACAGTATCCTTATGGCTCTCTTTGAAATTTAAAAGTACATGTATATGAACTAGTTTCTTGATAAAAAAAATAAAAAAAGGCCCGCTTCTGACTGAAACAATAAAGTTCTCGATGTCTATTAAAGTGCTGTGACTTTGGAGTGCGGACAAAAACCGCTGGATCCTCGAGCATGCAATGTGACACGATCGCGACTCAATTGTATGTCACCGAATTTGTTTTTATTTGTATTCGTTTTCTTTCTCGGCTCAGGTAATATAACTAGTGAGGTAAGCGATCGACAGATATATCGATTTTCCGAAACTACAGAATAAAGTCCGTGGTTCAAAACTGTCGTAATACTGTTTGAATATGACATGTACATTTCACCTCCTTGAAAATATGTCACTAATGAGGTTGCTCACTGTAAGGAAATGAAAAGTATTTTGTTACAAAGTTTTCAGACTACAATATTTGAATCTAGAAAATATTGTAGTCTGAAAACTTTTGTAACAAAATACTTTTCATTTCCTTACTAATACAGTGAGTAACCTCACACACGAAGTTGAATACCATGAACTATTGCCGGCAAAGAGCTAAACTTCAAAGAAAAAGCCAATGTTTACTTAGACGTCTCGACCCCTGTTCCCAACTAGGGTTGTAGCCGTACCACAACAAAAGCAACCAATCAAATGAGTTCTTGAGTTAATCGATTTTCCAGATTCACTGCGCCGCGTGTGAATTTGGCGCTAATGGTACCGAGTTCTTCTTGTCTTTTGCTGAAGATTCTAGCGAGTAATTCATGGCGAATAATAATATCGTTTAGCTTGAAGCATTTGGCTTTCGCTACGTCTTCAGCCATTTTTTTTCAATTTGGCGCGCAATTGTATACCGACAATGATAAGAGTGACAACAGCAATGTGACAGCTCAGCTCGGTAACTTATGGCGTGTGTGAACGCTTCTAAAGAGAGCCATTAGGATACTGTATTCTAGTTTGCAACGAAAACTTTTACTTCATTGAGCTTTCATGACCGAGTTAAAAAAAATTACCGTTGAGCACGAAATACTTTCAGCACTTAGACATCGAGAACTTTATTGTTTCAGTCAGAAGCGGACTTTCATTTGAAATACAGTAAAAAACCCGCATAAAAGAACCCTATTCCAAGTCAGGTTGAAATGGTTCTTATATATTGGGTGTCTAGTGAGAAATCAGGCTGAATAGGTTCTTAACAGGTTCTTATTTACAGGGCAAAATAACAATTATTGTATGGTTTATTTCCTTACAATTTGTTTTAATTAGTGAACTATTGACCCTGAAAGGTCTAATATTCACACTAAACATTAACAACCCAACTGTATAGTAAATATAATATTTCTGCATATTCAGCACTGACTGTACCGGTGTGTTCTGAGCTTTAGTCACTTTTCACATAAGAACCTGCTTCATTTGTAAGGCTGAACTGGTTCTTATATATTGGATGCTTAATTGGCTAAATATCAGCCTGGAGGTTCTTAATCCGCAGTTTCTTATATGCGGGTTTTTACTGTATCTTTTTATCAAGAAACTAGTTCATATACATGTACTTTTAAATTTCAAAGAGAGCCATAAGGATACTGTATTCTAGTTTGCAACGAAAACTTTTACTTCATTGAGCTTTGTTGCCGGTCATTATCAGTTTCCGTAATCTGACAAACAGTTCTCGTGATTTTCTTAGACTTATGATATTGGTAGAGAGAGGATATTATATCTGCTTCTAAAAATAGCAGGCTGGTGATTGAACAAGATAGGATATGATAAATCACTTCATGATTCACGAGATCACTTCATGATTCACGAGAGTGTGTAAAGGACAGATATAAATAGCATCCCAAGTCCGGATAAGATATCAAAGGCCCAAGTAAATATTGTACAAAAGGTTGGTAGCATGTTTATTTTGTTGATGGTTCTCACAAAATGTTAGCGTTAAGCTGGATGAACATCACGTTTTTATTCTGATTTGATATTAGAAATGACCCCACTTATGTCCTTATCATGTAAGCCATTAGCGAGTCAACGACTAAACAAACAAGAAATCACACTAAGTCGCGATCATGTTACATTGTGAGCACCTTTATGCGCGGGCATCGAGAACTAAATACTGATGCTTGTAGGCCGTTCTTTTTGTTCTTTTTGTCCGCCATTCGCTTGTTAAGTGCTTCTATTCGCTTGTTAGGGGCCGCTATACGCTCGTACCATATATGGAATACGTATTACAACCCCGACTCACATCGGGTGTGTTATTACCCAATAAATGTATGTCAATTATCAAATGCTCAAACAAAGACAATCAAACATAACAAGTTTTAAAATATTTAAAATTCGTATTAGAATTACTTATTAGGTTCCTTCCACACTGTTTATGTTTGGAGTCTCCAGTATCGAAAGGTTAAAATGTTTGAGCTGGCGTTTAGTCTTGTTGTCGCTCTTCCCTTCCCTACCCCTGCTCAGTGAATCTGCTGTCAAGCCAGCAGCAGATTCTGAGTCAAAATGACGTCAATCCCAATCTGCTGCTGCCAATCTGCTGCTGGTCGAATCTGCTGCTGGCGAATCTGCTGCCAGAATCAATCTGGTGATCTTGAAGCCTTCATCACATTTCCGCTATTCAGTGATCGGCTCTTGTGCTAGCGCGCTTTGAAAAGTAAATTTGGGCCGTTGCCTAGCGAAATAATGGTTCTGAGTCGATTGAAAGCCATGGCCCGAACGTATTCTGCTTACACTAATTAACAACCTTTATTTATTTCACAGGTATCCTACAGACAAATAAAGTGATCTCCTATTATTAATATGAATCATAGAAAGATCTAACTTTAATGAAATGTCAAGCTGATTTTGATAGCGGGTTTCTATTTCGACTTATTTTACCCTTGCTGCTGCAGTTTGCAGAACTCGACGTATGAGCACGCCTTGTACTGAGTATTTGCGAATGGCGGTGTGAGAAGTAGAATTTGTCTTAATCAATATGGGTGTGTCCGTAATAGCGGGTTTCTATTTCGACTTATTTTACCCTTGCTGCTGTAGTTTGCAGAACTCGACGTATGAGCACGCCTTGTACTGAGTATTTGCGAATGGCAGTGTGAGAAGTAGAATTTGTCTTAATCAAGATGGGTGTGTCCGTAATAGCGGGTTTCTATTTCGACTTATTTTACCCTTGCTGCTGTAGTTTGCAGAACTCGACGTATGAGCACGCCTTGTACTGAGTATTTGCGAATGGCGGTGTGAGAAGTAGAATTTGTCTTAATCAAGATGGGTGTGTCCGTAATAGCGGGTTTCTATTTCGACTTATTTTACCCTTGCTGCTGTAGTTTGCATAACTCGACGTATGAGCACGCCTTGTACTGAGTATTTGCGAATGGCGGTGTGAGAAGTAGAATTTGTCTTAATCAAGATGGGTGTGTCCGTAATAGCGGGTTTCTATTTCGACTTATTTTACCCTTGCTGCTGCAGTTTGCAGAACTCGACGTATGAGCACGCCTTGTACTGAGTATTTGCGAATGGCGGTGTGAGAAGTAGAATTTGTCTTAATCAAGATGGGTGTGTCCGTAATAGCGGGTTTCTATTTCGACTTATTTTACCCTTGCTGCTGTAGTTTGCAGAACTCGACGTATGAGCACGCCTTGTACTGAGTATTTGCGAATGGCGGTGTGAGAAGTAGAATTTGTCTTAATCAAGATGGGTGTGTCCGTAATAGCGGGTTTCTATTTCGACTTATTTTACCCTTGCTGCTGCAGTTTGCAGAACTCGACGTATGAGCACGCCTTGTACTGAGTATTTGCGAATGGCGGTGTGAGAAGTAGAATTTGTCTTAATCAATATGGGTGTGTCCGTAATAGCGGGTTTCTATTTCGACTTATTTTACCCTTGCTGCTGTAGTTTGCAGAACTCGACGTATGAGCACGCCTTGTACTGAGTATTTGCGAATGGCGGTGTGAGAAGTAGAATTTGTCTTAATCAAGATGGGTGTGTCCGTAATAGCGGGTTTCTATTTCGACTTATTTTACCCTTGCTGCTGTAGTTTGCATAACTCGACGTATGAGCACGCCTTGTACTGAGTATTTGCGAATGGCGGTGTGAGAAGTAGAATTTGTCTTAATCAAGATGGGTGTGTCCGTAATAGCGGGTTTCTATTTCGACTTATTTTACCCTTGCTGCTGCAGTTTGCAGAACTCGACGTATGAGCACGCCTTGTACTGAGTATTTGCGAATGGCGGTGTGAGAAGTAGAATTTGTCTTAATCAAGATGGGTGTGTCCGTAATAGCGGGTTTCTATTTCGACTTATTTTACCCTTGCTGCTGTAGTTTGCAGAACTCGACGTATGAGCACGCCTTGTACTGAGTATTTGCGAATGGCGGTGTGAGAAGTAGAATTTGTCTTAATCAAGATGGGTGTGTCCGTAATAGCGGGTTTCTATTTCGACTTATTTTACCCTTGCTGCTGCAGTTTGCAGAACTCGACGTATGAGCACGCCTTGTACTGAGTATTTGCGAATGGCGGTGTGAGAAGTAGAATTTGTCTTAATCAATATGGGTGTGTCCGTAATAGCGGGTTTCTATTTCGACTTATTTTACCCTTGCTGCTGTAGTTTGCAGAACTCGACGTATGAGCACGCCTTGTACTGAGTATTTGCGAATGGCGGTGTGAGAAGTAGAATTTGTCTTAATCAAGATGGGTGTGTCCGTAATAGCGGGTTTCTATTTCGACTTATTTTACCCTTGCTGCTGCAGTTTGCAGAACTCGACGTATGAGCACGCCTTGTACTGAGTATTTGCGAATGGCGGTGTGAGAAGTAGAATTTGTCTTAATCAAGATGGGTGTGTCCGTAATAGCGGGTTTCTATTTCGACTTATTTTACCCTTGCTGCTGTAGTTTGCATAACTCGACGTATGAGCACGCCTTGTACTGAGTATTTGCGAATGGCGGTGTGAGAAGTAGAATTTGTCTTAATCAATATGGGTGTGTCCGTAATAGCGGGTTTCTATTTCGACTTATTTTACCCTTGCTGCTGCAGTTTGCAGAACTCGACGTATGAGCACGCCTTGTACTGAGTATTTGCGAATGGCGGTGTGAGAAGTAGAATTTGTCTTAATCAATATGGGTGTGTCCGTAATAGCGGGTTTCTATTTCGACTTATTTTACCCTTGCTGCTGTAGTTTGCAGAACTCGACGTATGAGCACGCCTTGTACTGAGTATTTGCGAATGGCGGTGTGAGAAGTAGAATTTGTCTTAATCAAGATGGGTGTGTCCGTAATAGCGGGTTTCTATTTCGACTTATTTTACCCTTGCTGCTGCAGTTTGCAGAACTCGACGTATGAGCACGCCTTGTACTGAGTATTTGCGAATGGCGGTGTGAGAAGTAGAATTTGTCTTAATCAAGATGGGTGTGTCCGTAATAGCGGGTTTCTATTTCGACTTATTTTACCCTTGCTGCTGTAGTTTGCAGAACTCGACGTATGAGCACGCCTTGTACTGAGTATTTGCGAATGGCGGTGTGAGAAGTAGAATTTGTCTTAATCAAGATGGGTGTGTCCGTAATAGCGGGTTTCTATTTCGACTTATTTTACCCTTGCTGCTGCAGTTTGCAGAACTCGACGTATGAGCACGCCTTGTACTGAGTATTTGCGAATGGCGGTGTGAGAAGTAGAATTTGTCTTAATCAAGATGGGTGTGTCCGTAATAGCGGGTTTCTATTTCGACTTATTTTACCCTTGCTGCTGCAGTTTGCAGAACTCGATGTATGAGCACGCCTTGTACTGAGTATTTGCGAATGGCGGTGTGAGAAGTAGAAATTTGCCATGTACAAGGGTCAAGAGGGAATATGCTGCATAGCATAAAACAGTAAGCAGTTTTAATACGTTTTTCATCGTTTTCAGTTATGGGATGATGTAAAAGTGAAGAAACAGACGTTCCCTTTGAATCTTCTTCCTCTCCACCATCCAAGAAACAGACGTTCCCTTTGAGTCTTCTTCCTCTCCACCATCCAAGAAACAGACGTTCCCTTTGAGTCTTCTTCCTCTCCACCATCCAAGAAACAGACATTCCCTTGAGTCTTCTTCATTTCCGTCATCCAAGAAACAGACATCATCATTATTATTATTATCTTCTTCGCGTAATGGACCATCATCCAAGAAACATATACATTTTTTAATGCCTTATCCTGCCAATGAATTGCTTTTGTCATGTAATTATCTTGATTAAATACACCTATTAAAAACAACGTTGACAACGGGCGATCTAAAAAGGATGATCTGAGATCAAGGCGATTAATGGGAAACTGATGGTCTTTCGTTAGTAACATGTGAAATTCATTCGTAATTCCTTATTTAGCTTGGAATCACGGTTGGTGTTTGATCGAGATATGGCGAAGATTGATGTGAATTTTGAAAGTTTCAATTCAGACCATCCAATCTAGTTCGACCGTTATCAACGTTTTTTGATGTCACGTGATCAACCATGTGACAAACCGAATTCAAATGATGGATCTTTTCGTAGTTTCCCAGAATGCTTCGGGATTATGCGCGCGCAAGCGAGGTCAGGGTACAAAATAGATCGAAGATATTTAGAGAGAATGAAGAAATTCAGTAGAAAACTTAGGCTTTTAAGTTAAAAGTGTGTAAGAAGAATTACAAAGATAGATACAAATTCTCAATTTTCTGTTCTTGATTAGTTACAGTAGTCATATTTTCATCAATAAACGATCAATTCTAAATGTTTTTATCCCCTGACCTCGACTGCGCGCGCAGAATCATGAAGCATTCTGGGAAACTACGAAAATGTCCATTTCATATAAAGTAAGTTATCCATTTTTTTAAATAAATTTTGGCATTTAAGTGAGATGGCGCTGAAAAAATCAATTTAAAACAGCATAAACATCGCTGTCCGCCATTACTGATGTTTCGCCTAATCGGCCCGCGAAATTCAGTCGGTCAGGTCTTCGTATCACCTGCACATAATTCCTGGCTATTATTCTATTGTTGTTCTTTGTATTGTTTTTACATAGAAAACAATAAGACCATGCCTTTGTATCCGTGACGTCACTTACTCCACACGCTCAACAAATATCAACTCAGTGTTATAAATTACGGGAGGATATGGAAGATTTGCCAAGCGATTCGTCGAATTTTTCAAATCTTCCCGCGTGCTAACTTAACATTCGCATAGTAGAATAATAATATAGTATATTAGCCGCATTAGTTTAATGGCGGACGTGAAGTTAATCGCAAATTTATAGAACTTCTGATTGGAATATTGGGAAAATATTTCACAGTTTATTTATTTAGTACATAAAGATTGTAATGGAACTGTTCGAGACGATTTAATGTATCTAAAATTTGGACGTATTTTACGTGCTAGTTCCCCTTAAAGACTAAGGCACTATATATAAATGAGCTTTTTTCCGGGCCGACAGCAACAAGCAACAAGCTGACGACCGCAAAGGACTTTGGGACTTTCTCCTTATTCATTTATTCATCCGTAGACATTTTGACAACATGCATTTTCAAATTGCCGAATAGTTCCAAATGATTGCTATTCAACGTCCGTAGGGATAACTTCTCAAATACCACAGATAAAATAAATTAATTAGGAGATTCCCAAAGTCCTTTGCGGTCGTCAGCTTGTTGTTTGTTGCTTTCGGCGCGGACAACGATATTTGGAATAGGTGTATATAAAGATAGAGTGCAATTTAGAAAAGTGTGAAATAGTACTAACTTTAAATAGTACTAAATAGTGCTATTTCTATTGTTTTCTATTGTTTCATTAGTGCTATTTAGTACTAATTAGTTATTTAGTTTTCAAGCTTTTCTAAATTGCACTCTAACCATCAGGTAATAAAGGTATTTAGTGTTCAAATACTTTGTTTTTATTTGTGACCAACAATTTATCATAAACTCACTCCTGCATGAATTCATTGAAAAATTTACAATAATTTACTCAATATTTACATTGAGTAAATTAAGTAAAATACTTGAAAATACCAGTTTTCAGTTAAAAAACTAGTGTTTTATTTTCAATTTTTTTTTTACCTAGCTAGAGTGTAATGTTTCTGAAATTTTGCTGGCTGGTAAAAAAAAATTGGTATGGAACGAATTTCTAGCTGGGAAAAGTCCCCAGAGGTCTCATTCCTGGCTGGGAACTTATTGTTTAAGAAACCGTCTAGCTAGCTATGTGGAGCGGATACTTTTTTCCCAGCTTTGTTCAATAAGTAACTAGGATCACATCTTCTTTGTCCTATGGGTGATTCTAACGATCTTGGCCGTATTTTGAAAAATTGTCCCGTTGAGTACTCTTGGAGAATCACAACAAGAATGACTTTAGAATTTTAAAAGGGAAGAACATAGAGACAAAAATGGACTGAAACATGCAACTTACTCGTGTGTGTCGTCATAGCAAGAGCCAAAGATATAAGACGAAACTGTGTGACGTTCAGTTAACATGTTAAAATCAGTCGTGATATCAGATCCTTCGCAAAGTGAGAAATGAAAACGCAAAAGTAATGATGAGGATAATCGATGATGAGATAGCTTACCTTTACAGGTCCGTGTAAACAGTTTCTCGTTTCATTACTCATGATCATGAAAGGATGCCCCAAGAACGAGATTGGGACATTTCCTCTACTGGATTCAAACACTGGACTGGCTGAAATTGAATATTTTGACGTCAGCCCAAATAATTTAGCATGTGAATTTCGATAGAATAACATCTCAACAAGAACAAGTCCGCATAATAAGAACATAACGTTTAAAAATGCGTTTGATCAGTGAAATGAGCAAGCTGTCACTCAAGGCTAATTAGTACAACTCCTGCTGTGAAGTGGAGTTACGAAACCGGCTCGTGATTAATACTTGCCAACAACTCCACAGTTGATTTAATAAATAATAATGGTCTTATGTCTAATAACCATAAAAATTCATTGGAAATACATGCGGTTCAGACTAATCGATCAAAAAATTGAGTCAACATGTCCGAATCCTTTGAAACGCACGTGTATTATCATGTCTATATAAACTCAAATCCATAATAGTGACAAGCTAGGAGAATATTTATACCATATTCACAATGACTCAAACAATATACCTGTGGCAGAATATCTCTTGTGTTGTTTTTCTCTCGAGTGGGACTCTTCATGAACGAAGCCAGTAGAGCTTATCATCTGATAGTTTTCCAGAAAATCTTCCAAAGCGGCAATGTTATCAAAATCATGGAAACCATAGCAGTAGCCATCCAATATATTCACATTTTCCAAGCTTTCCTTAAGAAATTCGAGTTCCTCTTGAGAGAAAGCCAGCTCCGAAGGATCATCACTTTTTATTTCACCATCCATCATTAAAAAAGCTTAAAAACCCCGCGCTTCGCATTTAATTTATTCAATATCAGGAGCTCCTGTCAATACACAATTTAATTTATTCAAGTAATTTAATTTATTACTCATGGGTTCCCTGTGTGTTGTATTGAAAATACCGCTGGATAATAGAATCGTTTTTCAGCCTCCCTCACTCTACGCCCGGGATATAGCATCACCCCGAAGTTGAAATGGAAAGTTCAGAAAGTGACGATTCTGACAGCGAAGTGAGATCCAGCTTTGATAATACAATAGAATGGTTATGTCAAGTACTAATGTTTTGGTATATGGTTGGTTATTATAGTTACAAAAAGCGTTTGCGAGCGGTGAATTGGAGGTTGGTCTGAACCGAGCTGTTTTCGTACCACGTGCAGAGAGAGCGAGTATCAACAACGAGGTAAGATCTAGACTATTAAAACCAGACGGCTGTTTATATCACACTGTTGTTAAAGTTAGTGCGAGGTTTATTAGGCTTTGAAGGTGGAAGATGACATGTGCCGGATTATGTTATGTGTTGTTTATTTTATGTTGGAACGTGATTCAGAATCTCAGGCGAGAATATTAAACAACAATAAACTGACTTCTCTGTCTTCAAGAAGTGTACAAAGGAAATCTTAATTGCTTGACACTTGTTGGATCAAGGACATATTCAGCAACAAGCCCTGTGGCTAATGTATTATTATTATTATTAAGCTTATATTATTATGTAGCTCTCAAATACATGTATTAACTTACTAGCCCAGGGTAATTTTACTAGCCTTAAGCTAGTGAGAGAGGTATGAGGCATGATGTTCATTATATGTACAACTAACATTTATGTGAATGTTTCAGGAAGGAATAAAGCAGAAGTTAGAACAGATCTCTAAGAAGCTCGACTGGATAGAAAGGATGGATGTAACATACAAACCCAGGGCAGAGGACAAAGACGAAGCAGCCGATGCTGAAAACAATAAATCTGAAGTTCATGATGATTTTAAACGAGAAATGATATTGTAAGAATGCTAAGTTTATATCAGGAAACAGTCCTAGTGAACCAGACACCAAAACATACAATACAAAAAAATATATCTGTTTATCTACAACTACCATAAACACCAGCATATACATACAGCTATTTCAAAAAACGTTGTCTCGTGCTTCGTGCATATTGCACATTGTATTTTGCATATGATTATACTGAGAATCATTTTTCTACTCAGCTCAAAATGTCGACAAACCAAAAACTTTCCATCAAAGCCCATCACTATATATGGTGGCGGCATGACGGTTTTATGCACCTAAGACGCATTTCAAGCATCGAATACACAATGCTATACACAAAGTGCAATACGCAATGTGCAATACGCACAAAACACGAGACAGCCTTTTTTGAAATAGCTGTATACATGCTCAAAAGTGTGACACCTTATTTGTATTCTTCTGTCTCAACAATCAAACATCTCACAATTCAGAACAGAAGTATGCTGAATCACACTTTTGAGCATCACATGTTTGTTCCAATCATTTGGTGTCCAGGAATGCCAGTCAGTAACTGAGGTGTTATAATAATTAGATCACACTGCACTGATTATTTCCATGTCCTATAGTTATAAACAGGCCCAACAAGCTATTAAAACTGTGATTCCCAAGCTACACAGTCTAGGTGTGGTCACCAAACGACCTGAAGACTACTTTGCTGAGATGGTCAAAACAGATGAACATATGCAAAGGGTAAGATGGCACATATCTTATTTATAGCATGGTAGAAACACAGGGAACCCAAGCAGAGTTTCTCTTAAGTTTGTAGTGTGTGTTCTGCTTTTTACTTTGTTTTCTTTTGTTCAAGGTACGATCCAAGTTGCTGAATCAACAACAAGTAATGGAGAGGTCGGAGAAGATGAAGAAAATCAGGGAAATGAAGAAGTTTGGAAAAAAGGTAAGATCAGAATAATGGAGAAGAATGAACTTGAACCAAAACAATACCCTGCATACAAAAAAACCTAACCAAGAATACAATGCAGACTGTAGCACCAAGAAACACCCAGAATAATGTACAATCTGTATACCAGTATATAGTAGTAGTAGTAGTTCTTGCTGCTATAATTCTTGTCAAAAAAAATTTCAGTTGCCTTGAAATAATGTGTTTTTGCTTCAGGTGCAACATGATGTGTTACAAAAAAGACAAAAAGAGAAGAAAGAAATGATTGAATCAGTCAAAAAATATAGAAAAGGTAAAAGAAAATGTTTTCTGCCCAAAATAATGCACCACTCCTGTAGTTGAGTAATAAACTATTTAAAATTGACAAAAAAGATGACAACACTATTAGTAACCTCTCCTTCATTCAGGTAAACAAACTGCCCCAGAGTTCATGAAGGACAAGGACTTTGATGTGAATGCTGATAAAGGACAAGACAAACGATTTGGGTTGGTATATATAAATCAAAGCACACAGTATACAATGTACTGTGATAGGTTTACATATAAATAAAAAATAAAATAAAAAATAAATAAAAATAAAAATAAATAAATAAAAATAAATAAATAAAAAATAAAAAAAAAGGTTTACATATACTTATTAACCCTTGAATACATGTACATTACTGCATGTACACAACCAGCCAAGACAACAGGTGCAACTTGTAGCTTGTGATAGACTTGATAGACATCAAACCAGCCAGTACATTTGGCATGGTTTTTTATGTTTATGATTAACTGGGGGGGGGGGGGGGTACATTTTTAGGTAGGGGTGTGCCATGGAAACCTCAAAACCCTGACCCTATTCCAGACCAATAAACTGTAAAATTTGAAATTAGCTGCCAGAGTTTGCCAGTTTCTAATGAAATCCCTGGCAGACAGATTGCCTGTGATCAGCCTACTGTAAAGTGCCACAAGTTTTGACCCCAGATTGACTCTAAATACCGATACAGCCGTTGACTAGCTAGGCAAGGGTTCACACACAACATTCATGTCATAATGTTTCAATTTCTTACTTGTAATTCTCTGACAGGAAATCTAACAAGAGAAAATCTAAAGACAAGAAATTTGGTCATGGTGGAAAAAAGAGAGGAATGAAGAGAAATACCCAGAACAGCACATCTGACGTTAGTTCATTTAGTTCACGGAAACACAGTAAAGCTCCAAGACCAGCAGGCGTAAGTAATGCCATGCAATACACTCTTATTTGATGGACACCTCTCCAAGACAGGCACCATGCTATAGTATCATCAGTCCTGTATCAAAAGTGGTTGCCGAGCACCAACAACAATCACTGTAGACTCTTTGATTTCCAAAGGAGAATTTGGAGTTTGATCACATTACTTACACTTGTTACACTCTGATCAAAATCTAAACTCTCCTTTATGCTCTTTGAATTCCAGAGAATTTGGATTTTGATCACAAGTTACTTACATTTGTTACTGATCAAAATCTAAACTCTCCTTTATGCTCTTTGAATTCCAGGAGAATTTGGATTTTGATCACAAGTTACTTACACTGTTCTTGATTTCTGTCCATACACAACTCATTGCCAGCAAAACACACACTGCATTTATAAAGCCTGTTCACTAGCAACACAAGCGTACAGTAAGTGTAAGCGCAAGAGGCAGTATTACACTATGAAAATGGGCCTAATGCAAGGATAGACACATTGAAAATGTCTCTTTTTATTATGTTTGTGTTGGGCCCTTTTCACATGAAACAAGCTTCCTCTGCTCGCACTTGCTCGTATATGCTCGTATTGTTATGGAAAGGATGCTTAAACCTTTACATCAGTCCCTAACTGTATGGGTATTGTAGTATCAATTTATTCATGAATATTAATTTTGTACCTTTCAGAAAAAGGCACAAAGACCAGGAAAATCTAGAAGGCAAAACATGAAGAAATGAAGTGATTCCCGAATGCTATAAAAGTCTCACTCGGTTCACTACTCCCTGTTGCATCAAGGAACTCATCTATCTACAGATGCCATTCCATACATGGGAAATAAGAGCAGCGGACATCCAAAAGATTACATAACATATCGAACACTTCAAAGAGTTCTTCCTCCAGTTTCAAAAGACCGAGAAGTGGGATGATAACATGAGGCACAGACAGGCATTTTTAAACTTCTTTGTGGCATTTTGAAATCAGAGGAAGAACTATTTCGAGTGTTTGAAATGGCTTCTCAAACCATTAATAATTCTTGGAGAAATTCAGACCTCCTTCACGGTAGTGATTTCCTGTTTTGTCCTCATGAAATATTAATGAGTTTGCGAATCATATGGTAATTTAACAACTCAAGGAAATCAGGGGGGTCACACTCCATATCGTTCACCACCAAATCCCCCCCCCTCCCCTCCTCAAACATATAAATTTAAAGAGTAGACTCAGATGAAGGCAGGCACCCTGTGACCTCCCTCTGCCTACACCCCTGCTTTCCATTGATACTCAACAAAATATTTATCATTACAGTATATTGTGTAAAATCACCTCCATTTTTATTCTTTTATTTTGAACACTGTACATGTATATACATTGTATAGTCCCTTTGTTTTAAATAGTCAAAAACTGTATCTTTATAATATTAACCTGATACTCAGACACAAAATAAATAGAGCTATAGTACAGTTTGTAGTAAAATGTCCTTATATGCTAGCCTGTGTGTACATGTGCCGATCATTCCCCCACATCCCCACCCCCAAAAAATTAAGGGCAAAGTGGGAATGGATGGAAGGTAATATGTACAAGTTTGTGACTGTATTTATTCTTACATATTGTAAGTATGAACCAGACTTTAGAAGTCTGAACACTCAAAGACTTCCCAGTGTTGTCATGACTGTGCAAGAACAGTGGAATAATTATTGATTTGTGATCGAAATCCAAATTCTCCTTTGCAAATCAAAGAACTGCAATGAGAATTTACATTTTGATCAAACATCACTGGCATGGTTCTTGCACATATATAACACACGTTTGATATATGTTTCACATATCGTGCACAAAGGTTTCAGTGAGAGACTCCAGTATAGTCATTTTCGTACGAGTGGGAAACTTACAGTACGGAGTCACGGTCACGGCACGGAATCAAACACATTGTATTCAACCAATCACAGTCTCGCTCCAAAACTTTGCGTACGACAAGTGAAGAACATTATCAAAAGTCAGCTATTGGAAAACTTTGTTACCAAAACACCAGCATCTCTGTGTAATATTTGATAAAACTATGACTATTTTTATCTCCTTCTTAGAATAACCTGAAATGTAAAAATATTTGTTTAATGAGTAAGCCTAGTGTGCACAACCATTAAATATATTCTTATGAATCCATGCTTACCTTGGCTGAATGCACCCTAGCGTAGGATGGTGGAGGCTGTCCTGATACATAGACAGATGCTGCTCCGCCTCTCGATCTAGTTACTGAATAAAACAGTTATAAGCAAGATGTTTAGTGTGCTTGTTGTTATTATCACAGTCTGGAATCCCACCATCTCAACAGACTTCGGTTATCCTGAACTCCTTGGTATCTCAAACACCTACATGTATATATGTACAGTGGAACCCTGTTAAATAAGGACAGCCAAGGGACATACAAAAATGTCTGTATTATCCAGGTGTCCATATTAAGCAGGCAGTCTTTAATACATACAGTCAACTCTCCGCTAACGGACACTCTCGTAAGCGGACAGCTCTACTTACGGACACCTTTTCAAATCCCCGTTTTACCTCCCAGTCAAACTCTGTATTTACACATTCCCGTAAGCGGACACTCCCTCGTAAGCGGACGCGGACACTTGAAAATGAAAATTGGATTTTTCTTTTGTTTACACTCTCTCGTAAGCGGACACACCATATAATAATGGACTTTTGGCAATGGAATTTGTCTTTAATTTGCAATAAATCAACAAAAATATGACCCTTTACAGAGCAACAGAACAGTGGGGATCGATTTTGTCAAATCTCCATTTGTCCGCGGGGAAGCAAGGTGTACGGTTCAGTTGCTATTTTTCTCTACCAATTAAAACGCAATTAACTCTCCCGTAAACGGACATCCACCCTATTTTTCTTTGGTGTCCGCTTACGGGAATAGTTCTCATAAGCGGACAGCTCTACTAACGGACACTTTTTTCAATTCCCGAGGGTGTCCGCTTACGAGAGAGTTGACTGTATATGGGCTTTTCGTCAGGACAAACAAAACTGTCCATAATAAGAGGGTGTCTGTATTAGGCGTGTGTCCCTAGAACAGGGTTCCACTGTATATCCCTTGGATTTGGACACTGACAATGGATTTATATCTCAAGCAATCTCAGACTATTATCTTGTCCCTCGAGGGTTTTTAGAGTGGTTCTACTGCATATAATAGATCAATAATGTGATAATCATGAACTTGTACCTCTGTTCCCTGTTTGCGGTCTTGAAAAATGAGACCTGCATGCATATGTTGCTCCTGACACTGATGGACTACGAAATACAACAGAAAAGACGCTCTCATTCCAGAAAATTCAGACACTAAAAGTAACATTTCCTGGGACCATTGGCCACTCTTTACTTGCATATGTTCTCCTGCAGTACCATGAGAATAAACCGTAGGGTTCAGACTTACCCTCCATGTCTAATACCAGGGGATGACATTGGTCTTCTCGCTTCCTCCAAACTTTTCATCCATCCAGGCACAGAGGGAACCAGACGTTTTGAGGTTGCAGCACTGACATTTCGTCCACAAGCAAGCCAGCAGTCAGCCTGCTTGATGGGTACTGGACCTGTATGGGTCGGAGAGGAAGGTCTTTGAGGAGGAGTGTCAGGAGCTGGTTTGGTATGAAGTCTTGACGTAGCACTCCCAACCCTGGAGGGAAGACCACTACTCGACCCAACTTTCATGGCTTCTGAAGAGCGCCAGGCGTCTAGCCGTGCATTTTCAGTCTGCGAAACAAGTTCTTCTTGATCTCTATTGTTGATCTCTTGTTGCCATGGTTGGATTGTGTTGCTATGGTGATGGCTATTGAATTGGCACATCTGTGGTATAGGGGGTGGTGGGATCAATGTTATGGGGATGGTTCTTTGTATTGGAACATCTGTTCTCCCATTGCCACACCACATATCGTTTACCCTGTGAAATTAAACAAAATAAACCCATTTTCAAAGCCTGCCCAATATTGTCTTAGTTTGCAATCAGCACTAGTGTAATGTCAAGCACAGTCAGGCAATATGACCAGGTCTAGAGATCAGCAGTTTAACCTGTCAGCCAAACAAACATGGCAGTTATAGGTTGTTATTTAGCAGTATTACCTTTGTATTTCACTGTCATCATTTCCTAGTTCATGTATTGCTGTAAAGAAAGTGTGTGTCAATCAAATGTAACTAGAGACCTGGCCCCGGTTGCACGAAAGGTGAATAGCGCTATCCACCGGATAAGTCCTATCCAACGGATAAAATTTATTGGATAACTGCATCAGTTTTATCCGTTGAATAAGACTTATCCGGTGGATAGCGCTATTCGCCTTTCGTGCAACCGGGGCCTGGTGTAACAATGCATGCAACATTGTGAGCAAGTATAAACATTGTACTAAGGCATGGACTTCACCCATTGCCAGCCTTTAGTGAAGTCCCTGAATATGTTTACTTATTATTTAGATTATGTGTTTATTTTTTGTATCATTGTTATGTAATCTCGGGACTGCTGCCCCTCCTTATAGCTAAATGGCAGTTATCATGATTAAGATTATGTGTTTGCGTGTTAATAACATAAGCATACAAGACTGTTTGTAGTACCTGAAAGTGACTCTGAATCAACATGAGCTGTGACTTCAGACTGTGGACCAGGGCTTCCCTAAATGAATGGAAATGCATGGTAAGAGAGGGTTTCACAGCACCCACAGCAGCAATGAAACATTTCTGAACATTGAAGGAATGGTCAACGCTCAGCGTGCGTCCATCGAGTTATGGATGCACGCGGGAGGATGCTAAGCATGAGAGAAGCGTAAGAGTCGCGCGAGGCGTAGCCAAGTGCAACTCTAGCTTCTTGAGTGCTTAGCAGCCGACCAAGTGCATCCATAATTCGATGGACGCACAGCTGAAGCATTGACCATTCCTTTTATAACATAGTTACTGCAAATTCAAATAAAACAATTTTATTTTCCAATTGATTTCAGAGTGTGCGCTATGCCGATGACGTGAGCGTTGACCATTCCTTCATTGACCCACAAGATGCAGACCACCGTAGGAACTCCCTTAATAATAATAGTGTTAATGCCAACAGTGCATTTCACATAACATTTGACAAGCTATACAGGGCATAAATGGCCCTGTTAAATAAATGATAAATAAGCGGGTTTTGAAGTTCATTCGAGGGTTCCACAGAGGAACTTCAGAATTCTGAATGAAGTTTGAAACTCACTGATCAAAAGTTAAGTGAAATGCACTGCAAAGACGAGTGTAAAAACATTTAAGACATACAGTGTGAACCGTTCTTTCTGGCTCTGTCCAGTCTTCGTCAGCCATTTCAGGTTTTAGTTCACTATCAGGCCAACATACTTCTGCCTCTTCTAGACACTCTCTTACTATAGATCGCACATGGTCTGTGATGAGAGCTTTTTGACCTGCATATACATTGTGAGTAATAAATGAATAGAGGTTAGACATAGACATAGACATAGACTTTATTTTAGTTTATTTTATTTTATTTTAGGTTTGCTATAGACTGCAGTCTGTACATTGTAAATGAGTTATTAGAGACCTTAAGATCAACGGTAGCAATGCCTAGGACAAGGCTGACCCTTTTTACATTGCCATTCTGACAATAGCCTGTGAACAGGCTCTCCAAGGGGAGGGGGGAAAGTGAGGGGGGAAGGGGAGGGGGAAGGAAAGGTAGGGGAACCAGTCCCCTTCCCTTTCCTTCCCCCTCCCCTTCCCCCACCTTTCTTAAAGTACTAGTTCAACGAAATTGTTCCTTTCGAAAAAACAATTGATTTGTGTTTTTAAGACTATATTTTATTTAAATCAACCAAAAAAGGGGATCAAAAACGCTTTAAAGCGCTTTAAAATAATCGAAAAAGGTCGCGCCATTCAACGTGAATTTCCAAAACCGGCCTTACCGGAAGTGACGTAACGAGGGGACAAGACTTGTCATGCAATCAAAGTTATTTCCATCATGGCGGACGATTCATCGAGTTCCATTGAAAGCTTTGGATCGGGAAGTGACTCGGAAGCTATTCTTGAGTGCGAAACAGATGAAGAAGTAGATAGTGAAAGTGATGGAGTAAGACCGTATATGTTCGAGCCTGAAGATTCTTCAGCATCTGAGCGTTCAGCGAGTTCGAGTGGTAGTGAAGTCGAGGACCCAAGGACGAGAAGGAATGATTGGTGTCTTTGTGGATCGTGTCAACGACAGGATACAGAGCGAGAGTGTGTGTGTTGCCATGAAATAGCAATAGTCGTCGACAAAAACGATAGGTCTGCCGAGAAACGAGGAATACCATCTCCAATCTGCATGACACAGAACCCTGGTTTTTTAGTCGTGTGCACTGACCTAGATATATGTTCTTGAGACCGCATGGTTTCAATACAAACAACAATATGGTGGTAATGATGGACCAGAACACAAAAGACTTAGGCATATTGCCTACAGGCAATTTGTGAGATGGTGTTGGGGCTGGCTTGGCCGTCATCTTCGTGTTGTTATCCCAGCATGTGTCGTTTCATGTATCAGGGCACATTTTCCACCCCCAGGGATGGAAGAGGATTTTCTGTTCGAGGGTTTTCACGATCCAGATTAAGTTAAGTTAAGTAGATTTTAAAAAAAATGTTGATTACAAAATCTTCTTTCAATACACACATCCAAATGTAATAATTGAGCTCTTGTAGTTGGCTTGAATTGTTTGGCAATTCTTATTGTTTACTTCTTGTAACGAGTACATTTACCAGCATCTTTAATACATTCCTCTTTGACTGGTTTTACGAAATTATGGCATAGTGGTGGTGGTGCTTCAGGTCCACAGAGTAATTGATCTTCTTTCTGTCTGCCAAGCAATATCAGAAGTTCCTCCATCAAAATATTAACATATCCTAAAGACATAATAATAATAAGTTATTTTAGTTTTAAGCTTATGTGACTGACATGCATGTGGTTATATGGATATGAACATTTTGAGTTGGATGGCTCGAACGTGGGTTTTACTCCATTTCACTTTGATTGTCTGCTATATTTGGATATACAGTAATACTGAATATAAAAATAAATGCAAAAGTACTGATTGTATCTTTCCATCTTTTTATATCTATTAATTGTTATTATTATAAAATTATCTACCTATCCATCTATCTGTACTAACCATAGGTACAAGCTGTCGATATCTTAGCCACAACATATCCTCCTTTCTTAGCTTTAGGGTACTTTATATAGTACTGTTCTTCGCCATCTTTGTTTTTGGCTTGTTCCCTGTTGGCATTTTCATTGTAATGGAGAGCAGCGACTTTCAGCCTGTAAAAGAAACCTATTTTCAGACCCTAATTTGAGACTGCATGTTATTGTAAGTTTGTTCATCTAGTTGATACCTTGCTTCCATTACATGGTATGAAAAATGTATCATTTTTGGAGCGAAATGGTTCACCAGGCTATGATATCCCTCCAAAGCAGATGTCTGGCCTATTGGGGACATTTTTGCTACATCTCGCCTCATGGTAGACTTGTCAATAATTTGCGAAAGCTTGACTGTGACCTCATCACCTTGTAAGTAAACAAATTGATATTTAAACTATGAGTTTGCTATGAGTCAATAGCACCGAGCTGACATTTGACTTGTAGAAAACGAGAACGAGTAGTCTAATAATTATTATTGTTTAGTAGAAACCAACTAGCATACTACATGTACCTTCGATTTTATACCAATATTTATTGATTTTGTGTTTTAAATTGTTTTTGTTCAAAACGTTGGCTTTGTCGTTACTCACTATCATGCAATAGAGAGTAAGTATATTAGCCAATCAGATTGCAGGATTCGTGATGCTATGCTAGTTCATCTCTACTAATATATGTTAAACATTGTGTACCCATGTACATGTACATGTATTATTTTGTAGCTATTAACAAGTGCTTATAATATTATTGTTTTCAAAAATTCACTTGTGTAGGTAATTTTAATGAGTACTTGTACCTGGCTTTAGCCACATTCTCTTTAGCTTACGATGTGTACATTTTTGAAATTTGCTGTTTGGGTGATTCTTGTGAATATTTTGTATGTGACCCATTAGTGACTCCCATTTGGCTACAGCTAGTTCACCATCTCCATTGCTGCATAAAAAATGTTATAAAGGATGTATGAATTAAATGTTTTGTACTCAAAGAGAAGGGTAATTCCTCAAACCTTGTGCTTGCTACCCAGTATAAATGGTTGGTTATACTCTTTATCCATTTTCCCACTAGTTCACATCCTTTGGTGTTAGATAAAGCAGTGAGTTTCTTCTTTAATCCTGAAATTTGGTGACAATAGTCATTATTGATGTATGCATGCAATAATAATGTATGCATGCAATAATAATAGTCATGTTATAAAATGTTATTTAGTTAATATTGATACTTTGTTAATTGTGTATTATACCTTCATATACACATACCTTTGGCAATATGCCATACATCATAGTAATGGATAATGCTTGGCCATGATTCTCTTAGGTACTTTTGAACCATCAAATGTCTGTCGGAAACAATGACTTTGATTGTCATATGTTTTCTTTTGAGACTGTCTAGAGACCTCTTAAGACCCTCTAATTCCATATGGCATGATCCTTTCACTTCATTACTCTGAAACAAACAATATCAGTATATAGCTAATTGCATAATCGTTGTCGGGTTGAAAATCATAAACTAAGCATGTACATGTATCTGCATATGATTAGTGGCTTTATGCAAAAGGTCTATATGCATTAGGTTATTATTATTAATATTATTATTTTACTCGCATTTTATTTTTAAAATAATACATGCAAATGTACCGGTACCTGAACTAACTGGATGTCAAGGATTTTGTTTTCTTCAAGGTCCATCAAACTGTAGCTTCCATATTTGGCACAGTGCCCCATACTATCATTACGTCCGTCACCCCCCAGGACTAAGGGTTTGTTGTTGAGTGCTTCAAGAAGGGAAGATTGTTCTTGTTGCCATATGTTGGACACAGTTCTCAAAAGAAAAGCTTTCTGGTGTCTATAGAAAGTTGAAAGTGATATACATTCTAACCCACAAAATTCCATTACCCTTAGAACCTTGCTAGGTATGGCACCAGCAAAAAGAATAGAAGCTGATAGTATGATGTTGCCAGCAGGAATATTTTCAACCATTGGTTGAGAAGACCATTGAAAATGTTTGCCACAGCTCTTGCAAACTTGCAACACAGAAATACAAGACCCAGTAACATTTGAAATGGAAGACTTCACTGTTTTTGAAAAACAGCTAAAACATATTGCAAAGAGGCTAAGCAGGGCAGTCTGACTGAAAGACAATGAACTTTCTCTCTTTATGAACTGGCTGATAGGACTGGTCCCTGAAAAATAGAGTAAATTATAAATATAAGTAATTAATATCTACACCTAGAAAACCTCAAAATAGGAATCAATTAAAATACAAAAGCAGAGCACTCAAGCTGAACTTCTCCTTTTGTCTTTTAATTAATTCCTATTTGGCAATTTAAAAAAATTATGACAAATGTTATTACAATTAGGTGTAAACGGCCTATTAATAAAACAGTTGTTGAGGACATATCATATACATTTGTATCAGAAATTTGTACACAAATTAAAATTTACTGATGTACCATTCATCACTGTCAGAATTATCTGAATCACTGTTTGCATTACAGGTGTCATTAGTAGAATTCATAGTGTCATCACTTGGTCTATATGACTCATCATCACTTGGGTCATTGCTGATATCCAAATTGGGAAATTCAAAGTCATCCAGATGGTGTTTGATTGGTGTTGATGTCTGAATTTGTCTACTGACTGCTAGATTACACTGTGTTGCTTTGTCTTTGTACTGCACAGCAATTTGGCAACCTGTCAAAAATGAGTTTTTATATTTTATCATAAACTTATATCCTGCTTATATACAATGTAGCTATACACCTGTTTTCAAAAACGTTGTCCATTTACAAAATACAAAATAGTAAAAAGGAATTAATTAGAGAAACAATGAGCCTGAGTTCAGCTTGAGTGCATTTCTTTTGTTTCTGTAGTTAATTCCTTTTTTGCTATTTTACTATTTTGTATTTTGTAAAAGGACAACGTTTTTGAAAACAGGTGTATATAAGCTTACCCAAAAACAATGTTATATGTTACCTTTACTTTTTCCTTTGATGAAAGCCTGAATTTTCTTATGTTTTGTTTCTGTTTGGATGCTGACTTCCTTACATGGTGGTTCACTACCCTATATTAATAATAATAATAAATATTATTATTATTATTATTATTATTAGATAAATTTAGTATTGGCGTGTATTGACACTATATTTTAATATAAAAGCTCACAATAGTTTGTAGTTATATAATTACCCTTACATGGTTGTTGGGTTGTTCTTCATCTCTGCAGGTGGCATCTTGCTGTTGTTCTTCGTTTCCAACTGTATTAGCTGCACTCAATATTTCTTGCAAGTTCTAAAGATGTCAATATAAACATCCATTCTCTAAACAACTGTTAAATGCCATTTATCTTCACATTAAATGGTAAATGTGTTAAAAACTATTATTAGTATACCCTCTGTTTTTCTCGTTTTTCGTAGGCAGACCTGGGCCTAGGTGGGTCGTTATTTCCAA